>CAKAOJ020000260.1:325000-766311 GCA_916701645.2 Sebastolobus alascanus | reverse complement strand
GTAAAAAATGTCATAGTATAGAATGTCGAAAATTTTCATGAAAAAAGGCATAGTATAGTCTGTCGATTAATTTGGTGGAAAAAAAACTCAGTTTAAAATTTCGAAAATTTTCATGAAAAAAGTCATACTATACTATGACTTTTTTCATGAAAATTTTCGAAAATTGTCGAAAATATTCGTAAAAAAATGTCATAGTATAGAATGTCGAAAATTTTCATGAAAAAAGGCATAGTATAGTCTGTCGATTAATTTGGTGGAAAAAAAACTCAGTTTAAAATTTCGAAAATTTTCATGAAAAAAGTCATACTATACTATGACTTTTTTCATGAAAATTTTCGAAAATTGTCGAAAATATTCGTAAAAAAATGTCATAGTATAGAATGTCGAAAATTTTCATGAAAAAAGGCATAGTATAGTCTGTCGATTAATTTGGTGGAAAAAAAACTCAGTTTAAAATTTCGAAAATTTTCATGAAAAAAGTCATACTATACTATGACTTTTTTCATGAAAATTTTCGAAAATTGTCGAAAATATTCGTAAAAAAATGTCATAGTATAGAATGTCGAAAATTTTCATGAAAAAAGGCATAGTATAGTCTGTCGATTAATTTGGTCGGAAAAAAACTCAGTTTAAAATTTCGAAAATTTTCATGAAAAAAGTCATACTATACTATGACTTTTTTCATGAAAATTTTCGAAAATTGTAGAAAATATTCGTAAAAAAATGTCATAGTATAGAATGTCGAAAATTTTCATGAAAAAAGGCATAGTATAGTCTGTTGATTAATTTGGTCGAAAAAAAACTCAGTTTAAAATTTCGAAAATTTTCATGAAAAAAGTCATACTATACTATGACTTTTTTCATGAAAATTTTCGAAAATTGTCGAAAATATTCGTAAAAAAATGTCATAGTATAGAATGTCAAAAATTTTCATGAAAAAAGGCATAGTATAGTCTGTCGATTAATTTGGTGGAAAAAAAACTCAGTTTAAAATTTCGAAAATTTTCATGAAAAAAGTCATAGTATAGTATGACTTTTTTCATGAAAATTTTCGAAAATTGTCGAAAATATTCGTAAAAAAATGTCATAGTATAGAATGTCGAAAATTTTCATGAAAAAAGGCATAGTATAGTCTGTCGATTAATTTGGTGGAAAAAAAACTCAGTTTAAAATTTCGAAAATTTTCATGAAAAAAGTCATACTATACTATGACTTTTTTCATGAAAATTGTCGAAAATTGTCGAAAATATTCGTAAAAAAATGTCATAGTATAGAATGTCGAAAATTTTCATGAAAAAAGGCATAGTATAGTCTGTCGATTAATTTGGTGGAAAAAAAACTCAGTTTAAAATTTCGAAAATTTTCATGAAAAAAGTCATACTATACTATGACTTTTTTCATGAAAATTGTCGAAAATTGTCGAAAATATTCGTAAAAAAATGTCATAGTATAGAATGTCGAAAATTTTCATGAAAAAAGGCATAGTATAGTCTGTCGATTAATTTGGTCGAAAAAAAACTCAGTTTAAAATTTCGAAAATTTTCATGAAAAAAGTCATACTATACTATGACTTTTTTCATGAAAATTTTCGAAAATTGTCGAAAATATTCGTAAAAAAATGTCATAGTATAGAATGTCGAAAATTTTCATGAAAAAAGGCATAGTATAGTCTGTCGATTAATTTGGTGGAAAAAAAACTCAGTTTAAAATTTCGAAAATTTTCATGAAAAAAGTCATACTATACTATGACTTTTTTCATGAAAATTTTCGAAAATTGTCGAAAATATTCGTAAAAAAATGTCATAGTATAGAATGTCGAAAATTTTCATGAAAAAAGGCATAGTATAGTCTGTCGATTAATTTGGTGGAAAAAAAACTCAGTTTAAAATTTCGAAAATTTTCATGAAAAAAGTCATACTATACTATGACTTTTTTCATGAAAATTTTCGAAAATTGTCGAAAATATTCGTAAAAAAATGTCATAGTATAGAATGTCGAAAATTTTCATGAAAAAAGGCATAGTATAGTCTGTCGATTAATTTGGTGGAAAAAAAACTCAGTTTAAAATTTCGAAAATTTTCATGAAAAAAGTCATACTATAGTATGACTTTTTTCATGAAAATTGACGAAAATTGTCGAAAATATTCGTAAAAAAATGTCATAGTATAGAATGTCGAAAATTTTCATGAAAAAAGGCATAGTATAGTCTGTCGATTAATTTGGTGGAAAAAAAACTCAGTTTAAAATTTCGAAAATTTTCATGAAAAAAGTCATACTATACTATGACTTTTTTCATGAAAATTGTCGAAAATTGTCGAAAATATTCGTAAAAAAATGTCATAGTATAGAATGTCGAAAATTTTCATGAAAAAAGGCATAGTATAGTCTGTCGATTAATTTGGTGGAAAAAAAACTCAGTTTAAAATTTCGAAAATTTTCATGAAAAAAGTCATACTATAGTATGACTTTTTTCATGAAAATTGTCGAAAATTGTCGAAAATATTCGTAAAAAAATGTCATAGTATAGAATGTCGAAAATTTTCATGAAAAAAGGCATAGTATAGTCTGTTGATTAATTTGGTGGAAAAAAAACTCAGTTTAAAATTTCGAAAATTTTCATGAAAAAAGTCATACTATAGTATGACTTTTTTCATGAAAATTTTCGAAAATTGTCGAAAATATTCGTAAAAAAATGTCATAGTATAGAATGTCGAAAATTTTCATGAAAAAAGGCATAGTATAGTCTGTTGATTAATTTGGTGGAAAAAAAACTCAGTTTAAAATTTCGAAAATTTTCATGAAAAAAGTCATACTATACTATGACTTTTTTCATGAAAATTGTCGAAAATTGTCGAAAATATTCGTAAAAAAATGTCATAGTATAGAATGTCGAAAATTTTCATGAAAAAAGGCATAGTATAGTCTGTCGATTAATTTGGTGGAAAAAAAACTCAGTTTAAAATTTCGAAAATTTTCATGAAAAAAGTTATACTATAGTATGACTTTTTTCATGAAAATTGTCGAAAATTGTCGAAAATATTCGTAAAAAAATGTCATAGTATAGAATGTCGAAAATTTTCATGAAAAAAGGCATAGTATAGTCTGTCGATTAATTTGGTGGAAAAAAAACTCAGTTTAAAATTTCGAAAATTTTCATGAAAAAAGTCATACTATACTATGACTTTTTTCATGAAAATTTTCGAAAATTGTCGAAAATATTCGTAAAAAAATGTCATAGTATAGAATGTCGAAAATTTTCATGAAAAAAGGCATAGTATAGTCTGTCGATTAATTTGGTGGAAAAAAAACTCAGTTTAAAATTTCGAAAATTTTCATGAAAAAAGTCATACTATACTATGACTTTTTTCATGAAAATTGTCGAAAATTGTCGAAAATATTCGTAAAAAAATGTCATAGTATAGAATGTCGAAAATTTTCATGAAAAAAGGCATAGTATAGTCTGTCGATTAATTTGGTGGAAAAAAAACTCAGTTTAAAATTTCGAAAATTTTCATGAAAAAAGTCATACTATACTATGACTTTTTTCATGAAAATTTTCGAAAATTGTCGAAAATATTCGTAAAAAAATGTCATAGTATAGAATGTCGAAAATTTTCATGAAAAAAGGCATAGTATAGTCTGTCGATTAATTTGGTGGAAAAAAAACTCAGTTTAAAATTTCGAAAATTTTCATGAAAAAAGTCATACTATACTATGACTTTTTTCATGAAAATTTTCGAAAATTGTCGAAAATATTCGTAAAAAAATGTCATAGTATAGAATGTCGAAAATTTTCATGAAAAAAGGCATAGTATAGTCTGTCGATTAATTTGGTGGAAAAAAAACTCAGTTTAAAATTTCGAAAATTTTCATGAAAAAAGTCATACTATACTATGACTTTTTTCATGAAAATTTTCGAAAATTGTCGAAAATATTCGTAAAAAAATGTCATAGTATAGAATGTCGAAAATTTTCATGAAAAAAGGCATAGTATAGTCTGTCGATTAATTTGGTCGAAAAAAAACTCAGTTTAAAATTTCGAAAATTTTCATGAAAAAAGTCATACTATACTATGACTTTTTTCATGAAAATTGACAAAAATTGTCGAAAATATTCGTAAAAAAATGTCATAGTATAGAATGTCGAAAATTTTCATGAAAAAAGGCATAGTATAGTCTGTCGATTAATTTGGTCGAAAAAAAACTCAGTTTAAAATTTCGAAAATTTTCATGAAAAAAGTCATACTATACTATGACTTTTTTCATGAAAATTTTCGAAAATTGTCGAAAATATTCGTAAAAAAATGTCATAGTATAGAATGTCGATAATTTTCATGAAAAAAGGTATAGTATAGTCTGTCGATTAATTTGGTCGGAAAAAAAACTCAGTTTAAAATTTCGAAAATTTTCATGAAAAAAGTCATACTATACTATGACTTTTTTCATGAAAATTTTCGAAAATTGTCGAAAATATTCGTAAAAAAATGTCATAGTATAGAATGTCGAAAATTTTCATGAAAAAAGGCATAGTATAGTCTGTCGATTCATTTGGTGGAAAAAAAACTCAGTTTAAAATTTCGAAAATTTTCATGAAAAAAGTCATACTATACTATGACTTTTTTCATGAAAATTTTCGAAAATTGTCGAAAATATTCGTAAAAAAATGTCATAGTATAGAATGTCGAAAATTTTCATGAAAAAAGGCATAGTATAGTCTGTCGATTAATTTGGTGGAAAAAAAACTCAGTTTAAAATTTCGAAAATTTTCATGAAAAAAGTCATACTATACTATGACTTTTTTCATGAAAATTTTCGAAAATTGTCGAAAATATTCGTAAAAAAATGTCATAGTATAGAATGTCGAAAATTTTCATGAAAAAAGGCATAGTATAGTCTGTCGATTAATTTGGTCGAAAAAAAACTCAGTTTAAAATTTCGAAAATTTTCATGAAAAAAGTCATACTATACTATGACTTTTTTCATGAAAATTTTCGAAAATTGTCGAAAATATTCGTAAAAAAATGTCATAGTATAGAATGTCGAAAATTTTCATGAAAAAAGGCATAGTATAGTCTGTCGATTAATTTGGTGGAAAAAAAACTCAGTTTAAAATTTCGAAAATTTTCATGAAAAAAGTCATACTATACTATGACTTTTTTCATGAAAATTTTCGAAAATTGTCGAAAATATTCGTAAAAAAATGTCATAGTATAGAATGTCGAAAATTTTCATGAAAAAAGGCATAGTATAGTCTGTCGATTAATTTGGTGGAAAAAAAACTCAGTTTAAAATTTCGAAAATTTTCATGAAAAAAGTCATACTATACTATGACTTTTTTCATGAAAATTTTCGAAAATTGTCGAAAATATTCGTAAAAAAATGTCATAGTATAGAATGTCGAAAATTTTCATGAAAAAAGGCATAGTATAGTCTGTCGATTAATTTGGTGGAAAAAAAACTCAGTTTAAAATTTCGAAAATTTTCATGAAAAAAGTCATACTATACTATGACTTTTTTCATGAAAATGTTCGCAAATTATAGAAAATATTCGTAAAAAAATGTCATAGTATAGAATGTCGAAAATTTTCATGAAAAAAGGCATAGTATAGTCTGTCGATTAATTTGGTCGAAAAAAAACTCAGTTTAAAATTTCGAAAATTTTCATGAAAAAAGTCATACTATACTATGACTTTTTTCATGAAAATTTTCGAAAATTGTCGAAAATATTCGTAAAAAAATGTCATAGTATAGAATGTCGAAAATTTTCATGAAAAAAGGCATAGTATAGTCTGTCGATTAATTTGGTCGAAAAAAAACTCAGTTTAAAATTTCGAAAATTTTCATGAAAAAAGTCATACTATACTATGACTTTTTTCATGAAAATTTTCGAAAATTGTCGAAAATATTCGTAAAAAAATGTCATAGTATAGAATGTCGAAAATTTTCATGAAAAAAGGCATAGTATAGTCTGTCGATTAATTTGGTCGAAAAAAAACTCAGTTTAAAATTTCGAAAATTTTCATGAAAAAAGTCATACTATACTATGACTTTTTTCATGAAAATTTTCGAAAATTGTCGAAAATATTCGTAAAAAAATGTCATAGTATAGAATGTCGAAAATTTTCATGAAAAAAGGCATAGTATAGTCTGTCGATTAATTTGGTCGGAAAAAAAACTCAGTTTAAAATTTCGAAAATTTTCATGAAAAAAGTCATACTATACTATGACTTTTTTCATGAAAATTTTCGAAAATTGTCGAAAATATTCGTAAAAAAATGTCATAGTATAGAATGTTGTAATTTTTCATGAAAAACGTTTTAGTATAGTATGTAGATTAATTTCGTGGGGAAAAAACTCAGTTTAAAATTTCGAAAATTTTCATGAAAAATGTCATACTATACTATGATTTTTTTCATGAAAATTTTCGAAAATTGTCGAAAATATTCGTAAAAAAATGTCATAGTATAGAATGTCGATAATTTTCATGAAAAAAGTCATAGTATAGTATGACGATTAATTTGGTGGGAAAAAAACTCAGTTTAAAATTTCGAAATTTTTCATGAAAAAAGTCATACTATACTATGACTTTTTTCATGAAAATTTTCGAAAATTGTCGAAAATATTCGTAAAAAAATGTCATAGTATAGAATGTCGAAAATTTTCATGAAAAAAGGCATAGTATAGTCTGTCGATTAATTTGGTGGAAAAAAAACTCAGTTTAAAATTTCGAAAATTTTCATGAAAAAAGTCATACTATACTATGACTTTTTTCATGAAAATTTTCGAAAATTGTCGAAAATATTCGTAAAAAAATGTCATAGTATAGAATGTCGAAAATTTTCATGAAAAAAGGCATAGTATAGTCTGTTGATTAATTTGGTCGAAAAAAAACTCAGTTTAAAATTTCGAAAATTTTTCATGAAAAAAGTCATACTATACTATGACTTTTTTCATGAAAATTTTCGAAAATTGTCGAAAATATTCGTAAAAAAATGTCATAGTATAGAATGTCGATAATTTTCATGAAAAAAGGTATAGTATAGTCTGTCGATTAATTTGGTCGAAAAAAAAATCAGTTTAAAATTTCGAAAATTTTCATGAAAAAAGTCATACTATACTATGACTTTTTTCATGAAAATTTTCGAAAATTGTCGAAAATATTCGTAAAAAAATGTCATAGTATAGAATCTCGAAAATGTTCATGAAAAAAGGCATAGTATAGTCTGTCGATTAATTTGGTGGAAAAAAAACTCAGTTTAAAATTTCGAAAATTTTCATGAAAAAAGTCATACTATACTATGACTTTTTTCATGAAAATTTTCGAAAATTGTCGAAAATATTCGTAAAAAATGTCAGTATAGAATGTCGAAAATTTTCATGAAAAAAGGCATAGTATAGTCTGTCGATTAATTTGGTGGAAAAAAACTCAGTTTAAAATTTCGAAAATTTTCATGAAAAAAGTCATACTATACTATGACTTTTTTCATGAAAATGTTCGCAAATTATAGAAAATATTCGTAAAAAAATGTCATAGTATAGAATGTCGAAAATTTTCATGAAAAAAGGCATAGTATAGTCTGTTGATTAATTTGGTCGAAAAAAACTCAGTTTAAAATTTCGAAAATTTTCATGAAAAAAGTCATACTATAGTATGACTTTTTTCATGAAAATTTTCGAAAATTGTCGAAAATATTCGTAAAAAAATGTCATAGTATAGAATGTCGAAAATTTTCATGAAAAAAGGCATAGTATAGTCTGTCGATTAATTTGGTCGAAAAAAAACTCAGTTTAAAATTTCGAAAATTTTCATGAAAAAAGTCATACTATACTATGACTTTTTTCATGAAAATTTTCGAAAATTGTCGAAAATATTCGTAAAAAAATGTCATAGTATAGAATGTCGAAAATTTTCATGAAAAAAGGCATAGTATAGTCTGTCGATTAATTTGGTCGAAAAAAAACTCAGTTTAAAATTTCGAAAATTTTCATGAAAAAAGTCATACTATACTATGACTTTTTTCATGAAAATTGACGAAAATTGTCGAAAATATTCGTAAAAAAATGTCATAGTATAGAATGTCGAAAATTTTCATGAAAAAAGGCATAGTATAGTCTGTCGATTAATTTGGTCGAAAAAAAACTCAGTTTAAAATTTCGAAAATTTTCATGAAAAAAGTCATACTATACTATGACTTTTTTCATGAAAATTTTCGAAAATTGTCGAAAATATTCGTAAAAAAATGTCATAGTATAGAATCACGAAAATTTTCATGAAAAAAGGCATAGTATAGTCTGTCGATTAATTTGGTGGGAAAAAAACTCAGTTTAAAATTTCGAAAATTTTCATGAAAAAAGTCATACTATACTATGACGTTTTTCATGAAAATTTTCGAAAATTGTCGAAAATATTCGTAAAAAAATGTCATAGTATAGAATGTCGAAATTTTTCATGAAAAAAGGCTTAGTATAGTCTGTCGATTAATTTGGTGGAAAAAAAACTCAGTTTAAAATTTCGAAAATTTTCATGAAAAAAGTCATACTATACTATGACTTTTTTCATGAAAATTTTCGAAAATTGTCGAAAATATTCGTAAAAAAATGTCATAGTATAGAATGTCGATAATTTTCATGAAAAAAGGTATAGTATAGTCTGTCGATTAATTTGGTCGAAAAAAAAATCAGTTTAAAATTTCGAAAATTTTCATGAAAAAAGTCATACTATACTATGACTTTTTTCATGAAATTTTCTGAAAATTTCGAAAAATTCTAAAAAAATGTCAATTAGAAAAAGGAATTTTGAAAAGGTGAAATTCGTTAATTTGTAAAAAAATCATTAAATTTAAAATTTTCATGAAAATTCAAATATTGCTTTAAAAATGTCAATTAGAAAATTTCTAAAAAAGCATAGTATAGTGTCGAAATTTTTGAAAAAACTAGTAAAGTTTGAAAATTTCGTATGAAAAAAGTCATACTATACTATGACTTTTTCATAAAATTCAATTCAACTTTTAAAAAATGTTGAAATGTAGAAAATTTCTAAAAAAGCATAGTATAGTGTCGAAATTTTTGAAAAAAATATTTTAAAATTTGAAATTTTCAAAAAAATCATTAAATTAAAATTTTCATGAAAAGTCAATTACAATTTTAAAAATTTGAAAATGTCGAAAATTTCTAAAAAAGCATAGTATAGTGTCGATAATTTTGAAAAAAATATTTTAAAATTTCGAAATTTTCAAAAAAATCATTAAAAAAGTCATACTATACTATGACTTTTTTCATGAAAATTTTCGAAAATTGTCGAAAATATTCGTAAAAAATGTCATAGTATAGAATGTCGAAAATTTTCATGAAAAAAAAGGCATAGTATAGTCTGTGATTAATTTGGTGGAAAAAAAACTCAGTTTAAAATTTCGAAAATTTTTCATGAAAAAAGTCATACTATACTATGACTTTTTTCATGAAAATGTTCGAAAATTGTAGAAAATATTCGTAAAAAATGTCTTAGTATAGAATGTCGAAATTTTCATGAAAAAAGGCATAGTATAGTCTGTCGATTAATTTGGTCGAAAAAAAACTCAGTTTAAAATTTCGAAAATTTTCATGAAAAAAGTCATACTATACTATGACTTTTTTCATGAAAATTTTCGAAAATTGTCGAAAATATTCGTAAAAAAATGTCATAGTATAGAATGTCGAAAATTTTCATGAAAAAAGGCATAGTATAGTCTGTCGATTAATTTGGTCGAAAAAAAACTCAGTTTAAAATTTCGAAAATTTTCATGAAAAAAGTCATACTATACTATGACTTTTTTCATGAAAATTTTCGAAAATTGTCGAAAATATTCGTAAAAAAATGTCATAGTATAGAATGTCGAAAATTTTCATGAAAAAAGGCATAGTATAGTCTGTCGATTAATTTGGTGGAAAAAAAACTCAGTTTAAAATTTCGAAAATTTTCATGAAAAAAGTCATACTATACTATGACTTTTTTCATGAAAATTTTCGAAAATTGTCGAAAATATTCGTAAAAAAATGTCATAGTATAGAATGTCGAAAATTTTCATGAAAAAAGGCATAGTATAGTCTGTCGATTAATTTGGTGGAAAAAAAACTCAGTTTAAAATTTCGAAAATTTTCATGAAAAAAGTCATACTATACTATGACTTTTTTCATGAAAATTTTCGAAAATTGTCGAAAATATTCGTAAAAAAATGTCATAGTATAGAATGTCGAAAATTTTCATGAAAAAAGGCATAGTATAGTCTGTCGATTAATTTGGTGGAAAAAAAACTCAGTTTAAAATTTCGAAAATTTTCATGAAAAAAGTCATACTATACTATGACTTTTTTCATGAAAATTTTCGAAAATTGTCGAAAATATTCGTAAAAAAATGTCATAGTATAGAATGTCGAAAATTTTCATGAAAAAAGGCATAGTATAGTCTGTCGATTAATTTGGTGGAAAAAAAACTCAGTTTAAAATTTCGAAAATTTTCATGAAAAAAGTCATACTATACTATGACTTTTTTCATGAAAATTTTCGAAAATTGTCGAAAATATTCGTAAAAAAATGTCATAGTATAGAATGTCGAAAATTTTCATGAAAAAAGGCATAGTATAGTCTGTCGATTAATTTGGTGGAAAAAAAACTCAGTTTAAAATTTCGAAAATTTTCATGAAAAAAGTCATACTATACTATGACTTTTTTCATGAAAATTTTCGAAAATTGTCGAAAATATTCGTAAAAAAATGTCATAGTATAGAATGTCGAAAATTTTCATGAAAAAAGGCATAGTATAGTCTGTCGATTAATTTGGTGGAAAAAAAACTCAGTTTAAAATTTCGAAAATTTTCATGAAAAAAGTCATACTATACTATGACTTTTTTCATGAAAATTTTCGAAAATTGTCGAAAATATTCGTAAAAAAATGTCATAGTATAGAATGTCGAAAATTTTCATGAAAAAAGGCATAGTATAGTCTGTCGATTAATTTGGTGGAAAAAAAACTCAGTTTAAAATTTCGAAAATTTTCATGAAAAAAGTCATACTATACTATGACTTTTTTCATGAAAATTTTCGAAAATTGTCGAAAATATTCGTAAAAAAATGTCATAGTATAGAATGTCGAAAATTTTCATGAAAAAAGGCATAGTATAGTCTGTCGATTAATTTGGTCGAAAAAAAACTCAGTTTAAAATTTCGAAAATTTTCATGAAAAAAGTCATACTATACTATGACTTTTTTCATGAAAATTTTCGAAAATTGTCGAAAATATTCGTAAAAAAATGTCATAGTATAGAATGTCGAAAATTTTCATGAAAAAAGGCATAGTATAGTCTGTCGATTAATTTGGTCGAAAAAAAACTCAGTTTAAAATTTCGAAAATTTTCATGAAAAAAGTCATACTATACTATGACTTTTTTCATGAAAATTTTCGAAAATTGTCGAAAATATTCGTAAAAAAATGTCATAGTATAGAATGTCGAAAATTTTCATGAAAAAAGGCATAGTATAGTCTGTCGATTAATTTGGTCGAAAAAAAACTCAGTTTAAAATTTCGAAAATTTTCATGAAAAAAGTCATACTATACTATGACTTTTTTCATGAAAATTTTCGAAAATTGTCGAAAATATTCGTAAAAAAATGTCATAGTATAGAATGTCGAAAATTTTCATGAAAAAAGGCATAGTATAGTCTGTCGATTAATTTGGTGGAAAAAAAACTCAGTTTAAAATTTCGAAAATTTTCATGAAAAAAGTCATACTATACTATGACTTTTTTCATGAAAATTTTCGAAAATTGTCGAAAATATTCGTAAAAAAATGTCATAGTATAGAATGTCGAAAATTTTCATGAAAAAAGGCATAGTATAGTCTGTCGATTAATTTGGTGGAAAAAAAACTCAGTTTAAAATTTCGAAAATTTTCATGAAAAAAGTCATACTATACTATGACTTTTTTCATGAAAATTTTCGAAAATTGTCGAAAATATTCGTAAAAAAATGTCATAGTATAGAATGTCGAAATTTTCATGAAAAAAGGCATAGTATAGTCTGTCGATTAATTTGGTGGAAAAAAAACTCAGTTTAAAATTTCGAAAATTTTCATGAAAAAAGTCATACTATAGCATGACTTTTTTCATGAAAATTTTCGAAAATTGTCGAAAATATTCGTAAAAAAATGTCATAGTATAGAATGTCGAAAATTTTCATGAAAAAAGGCATAGTATAGTCTGTCGATTAATTTGGTGGAAAAAAAACTCAGTTTAAAATTTCGAAAATTTTCATGAAAAAAGTCATACTATACTATGACTTTTTTCATGAAAATTTTCGAAAATTGTCGAAAATATTCGTAAAAAAATGTCATAGTATAGAATCACGAAAATTTTCATGAAAAAAGGCATAGTATAGTCTGTCGATTAATTTGGTGGGAAAAAAACTCAGTTTAAAATTTCGAAAATTTTCATGAAAAAAGTCATACTATACTATGACTTTTTTCATGAAAATTTTCGAAAATTGTCGAAAATATTCGTAAAAAAATGTCATAGTATAGAATGTCGAAAATTTTCATGAAAAAAGGCATAGTATAGTCTGTCGATTAATTTGGTGGAAAAAAAACTCAGTTTAAAATTTCGAAAATTTTCATGAAAAAAGTCATACTATACTATGACTTTTTTCATGAAAATTTTCGAAAATTGAAAATATTCGTAAAAAAATGTCATAGTATAGAATGTCGAAAATTTTCATGAAAAAAGGCATAGTATAGTCTGTCGATTAATTTGGTGGAAAAAAAACTCAGTTTAAAATTTCGAAAATTTTCATGAAAAAAGTCATACTATACTATGACTTTTTTCATGAAAATTTTCGAAAATTGTCGAAAATATTCGTAAAAAAATGTCATAGTATAGAATGTCGAAAATTTTCATGAAAAAAGGCATAGTATAGTCTGTCGATTAATTTGGTGGAAAAAAAACTCAGTTTAAAATTTCGAAAATTTTCATGAAAAAAGTCATACTATACTATGACTTTTTTCATGAAAATTTTCGAAAATTGTCGAAAATATTCGTAAAAAAATGTCATAGTATAGAATGTCGAAAATTTTCATGAAAAAAGGCATAGTATAGTCTGTTGATTAATTTGGTCGAAAAAAAACTCAGTTTAAAATTTCGAAAATTTTCATGAAAAAAGTCATACTATACTATGACTTTTTTCATGAAAATTTTCGAAAATTGTCGAAAATATTCGTAAAAAAATGTCATAGTATAGAATGTCGAAAATTTCCATGAAAAAAGGCATAGTATAGTCTGTTGATTCATTTGGTGGAAAAAAAGACTGTTTAAAATTTCGAAAATTTTCATGAAAAAAGTCATACTATACCATGACTTTTTTCATGAAAATTTTCGAAAATTGTCGAAAATATTCGTAAAAAAATGTCAAAGTATAGAATCACGAACATTTTCATGAAAAAAGTCATACTATACTATGACTTTTTTCATGAAAATATTCGCAAATTGTAGAAAATATTCGTAAAAAAATGTCATAGTATAGAATGTCGAAAATTTTCATGAAAAAAGGCATAGTGTAGTCTGTTGATTAATTTGGTCGAAAAAAAACTCAGTTTAAAATTTCGAAAATTTTCATGAAAAAAGTCATACTATACTATGACTTTTTTCATGAAAATTGACGAAAATTGTCGAAAATATTCTTAAAAAAATGTCATAGTATAGAATGTCGAAATTTTTCATGAAAAAAGGCATAGTATAGTCTGTCGATTAATTTGGTGGAAAAAAAACTCAGTTTAAAATTTCGAAAATTTTCATGAAAAAAGTCATACTATACTATGACTTTTTTCATGAAAATTGACGAAAATTGTCGAAAATATTCGTAAAAAAATGTCATAGTATAGAATGTCGAAAATTTTCATGAAAAAAGGCATAGTATAGTCTGTCGATTAATTTGGTCGAAAAAAAACTCAGTTTAAAATTTCGAAAATTTTCATGAAAAAAGTCATACTATACTATGACTTTTTTCATGAAAATTTTTGAAAATTGTCGAAAATATTCGTAAAAAAATGTCATAGTATAGAATCACGAAAATGTTCATGAAAAAAGGCATAGTATAGTCTGTCGATTAATTTGGTGGGAAAAAAACTCAGTTTAAAATTTCGAAAATTTTCATGAAAAAAGTCATACTATACTATGACTTTTTTCATGAAAATTTTCGAAAATTGTCGAAAATATTCGTAAAAAAATGTCATAGTATAGAATGTCGAAATTTTTCATGAAAAAAGGCATAGTATAGTCTGTCGATTAATTTGGTGGAAAAAAAACTCAGTTTAAAATTTCGAAAATTTTCATGAAAAAAGTCATACTATACTATGACTTTTTTCATGAAAATTTTCGAAAATTGTCGAAAATATTCGTTAAAAAATGTCATAGTATAGAATGTCGAAAATTTTCATGAAAAAAGGCATAGTATAGTCTGTCGATTAATTTGGTGGAAAAAAAACTCAGTTTAAAATTTCGAAAATTTTCATGAAAAAAGTCATACTATACTATGACTTTTTTCATGAAAATTTTCGAAAATTGTCGAAAATATTCGTAAAAAAATGTCATAGTATAGAATGTCGAAAATTTTCATGAAAAAAGGCATAGTATAGTCTGTTGATTCATTTGGTGGAAAAAAAACTCAGTTTAAAATTTAGAAAATTTTCATGAAAAAAGTCATACTATACTATGACTTTTTTCATGAAAATTTTCGCAAATTGTCGAAAATATTCGTAAAAAAATGTCATAGTATAGAATGTCGATAATTTTCATGAAAAAAGGTATAGTATAGTCTGTCGATTAATTTGGTCGAAAAAAAAATCAGTTTAAAATTTCGAAAATTTTCATGAAAAAAGTCATACTATACTATGACTTTTTTCATGAAAATTTTCGAAAATTGTCGAAAATATTCGTAAAAAAATGTCATAGTATAGAATGTCGAAAATTTTCATGAAAAAAGGCATAGTATAGTCTGTTGATTAATTTGGTCGAAAAAAAACTCAGTTTAAAATTTCGAAAATTTTCATGAAAAAAGTCATACTATACTATGACTTTTTTCATGAAAATTTTCGAAAATTGTCGAAAATATTCGTAAAAAAATGTCATAGTATAGAATGTCGAAAATGTTCATGAAAAAAGGCATAGTATAGTCTGTCGATTAATTTGGTGGGAAAAAAACTCAGTTTAAAATTTCGAAAATTTTCATGAAAAAAGTCATACTATACTATGACTTTTTTCATGAAAATTTTCGAAAATTGTCGAAAATATTCGTAAAAAAATGTCATAGTATAGAATCACGAAAATGTTCATGAAAAAAGGCATAGTATAGTCTGTCGATTAATTTGGTGGGAAAAAAACTCAGTTTAAAATTTCGAAAATTTTCATGAAAAAAGTCATACTATACTATGACTTTTTTCATGAAAATGTTCGCAAATTGTAGAAAATATTCGTAAAAAAATGTCATAGTATAGAATGTCGAAAATTTTCATGAAAAAAGGCATAGTATAGTCTGTTGATTAATTTGGTCGAAAAAAAACTCAGTTTAAAATTTCGAAAATTTTCATGAAAAAAGTCATACTATACTATGACTTTTTTCATGAAAATTTTCGAAAATTGTCGAAAATATTCGTAAAAAAATGTCATAGTATAGAATGTCGAAAATTTTCATGAAAAAAGGCATAGTATAGTCTGTCGATTAATTTGGTCGAAAAAAAACTCAGTTTAAAATTTCGAAAATTTTCATGAAAAAAGTCATACTATACTATGACTTTTTTCATGAAAATTGACGAAAATTGTCGAAAATATTAGTAAAAAAATGTCATAGTATAGAATCACGAAAATGTTCATGAAAAAAGGCATAGTATAGTCTGTCGATTAATTTGGTGGAAAAAAAACTCAGTTTAAAATTTCGAAAATTTTCATGAAAAAAGTCATACTATACTATGACTTTGTTCATGAAAATTTTCGAAAATTGTCGAAAATATTAGTAAAAAAATGTCATAGTATAGAATCACGAAAATTTTCATGAAAAAAGGCATACTATACTATGACTTTTTCATGAAAATTTTCGAAAATTGTCGAAAATATTCTTAAAAAAATGTCATAGTATAGAATGTCGAAATTTTTCATGAAAAAAGGCATAGTATAGTCTGTCGATTAATTTGGTGGAAAAAAAACTCAGTTTAAAATTTCGAAAATTTTCATGAAAAAAGTCATACTATACTATGACTTTTTTCATGAAAATTGACGAAAATTGTCGAAAATATTCGTAAAAAAATGTCATAGTATAGAATGTCGAAAATTTTCATGAAAAAAGGCATAGTATAGTCTGTTGATTAATTTGGTCGAAAAAAAACTCAGTTTAAAATTTCGAAAATTTTCATGAAAAAAGTCATACTATACTATGACTTTTTTCATGAAAATTGACGAAAATTGTCGAAAATATTCTTAAAAAAATGTCATAGTATAGAATGTCGAAATTTTTCATGAAAAAAGGCATAGTATAGTCTGTTGATTAATTTGGTCGAAAAAAAACTCAGTTTAAAATTTCGAAAATTTTTCATGAAAAAAGTCATACTATACTATGACTTTTTTCATGAAAATTTTCGAAAATTGTCGAAAATATTCGTAAAAAAATGTCATAGTATAGAATCACGAAAATTTTGATGAAAAAAGGCATAGTATAGTCTGTCGATTAATTTGGTGGGAAAAAAACTCAGTTTAAAATTTCGAAAATTTTCATGAAAAAAGTCATACTATACTATGACTTTTTCATGAAAATTTTCGAAAATTGTCGAAAATATTCTTAAAAAAATGTCATAGTATAGAATGTCGAAATTTTTCATGAAAAAAGGCATAGTATAGTCTGTCGATTAATTTGGTGGAAAAAAAACTCAGTTTAAAATTTCGAAAATTTTCATGAAAAAAGTCATAGTATACTATGACTTTTTTCATGTAAAATTTCGAAAATTTTCATGAAAAAAGTCATACTATACTATGACTTTTTTCATGAAAATTGACGAAAATTGTCGAAAATATTCGTAAAAAAATGTCATAGTATAGAATGTCGAAAATTTTCATGAAAAAAGGCATAGTATAGTCTGTCGATTAATTTGGTGGAAAAAAAACTCAGTTTAAAATTTCGAAAATTTTCATGAAAAAAGTCATACTATACTATGACTTTTTTTTGAAAATTGACGAAAATTGTCGAAAATATTCGTAAAAAAATGTCATAGTATAGAATGTCGAAAATTTTCATGAAAAAAGGCATAGTATAGTCTGTCGATTAATTTGGTGGAAAAAAAACTCAGTTTAAAATTTCGAAAATTTTCATGAAAAAAGTCATACTATACTATGACTTTTTTCATGAAAATTTTTGAAAATTGTCGAAAATATTCGTAAAAAAATTTCATAGTATAGAATCACGAAAATTTTCATGAAAAAAGGCATACTATACTATGACTTTTTCATGAAAATTTTCGAAAATTGTCGAAAATATTCTTAAAAAAATGTCATAGTATAGAATGTCGAAATATTTCATGAAAAAAGGCATAGTATAGTCTGTCGATTAATTTGGTGGAAAAAAAACTCAGTTTAAAATTTCGAAAATTTTCATGAAAAAAGTCATACTATACTATGACTTTTTTCATGAAAATTGACGAAAATTGTCGAAAATATTCGTAAAAAAATGTCATAGTATAGAATGTCGAAAATTTTCATGAAAAAAGGCATAGTATAGTCTGTCGATTCATTTGGTGGAAAAAAAACTCAGTTTAAAATTTCGAAAATTTTCATGAAAAAAGTCATACTATACTATGACTTTTTTTTTGAAAATTGACGAAAATTGTCGAAAATATTCGTAAAAAAATGTCATAGTATAGAATGTCGAAAATTTTCATGAAAAAAGGCATAGTATAGTCTGTCGATTAATTTGGTCGAAAAAAAACTAAGTTTAAAATTTCGAAAATTTTCGAAAATATTCGTAAAAAAATGTCATAGTATAGAATGTCGAAAATTTCCATGAAAAAAGGCATAGTATAGTCTGTTGATTAATTTGGTCGAAAAAAAACTCAGTTTAAAATTTTGAAATTTTTCATGAAAAACGTCATAGTATAGTATTTAGATTAATTTCGTGGAAAAAAAAAACTCAGTGTAAAATGTCAAATTTTCATGAAAAAAAGTCATAGTATAGAATGTCAATTTTTCATGAAAAAAGGCATAGTATAGTTTGTAGATTAATTTCGTGCAAAAAAAGGTCATAGTATAGAATGTCGAAAATGTATCTTTTTGTAATCTCATTTCAAAATAGTCTATCTGAAGGAAGAAAAAAAATGAGAAACTAAGAAATTATATCTTTGTACATTGCTTGAGCCTGGAGTTTAACTGCGACGTCCTTAAATTCAAATAAAATGAAAAAATTTAATCTGCAAACGTTGACAGAATGAATCTTAAAAACATTAGGATGACTTTCAGACATTTAACAACTTTCATTAATGTGTAAATATTGTCATTCGTAGTGTAAGAAAAGACGACGGAGCGTTAACTGCAGTTACATCAATAAATATATCTTTTTATTAGTGCTTTTATATACATTGGAATGTGAAGATGATCCCAGAGGTTTTGGAAATAGTTCAGTATTGCACTACCATAATCCAGGATGTGGATACAGTGTTCGGTACATCGTCTGCTTCACATGACGATCGCTTCCTTCACTCCCTGCATAGGAGGAAACATTATGTGCAGTTAGAATAAACATTTCAGTTAAGGTGGCATGTATCTCGAAAATAATAATAAAAAAAGAGTTCATAGTATAGTATGTCGAAAAAAATCGTTTAAATAGTCGTTAAAGTCATAGTATAGTATGTTGAAAAAAGTCGTTAAAAAAGTCGTAGTAAAGTATGTTGAAAAAAGTCATAAAGCATATCGAAAAAATGTCATAGTATAGTATGTTGAAAAAAAGTCGTTAAAAACGTCATGGTATAGTAGGTCGAAAAGTCATAGGATAGTATGTCGAAAAAAAGTCGTTGAAAAAGTCATAGTAGTATGTTGAAAAAAGTCGTAAACAAAGTCATAGTAAAGTCTGTCGAAAAAAATCGTTTAAAAAGTCGTTAAAAAAGTCAGTATTGTATGTTGAAATAAGTCGTTGTCGAAAAAAGTCGTAAACAAAGTCATAGTAAAGTATGGTAAAAAAAAGTCATATAGCATATCGAAAAAATTTGTTAAAAAAGTCATAGTATAGTATGTCGAAAAAATCCTGAAAGTCATAGTATAGTGTGTCGAAAAAAAGTCATAGTAGTATGTCGAAAAGTCATAGGATAGTATGTTGAAAAAAGTCATAGTATAGTGTGTCGAAAAAAGTCGTTGAAAAAGTCATAGTATAGTGTGTCGAAAAAATTCGTTAACAAAGTCATAGTATGGCAAAGAAGTCACAGTATAGTAGGTCAAAACATTAAAGTATGGTATGTCATAAAAAGTTTGCTCAAAGTTACCGACTGCAGCTTTAGTCCTCTGTTTCCCATTAAAAGCTTTTCAGAGGATATAAACAGCGTCCCTTGTTGGGAAGAATCTACGTCAGATATTATCGTACTCTCCTGCTTCATTGTTTTAGAATTAACGGTACACATTCCCAAACATAGCACAGCGAGTTGTGTCTCCTCCTGTTTTATGTCTTTACATTCTCCACTGTCATTTGCTTACCTTGCCGAGTTCAGGGAAGAGCTCCTGCACCGCGATGTCCAGCAGGACGTACGTCATCTGAGGAGACACAACAGCAGAGACATTTCCGTTAGAAAGGACACCAGGAAGCTGTGATCCCATCTGCCTTTCACACCGGTGTTTGACATTTATAATACAGAAAAATAAAACACATCTTATTTGACCTTTTTGTTTGTTATTCTTACAACCACATTACATTTACTACTGACAAATGTATAGCCGAGTATCACCAAGTATCGAAAAACTTTTTAAGTACTGAAAGTAGAATTGAATGTCTGGTCAGATCAACATCCGGGTCTGAGAAGTGAAGCCAATGAAGTGTCTTAAACCTGCATTCTTCCTAATATCCAGCAGGGAGCGACTGGTTGCTAAAAGAAGTCTAAGAGAAAATGAGCCTACTTCTCACTTGATTTATTACCTCAGTAAACATTGTAAACATGAGTTTATGGTCTCAATCACTAGTTTCAAGTGTTCTTCAATACAGCATGATGTTCATTTAGTAAATAAAGTTCTGCAGGAATGAGTCCTAAAACCCGGAAATGCGTATTAGCATTTTAGCACTTCCGGTTCCCTCGTCTGGAAGTCAATGTTTTTTTTTTTTTTGAATGGGTTTTTAGTTACATGCCTGTAATAAGGTACTATACACGTGGGACTACGTACGGTTTTCAAAATAAGGTGTTAACAAAGGGAACTGTATATACAAAATACAGAAATAAGATTGATTGGATTATATTCACCGGAAGTATAAAACATTACATGTCCCTTATAAATTAAAGAAGAAAATACCACTAATTTGTTGTATTAATTTTGAGATTTTCCAAACTAAAAGTCCCTAGAAGTGTATGATTCAACTTTTTCCCATGGTCTAGCGTTAAAAAAGTTAATCACAATAAATCGCAATACTTAAACATCGCAATACGTATCGAATCAATCGAGAGAGAGAAGAATTGCCTAGCCCTAGAATTGTTAGTTAACAACAAGTTTAGTTAGTTGTAAGACGAAAACACGGACAACGCTGTGGTAGCGACCTGTCAATCACAAGGTAGCCCCGCCCTAAAGCATCCCCTGCTTTATGCTCTATCTGACTCTAAATGGGACCATAATTTACTAAATGAACATCATGCTGTATTGAAGAAGACTTAAAACTAGTGATTGAGACCATAAACTCATGTTTACAATCTTTACTGAGGTAATAAATCAAGAGAGAAGTAGGATCATTTTCTCATAGACTTCTATACAACCAGAGGAGTCGCCCCCTGCTGGACATTAGGAAGAAGTTTAAGGCTCTTCAGCATTATGTGTATCTGTTTCTGTACGTGTTCTCGTGGTTTAGAGTTGCTCTGTTTACCTGCTTGTTGAGGACCGGCTGCTGGAAGCCGTCAAAGAGGAGCCGGATGCCTTCGTATTTAGCCTCCTGGCCGATGCACTTCACCACATAGTCTGGAATCAAAACACACTTTAAATGTATTGAACAACATGAAACGTTTCATCTGTGGTTGTGTTTAATCTAGTCTAAAGTCTTGGCAGAGAACGTTTGGATGTAGAACTTTCACAAAACTGACCTGGTAAATACTTCATCATCTCATCGAACGTCTTCTTGGCTCTGATTTGTTTGTCCTCAGTGGTTCGCTGCTCGCTGCTCTCGCAGAACACGGCGTCTGCGGGCAAGAAAATGACAACACGAAGAGCAAAATTAAACTTTATTAAAACACGGCATCTATTTTTCTTTCCGTTTCTGAAGGTCAGAGACAGAAGAGGAGTTGATGAAAGTTGATTTAAAACGAAAATGTATTAGTGTGGATGTAGCCTTAACTATCTAAATTTTCTGCATCATCTCAAACTTCACTGTCCACATGAATATGTTTCACCAGAAATCTTTTTTTTTTTTTTTTAGAATAGACCACAGGAGAATTGCCAAACTTCCAGTCATCCCCAATGTCTAATCAAAACTGTACCACCTTTTACATCTTGTTCATTTTCTTCTAAAACCCACCTCTGAGCTGCGTGATGAGGGAGACCATGTGGTGCTCCTGGAGAACCTGCTCCAGCTTGGACTGCATGTACTGGTCCATGTAGGCTTCAAACGTGTTCTTGAGCAGGATCCTCCCTGCAGCCAGACAGTGGTGCAGCCAGTCCGCCGTGTGGAAAACCATCCGACCTGTCGGTGGAAACACCGAGACGGACCGAAGAGTCAAAACACTGAGAGACTGTATGAAAGTCTTGTCATTTGGCACATTATAGCCACATAAACACAACAAACAAAACATCTCATCGTGTTAAATTAACTACCAAGTATAGAAGAGAAATCTGAACCAAAGAACGTATATTAGCCAAGAAGAGTTAAGAGTCCAGCAGCAGAGCTACGTTTCCGCCATTTTGGACTGAAAGCGACTACCAGACGCCAGTAAATCGTCCGCCTACAAAGTGGCGTACAAGAGTAAAACTAAATTATATCTCTTCTATTGTCATATTCTACCAAAATGGCCTGTGTTGAACAATAAAATACTATAAATATAATAAGTGTTTTCAGTCCAAAATGGCGGCAGCAGCTGTTGTCAAAAAAAACACCGGAGTTTCATCTCTTTGTCTGACCTTTGTGTTTGACCTTTTAAATTATAAACAGTACTTCTCCTCCACTCTTGAGACAATAGTTCATCACTTACCGACGTACATCATGTAGTCATACATGCCGTCTACAGAGATCATTTCCATGAAGTAGTTGTGGTTTTGTTTCCTCTCCGAACTCTCAGACAGGTTTGCGTTGTTCTTGAACAGGTCGTTGAAGAGCTGCGGGTGAAAGTCAATTGAATTTGAAAATGGCCGTGCCAGTTTGTCCTCGCCAAAATGTAGCGTAAAGTTTGGAGCGTTATTTGTCCTCCTTTCTGACAAGCTGGTATGACCTGGTTGGTACTGATGGACTCATCAGGTTTTCTAGTTTCATATGATACCAGTATCTTCACTCTAGCTTTAAAACTGAGCCGCTACAACCAAAAAATCATAAGATGCGTTAAAGAAATTAGTGGCATTAAAACAAATTTGCGTTAACTTTGACAGCCCTAAATTATACACATTTCCACTAGTGTTAACAAAGGGAACTGTATATATAAAATACAGAAATAAGATTGTTTGGATTATATTCACCAGAAGTATAAAACATTACATGTCCCTTATAAATTAAAAAGAAAATACCACTAGATAAAACGGGACTTTTTAAGTAGACTGACAGTAAATCTCTATTTAAATTAATTAGTTTTTACCCCTTGAAGCTGGCCGTTAAAGAGTGAACATCGTGCTCCGGTGTGAGCAGGAGAGCGATGTCTAGTTTGTGTTTTTTACCTTCTTGTTGTTCTCGGCGGTCGGGCTGAGGATGGTCAGCTCCGTTCGGCTGGGTTTGGGTTTGGGCGACTCGCAGGAGTTGAAGAAGGACTGGATGAACGGGTCCAGGTTCTGTCCTTTCTGGAAAACAGTTTCACGTCATCAGTGACACGTTGAAGTAGTCACGTGAGGGATAACGTACAGCGAGCTGGTCTGTTATACATAGCAACGGTCTGTTATACATAGCAACGGTCTGTTATAAAGAAATAACAGACCGTAGAACACCGTGATTGACCAATCAGAATCGAGTATTCAACAAAGCCGTGTAATATAAGGTGATAAATTATGTCCATGAATATTTGATATGAGTTTACAGCTAATTACAATTCCTCCACAGCATTGAGGAGTTGCATCTTTGGTTTATGACATTTTGGGTTACACTCTTTGACTTCTTGCTTCTTTAGTAAATATTTTGTTTGTGCGCCTCCTGGTGTTTCAGAGGATACTGCAGCGAACAACACGATGAGCATAAATGTCTTTATGGCCCGTGGGAGTATAAAAAAGGCTTAAATATGAAGCTACAGCAAGCAGCATGTGAGCTTAGCTTAGCATTAAAACTGCAAACTGAAGAATATACTGCAGGGAAGGAGGTGCACATGGAAATACGGACAAATATTTTAAAAATACCGACATTATTAATCATCATTTTAGCTGAGGAGGGACTCACCTCTTTTATCAGCTTCCCCGGGACAGACTTGAAAATCTTTCCTGTAAAACAAAACAAAGACTAAAGACTTGCTTGGAATAGTAAATTTGGACAACAGATATTACAACATAATTAATTCATATTGTCCCCTAAAGGTTGATAAACTATATAATATTGAATTATCACCAACAGGACGACACTGCAGTAGATTCATACTCTTTTTTTTTTTTTTACCTGGATGAGTAATGTTTCAGAAAAAGATGAAATATATTATGTGTGCGTACCCAGGTTGACATCAGGCAGCATCCGGTCCAGGAACTGAGACTCCATGCTGTGAGGAGACAGGAAGTCGGCCAACAGCTGACTGTTACTGAGCTCTGGATGCTGCAGGAGTCTCTGCAAACACACACACACACACACATAGATAGGCAGGCTTAGTATATTTACAGTTTCATTTCATTGCATCTTTCTCAATCAGCAGTGAAACCTACAATGTGATTTATACAAATGAAAATATTGGATCAGAAAACAATAAAATGGCACCATTGTTATATATATATACCTGTAAATATTCCTCAAATTCTTCCCTCTTGGATGCGAGGAACTCACAGTTCTTCGGTCCGATAATTCTTTTGGATGGAAGCTGAGCATCTGCAAATGTGCCTGGAAAAAAATGGTTAATGAATGAATGAATGTAGCTCATTATAGAGAATATATATTTATATATATATATATATATATATATATATATATATATATATATATATGGAAACAAGAGTGTTTTTTAAGTGTTACCGTGGAACTCTGTGAGTTTGGATTCGAGTACGTAGAACTCCAGATATCTTCTGTAGACCGACCACTTCTCAGTTTCATGACCAACTGCAGGAACAACAAATTACAACATTACATATATAAGTAGAGAAACGTTGATGATAAAACTGCCGGTTTAAATGTGAAATGTCTCCGTTCTATATTAAAAATGTATTTGATTTAGGGTTGTCAAAGTTAATGCGATAATAGTGCATTATTAGTGTTATAAGCAGAATATTTCATTATATAAAAACATGTGAATTTTGGAAGTGATTACATCTGTCTTTTTTCAATAAATGTTGACGCTCTCGTAAAGTTGTGACTTTATTCTCGCAATATTACAACTTTTTCTCATGTAAAGTTCTGACTTTATTCTCTCAATATTACGACTTTTTTTCATGTAAAGTTCTGACTTTATTCTCGCAATATTACGACTTTTTTTTCTCGTAAAGTTATGACTTTATTCTCGTAATATTGCGACTTTTTTTCTCGTAAAGTTACGACTTTATTCTCGCAATATTACAACTTTTTTTCATGTAAAGTTCTGACTTTATTCTCGCAATATTACGACTTTTTTTCTCGTAAAGTCATGACTTTATTCTCGTGATATTACAACTTTTTTTCATGTAAAGTTCTGACTTCATTCTCGCAATATTACGACTTTTTTTCTCGTAAAGTTATGACTTTATTCTCGTAATATTACAACTTTTTTTCATGTAAAGTTCTGACTTTATTCTCGTAAAGTTATGACTTTATTCTCGTAATGTTGCAACTTTTTTTCTCGTAAAGTTATGACTTTATTCTCATAACATTATAACATTATTCTGGAAATCTCAGATTTTTTTCCCCCTCAATGTGACCCTAATCAGAGTTTGGGTTTTAAGCAGTCCTCATTGTAACCTGTAAAGACTGTTTATAAGCTCTGAATGTAAAAGTGAGCAATTAAATTGATTTGCATTGCAGCCACTTATTCGTAATGTCTGATGTAATATATGTTCGTAGTGTGAAACATCTTGGGACACAAGAAAAATATAATAAAGTGAAGTCAAATCAAATAAATGAAATGGCACGTTTTGATTTAGTTGATTTGTTGTAGTGTGTGTTCAGGTGCAGATGGTGCAGAACACTAAAAACACTATAAACCAGAGGGTTTGTGTTTTAGCGGCCCCGTTCGCTCACCTTCCTTCCGGTCCTTGCGATCCACGTCGATGCAGAAGACGGGGATCTTCTCCCTCTTGACCTCGTCGTCGTAGATGTCGATGTATGGGATGGTGATGCTCCAGGCCAACAGGTTCCTCAGGGAGCCCGGCGTGCTGGCCGGCTCGGCGGGGGAGTCGTCCTCCATCACGACGGTCGCCTCCTCCACCTGCAGGGAGACCAATAATGATGTCAAAGTTTAACATAAATCACAACAACGAACTTGTGAATTAAATGTGTGTAATGTTTTATTCATTCACTCACCAGATCGTCGTCGAAGTCGTTCATGGCGTTGGGCGGCAGCATGGCTCCCTCCATGGTCGTGCTCTTGAACACACCTTTGATCTTGCTGCCGATTCTGCTGATCCCGAACGTCTCCCCTCGTTTTGACATGTTTCTACGGCGAACAGAGAAATACGAGGATACGTGAAGAGCAACAACACATACACAACCCCACAAATCTATTCTGGAACAATTCACTCTTCCTCTCCGCGACTTTTTCTTTTTTCTCCCCCGTGGTGCTTCTCTTCGTCATGATCGTAATCAGATGTTAGAAAACAGGAGAGAGATATTTATCTATCAGGTTTGTCGAATGACTTGTTGGCAGAGCTTTTTCTCTTTGTGCTTTGACAGCTGACATGCAGAACAACTACAAGCTTTTTTCATCCACCGGCCACGGCAGCATGTAGTCACTGAATACTCTTATTTCTTATGTTTAACCAGGACGTTTGAGTTTGGAAATGGAAAAGATACACCTTCTAAAAATGATTAAGTGTTTCCAAACTCACAAAACGAGTTTCTGCTATTTAAAAAAAGGCAATAAGTTGGACTTTTACTGCAGCTGAGAAGGTGGTGGATCAATGCCAACGATTCAAAGACTATTAAACTACCTAAAACTTCCTTTAAAACCCATTGGTGAGTACAGGCTTCAGCCAGTCTCTAGGAGCAACTATGTAGAGTATCGAAAGAAGGCGTTGAATGATTTGGTCAGATTCCTGTCGATTTTAAAAAACAAATCTTAGACTGCATTTTATAAAAGTAAAGTTCTTGTTTGGTTGCAAGACAAAATCAAACTGATGCATTTGAGAAGTTTCACCTATTTTGCTAAATAAAAGAAAGGGTTTTTGTAGGAAAACATTTTTATTTTCTTCTATGTGAGATATCAAAACAAAGATACCGATGTTTGCAAGTGGCCACAAAGGGTCGATTTCTGTTCAAAGCCTCTATTGTAATATCACACTGACCTCGACTCCAACTGTCAACTACTGAGAGAGTAGTGAAGGACGGTGATGCAACAACAACTCTTTCTTTGCTTTAAATTCAACCAGTCATCAACAGACACCCGTGTCTTCTTCAACATCTCTATTGTCTCAAACATGAAGTTAAAACCAAAGAGCAAGCATCAGCACAACATGTGAACAAACACAAAAGCCCAGCAGTGGCTCCTGATGTTAAAGGGATAGTCTGGACGTTTCTCAGTGAGGTTGGAAAAAAACAGAAAACTCGCAAAATCTCTCGCGATCAAATTGACTTTAGTGTAAACAAACATGGAGGACGACGGACAGGAAGAATTAGTGATGTTAGTTTTCATTTTGTACTGAAAATTGAGGAAGGATGGACGGATGAAGTCATGGAGACACGTTAAATAAACACTAATCAACAAGTTGCTCTTCCATCTCTGAGCTCCATCTTACTACTACTTTATGCTTCACGTTTAGCATTAGCTCATGCATTAGCCGCGGCCGGTCAGCTTGGTTCTCAATAGGCTATCGTTCTTTCCCACGTGACTGCGTCATCGGCTGTCCTCGGAGGTTCCCCACACGCAACAGGAGATCCCATCGTAAATATTGAACATGTTTAATATTTATGATTTGAGATTGGGGGATGTAAAAAAAAACACTCTTAACATACCTCACAACAAAGGAACATCTGGAAAGATCATCTTTAGATCCATTAAAAAAAATTGGGGACTTTGTGGACGATCGTCGGGAGGAATCGGGAAAATTTGGTGTTTTAAAAGGTTTCATTGGATTCACCAAAGTCTCACAATAACACAAACAAACTAACCGAGGCAGCGGTAGACCAGCAACTCCTGCGTTCTGAGAAGTAAAATTACTGTTTTTGTGAATGGAGTCTGGTGGCTTTGAAGAGAGCATTCAGTTCCCCGTCACAAAGGGCTGCCTTACGACGATGTAAAGCGGTGAAAATATTCTAAATATATAGCGTACATCTACTGTAGGTAATACTATGGAGAAGTACCTCATACAACCACACTGAGAAACTCTCCCCTTAAGATGTGTTAAACACAAACTTGTTAGATTCCCAGAGCAGCCTACAGTGAGCTATACTGCATCTGCATGCATCACACTGTGTTTGCATCCAGCATCTTTCAGGCAGCAGACTGTGAGCGGCCGAGCAACATGCCGAATACCTACTTACCTGTTTTCTTCCAAACTGAAGCTATTTCTGGAACAAGATGCACAAGCAGCTAATGTTGATAAAACACCTCGAAGGGATGTGAGCAAAACTTAAAGCTGTTCCCGCTACTAGCTACTAGGTGGATTGCACATTTAATTTTCAAGAAATACAAAATCTTACATTCTGAAGCTAATTTTTCAGCTGTTATTATATCAACAAAAATCTAATTATTACTGTGAAATAAGCCAATTTAACTTACTGTTCCAATACTTACAGCATTGATCGTATCATGTACAAGATTAGAATCTATTATGAATAAATTTAGTAATCGGTGAAATTATATTATTTTCAGGGGAGGTGTTTTCATCAGCGCTTTGTCACATTTTTAACCCTCCTTCTGTTTGCTATTACTGCCACGTGAAAGATAAATTATAATCAAACTAAAAGTCCTTAATTAAACAACAATCCAGATCACTAACCTGTTGATTCTTGAGTTCCTTGTTGGAGACTCTGCTCCCCTCAGCAGGTGTCTGAAGTACTAAAACAATAGGAGAGGAGACACAGTCAATGTACAAAAAAACTAATAAAAACAACAACTAATATCTATGATATGAAGTCTGGAGCACAAATCATTACATGAACTATACGAGTAGTGCAAATGTCTGGTAGTATTCAGATCCTTAACTCAAGTAAAAGTGTAAAAATCTCTGTTCTTTTAGTACTGTTCAATACTTGAGTAAATGTACTTATATGATTATATTTTGAACACGTGATCACACAGAACCTTAATTTCTACTAAAATCAGATGCATTATTGGTTTATATTTTGGGTGATAGAGTTTCTGAGGTCTTACTTCATCGCTGTGACAGAACATCGGGGTGAAGACTCTCTCCAGCAGAGACAGGACGTGTTCGTACGCCTCAAACAGGCAGCGCATCGTCTGCAGCTTCACCACGCCGCCGTACGGACCTTTAGCAACTGAGAGAGGGGAGACGGCGTTTGGTTAAATTGAAAGTTAAGTAAGTTAACAGGCTGAAGAGTAGTGTTTCACTGCCTGAATTTCTCTCGTTAATTAGAGCTCCAATATTGAGTCACAGTGTACGAGCTTCCACCGGTTTGATTAAAGTAAACGTAGTCACTGGGGTTTGTTACGGCCTCTTACTGTTCCTGATCTCCTCCACGATGAACCGGTCGAAGCTGATCTTGTCGATGCTTTCATCCAGGCAGTAGGTCTCGTAGATGTGCAGCACCTCGCCGTGAAGACGCTGCAGCTCACAGTCACTCAGATCCGGACTCAGGATCTTATCGTTGAACTCCTCTGGAGGAAAACAACGAGAGGTTTTTATACAGTTACAGGGTCGAATAGTTGCTACTAAACAAAGCTGTCAACATTTCTGTGTTCATGCTCCATTTAGTTTAGTTTAGTCCATCCTTAGCGAGGCCATATTAGAGGATCAAGAGTGCAGCGAGGTTGTTCTTACCCACAGCGAGGCAGAACTGCAGCACGTGCACGGCTCCTTCCTGCTTCAGGAAGTTCATGAAACGAAAGAGGAGATCCTGCTGCTCCCTGATCTGCTTCAGGTCCAACTTCAGCACCTGCACCACCAGAGGGAGACGTTCAGTTATCCTCATTACAGGACAGGTTTCAAAGGTAAGGTAAGAAATCTTTCCCTTTTTAATTTTACATAACAGAAATCTGTCGGTCTGTAGTGAATCTGGTCTCTCTCTCTCTCTCTCTCTCTCAGTGAGGTACTCACAGATGCCTTTTTGTTGCTGACGTCTGCGTATTTCTGTAAAAATGGAACCGGGACAGACGGAGTATCCGAGGCTTCTTCTGGCTGGAGACACAAAACATTTATCTAAATAAATGGATATCAATACATTAAGAAGTGTGAGCTGTGGAGCAGATCTTTGTTACAAAAAGAAATTAAAAAAGTATGGCTTCTTTTCCCAACTGTATAAACAGTCTATGAATGATTCTGATATGATTCAGTATTCCTGAAATGTTTAATTTACTTACTGGAGTTTCATCAACAAATATCAGCACCATGAGGTTCACAGTATCCTGAAAAACAAACAGAAACATTGTGTTAAGGTTTGGGGCAAGTGGACGGATATATCGGCTCTATATCAGTTGGGGTTTTTTTGGGTCATTTTATTTTGCTAATTTAATGTTCTGCCTCCGAAGAGCGAGTGAGAGTCGCTGCTCAGCGGGTAGAGAGAGAGAGAGACAGCGGGGAAAACAGCATGTAGAGTCGGCATGTTTTCACATCTAACTTGTTGAATTAAGGGTTTATTTTGCCGCACACACACCTGCTCGAATATGGCGGCAATTGCCGGTTGTTAGGCTGACGGTGGACGCACACTACAGCACATTGTTTTAAAGCCTTTACACACTGGAAGCAAATACACATCACCAAAACGCAAATTACTCGCCTGCGAATATTATACATCTCGGGCTTTTATTGTGAAAGGTAAGAAAGGAAGGATTGGATCTGGTCTGCGCTGCCTTTCTCAAGGTTGAAAGGAGTAATAAAGTTTGCCGTCCAGGTTCAGACTACGGAGCCTTCGTGTTGTTGTTTCATTAAATACAGATGCAACTCGACCCGTTCTGCACGACGTGATTGGTTGATGCGGTTATTCGTGGTGCAAAAGCTCAGAAAAAAATCGTACGTTGCCGCATAACATTCCCGTTCTGTGTGAAAGTACTCATGACAAAAACAAGAGTTCGAAAAAATATATTATCGTGCAAATTAATCACACTGTGTGTAAAAGGCCTTTAATGTCCTGATTAAGTTGAATTTTAATGCCCTTTTTCAAAATACAGACAATTAATCAGTTGTTTTATTATTTTCATTAAGTATTATCTTATCCCTACATCCTGTTGGAACTTATCTTAAAATTTAAACAAACAAACATGAAGAATATTCTCGCATAATTTGGGGCTCTCGTTAGTTACTATCTCGATTATAAAACCACTGCTGTGACGGTCAGACGAAGTAAAGGTTTTTCTTCTAAACTAAAGCCAAATAAATTTTAAAAGTATTGGAACAGTACAGTATGACCTCCTCTATCCTGCTCTACTTACAGGGTCGGCCATGAAGTCCATGGTCGGTAACATGACGGATCCGGCCATCACCTCCCGCAGCAGCAGAGCCAGAGACCTGAACAAAGACAAACACAGGTTCAACTTTTAATACGTGATCATTTGGTTTGATCACTAACAGCCACTCAGACCTTTAGATACAAACAGCTTCCTTCCCTAAAGGGAGTGATTGTAGTTTAAGATACCTTAATCCAGTTTAATCTCTTCCTACCTGCAGTCTGTCGCTTTGGGCGGCATGACGAAGGGAAACAGCATCTCAGTCATCTTCCTCAGGTAGAGCAGCTCGTCTCTGCGGCTGCGCAGAGCGATGTGAAGGTCGACGCCATATTCATCCAGAGCTGCCTGCTGTAAACCCTCCACGTTCTTCACTGCAGACAAACACACAAACAATGGTGAAACTTTCACCATCTCTAGATTTTATTTTCAAGAAATCGGTTTTGGCGTAGCTTGGAGTTAGATGTAAAACAAACATAAATTAAAATAAATAAATGAAAGAATGAGTCAGCAGTGTTTAGTTCAGATTGGTGCGTACCTTTTTCACGAGATTTTGCAATAATTTCAACGTGCTTCATTACAGCTTTCATCACTTTGCCTGCAAACACAGCAGGAATGTCAACCTGCCAAACAGAAGGGCGACATTAGAGAGAGACAATAAACACAGTTCATTAAAGCATATGTTTTTATAACCGTCTTAGATCCACTGTGATTATGCATAAATCTCCTTTTTGCATTTGAGTCTGCAGGATACATTAGTGAACAATAAAGTACACTTCAAGAACATGCTGAGGTACAAGAAGACCCAATTAACTGTCTTATAGTATATATGCAACAACTGCTACTGAAGAGCATGAAGAACCAGAATCACTGCAACAACTTTTATAGAAGAACAACCTGCTGAACTTTGGGGTAAAATCTGCGGAGCTGCAACGATTAGAAAGTGAATCGATTTGCTGGTTCCAGCTTCTCAAATTTAAGAATTTGATGCTCTTGTTTGTCATCTATGATTGTAAATGGGTTATCTTTGGTTTTCGGGGCTTTTGGTCAAACAAAATGAGCAATATGAATAATATGAATAAATCTCCTGGGCTGCTTGAGATGATCATTTTCCATTTTATACACAAAATGATTAATCAAGAAAATAATCTGCAGATAATCGATGATGAAAATGAGTAGGATTTTTCTAAAAAACAATAGACTGATACGAAAAATAATCTCTCAATTCTGACCCACTAGAATTGTTCTTATGTTACTGTGTTCAGGACGTTTCTCGGCGTCAACCTCGAGAAAAATGTAAATAAAAACCAGGTGCCAGATCGTCGGCACGCATCCAAGAGGAAGCTGCGCAAATGGCGAACACAGCGGCGGGAAAAAAAACGGACAAAGCTTGTTCCAAAACAAGAGTGAATCTGTCGTTGGCTTTCACCCGCTGGGGAGGAGGGGGCATCTTTGAATGTTGTGTTTACAAACCGCAACTGACAAATCCTAATCGTTGTGCCTTTAATTAAAAACTATATGACAAACCTTCTGAGCCCGGCGGAGGAGCACCGAGGCGAAGAAGCGAAAGGTCATCCTCAATTCATCCACGCACGCCTCGTCATCTGTGATGTCCCTGAAAACCAGAGGAGGGACTTTATAACAACTTCTACATGCGTTACATGTCTGTAAAATTTAAGACAATAAAACATCTTCTCACCTGTACCAGGGGAACACAAAGTTCTCCAGAACTAACTCGAACACCTAAAAGTTAGAAGAGGTCAGAAATAACTTGAACTGATGACATTTTACATACAAACACAAACACAGATGACCAAAATTTAAAGTGTAATTTTGTAAATAAATGTCAGAAGATGATGAATTAAAAAGGTAGGAAGTATGTTTATCAATTATATTGTCTGTATAATATCCATATTTTTTAAAATAATTAATTTTAGGATAAAACCGTTCATCCACTGAGGTACCTCGGCTACTGAAGCGTCCACTTTTGAATGAACCTTCAGGTTCAACCATGGCTGGTAGTTTTCAAGGAGCAGCGTCGGCCTGCAAAGAATAAAAACATTGGTGCATATTATCAGTTAGTGTTTCATCAACACATCGCTGATCACCAAGAAAATACAGAAATCATGAATTCAGAAGTCACTCCAGCTATGATCCAGATACTAGTGAGTGGTGTCCACGGCTGACTGGAGGTTTTTTTTTCAAAAATATCTATATTCTTTTTTGTAGTTTGCTACGTTTTTTTTTTTCTAATTTGTTTTTCTTTTTTGAGGGGAAGATGTCCCCTTACTTTAGACCCTGGTCCCTGTGAAGTTCCTCAAAAGCTTTCTAGTTCCCTGGGAAAGTTCCTGCGGTCGAAACAAGTCTCATGCTGTATTATACTGTTGAATTATTATTATTATTATTGATGCATTATTTCATACGCAGCATTTTACTTTTGCAACTGCTTAAGACGGAGCTCCTTTTAATGACTTTATATACGGTTAGGGTAGTTTAATCTGTAATAAATAATTATATTTTATAAGCAGGATATATGTTATGTATGAAGCCAAGTAACTATAGTTGTCAAATTAATATATAGGAGTTGGCCGACCTTGAGCTTGTTACGTCTCCCTCATTTCACGTCATCTCTCCACTAACGTTATCTACTAAAATGACCCCAAAAATTAATGTAAAGGTGTAAAAAGTAGCATAAAAAGGAAATACTCAAGTAGTGTACAACACCTCAAAATACACACAGTACATGAATAAATGTATTTAGAGAGCAGATTTATATGCATTTGTTTCTCCCCGTCTATTCACCAGGTATCTCGTTAAGTGTTAATCTGCTCAGAGATGATGTGAACGTACCGGTGACGGTTGCACTTGACCTTCCCACAAACGGCACAGCTGTGACCCAGAGGAAACAACTCCTGCTCCTGTCGCTGATGGAGGAAAAATAAAATTCCTTTAGCTGTTATATTATCACACACTGTATATATATAAACTTGGAAAACATCTCTGTGTGTACGTAAACACCACACTGTTCCACATATATTCACATTTAAATAAAAATCAAACATGCTTCTTCGCTGAATGTGTCAGACCTACTTTGTTTCTTGGCTTCACGGTGAAGAGGATGTTTGGGAGAAGAGACTCCGGACCGAGGGAGCAGTAGAAAGTGGTGACGCCAGCCAGGAACGACCAGAAGATCATCAGGATGTGGAGATACCTGGAGGGAGATTAATAGACGGCATTAAAACGAATCAAAAACACTCACTCACACTGCTCAGATACAACACAAAGGAACAGTAATCTGTGAGGTCCGGGGCACTCTGTCAGGGGGTCCGCCAAATAATTAGCTATGAATACTAAAAATTGTGCTGCATCATTAAAAAGTGCATATCTACAGATGGGGACCATTTTCATACTTCCCAACCCTTCCGTTTTTCCTCCCGGGGTCACAATTCTCCCGTATTTCTCCCAATTTATGGCAAATTTTCACACTTTTTTTTTTCCTTTTTTGTTATCTCAACTTGTTTCTGGCGCTGTACATTCTGGCTCAAAATGTTACCAAGTGGGAGGTCTAAGTTGTGCCAGTGTAGGGGTTATAGTGTGACCAGGTGACACACTTTACGAGGGACTGCACAGCATTTTTATCCCTTGTCCCACATATTGAGACGACGTCCCACATTTTCATTGGCTCTAGTTTTCAAAAGTCAAACCGCTGCAGGACAGAAATCTGGCTTTTATCCAATTGGCTGTGAAGAAAGCAGGGAAGGCTGTCATCAAACGTGGGTCAAGTGCAGGTTAACATTTCACCGTCTTTGCTACGCTACGCCCAACGGAGAATCACCGCAAAGTCACAAGCTATTGCAGATTTAGTTGGAATATGATGGGAAACTACCACAAAGAAAAGGAAGAGCAGCTAAAACGAAGACTGTGACACTACTTAGAAGTATTTATAAGCCGGTGGAAGGAGATTCTCAGAGTTTTTTTGTGAAATTTGATAGTTATTTTTCAATTTCACACAGGAGGAATATGACATGACAGTTCATGTTAGTCTCATAAGAATACACAGAGAGAGATGTGCCGATCTTTGGATCGATTGGAAGAATAGAAATGTTTATTGGATAAACATTATATCAAAATTATAGACTACCTCTCAGCCTTGTGTCCCACATTTGGTTTGTTGGGATCTGGTCTACCCTAATGACATGAAAAGGTTTGTGAACCACTGCTTTAGGGCCCAGCTAATGGGGATAATGATTTAAACTAACTACAAAATATAGCTTTACACCTAAACGTGCCCTGGATTGTAAACACTGATATATAACAGCCCTGAAAACAGCAGGAGGTCAGACATCACATGACTCACCCAGTGTTCAGAGATAACCTAGATAGATAGATAGATAGATAGATAGTAACTTTATTGATCCAGAGGGAAATTCAAGTTTCCAGCATTACAGTTCCATAGTGCAAACATATTAGTAAAAACGTCACAGGTGAGTAGTACACATGTTAGTAAAACGACACAAGTAGTAACAAGACACATGTAAGTAATACAGAGTATAAAACAAAATATGCAATGTGCAGAAGAATGGTTAAAAATGAATATAGTGCAGGGTAAACAACTGAGATACAGGACTATTTAAAGAAAAAGTGGATGTAGTGCAGAGAGTGATATAGTGCTGGGTAATAAAAAATATGTAGGAGATATAGATATTAAGAAATGTCAGATATGGAATATAATGCAGGATAAGAACTGAGGTAGAGAGGTATTTTTGTAGTGTGCAGAATTAAAGTGAATTAAAGTGGCTCAGCCTCCAGCCTCCAGCCCCCCCTCTAATAAAACCCACACTTTATCCTGCAGAGTTTTTACCTGTTGAGCAGCAAGGTGAGCGTCACCATGGAGATCAGCAGGAAGCAGAAGACCGGATACTGACGTCCGGCTTCTCTCATGACGTCAATCTTCAGCCCCCGTTTCACCTTCTCCACAAACCTTAATATATCTGCCATCCTGTCGAAGAGGACCTGTTGAAGCATTAATACACATTTATTATAAAGCTGTTGACACACACAGGCATTCATAATGGAGCTGTGTGTCTGTTTTAATGAGTTACACGGATTAAAAGTGAGGTTACACATGGAAAATGTGAGTGTCGACCACAGCTAGCAGGAGTTAGCTACCTTAGCTAGCAGGAGTTAGCTAACTTAGCTAGCAGGAGTTAGCTAACTTAGCTAGCAGGAGTTAGCTAACTTAGCTAGCAGGAGTTAGCTAAGTTAGCTAGCCTAGCTAACTCAGCTAGCAGGAGTTAGCTAACTCAGCTAGCCTAGCTAACTCAGCTAGCAGGAGTTAGCTAACTTGGTTACCAGTTGGTAGTTTTAGAGACTTACAGCGATGAAACTCTCGGAGCTTCTGTCTTCTTCATATAAAACAACTCATGTTAATCCTCAGTCTTCGGCCGCTGCACAGACTCAACCCGATTTCAAGTTTCCAAAGTGTTTTTTACTTCATGTTTTTCCTAGATTGTTTGAGAGTCGCGACGGATCCTCCCGGAGGGAATGTTTACTAATCCGACCAAAGGGTTGCCAGGTCCGTTACAGACGCACGTAAAGTCATCGAGATTTGTTATCTTCTTCTTCTTTGGTGTTTATTGGAGGTTGGCAAACCAGCTTAAGAGGTGCATTACCGCCACCTGCTGGATGTATGGAGGACAGAACCTGCCAAAATAATAAATAAATAAATAAATAAATAAATAAATAAATAAATAAATAAATGAATGAATGAATGAATGAATGAATGAATGAATGAATGAATGAATGAATAAATAAATAAATAAATAAATGTGTCATTAAATATAGCACAAAATAATATTAAAAATAAATGTAGGCAGTAATACATTTATTCATGATTCCATTATTCATTTACTCTTCTATTTAATTTTCCCTTTTACTTATTTATTTATTTATACATTTATTCATTCATTTATTTATTTATTCATGTTAATTACATTTTAAATGTATTTATTTAGTTTTGTATTTTTTTTAATTTTCCCTTTTATTTATTTATTCATGTTTATTACATTTTAAATGTATTTATGTAGTTTTGTGTTTATTTAATTTTCCCTTTTATTTATTTATTCATGTTTAATACATTTTAAATGTATTTATTTAGTTTTGTATTTTTTTTAATCTTCCCTTTTATTTATTTATTCATGTTAATTTCATTTTAAATGCATTTATTTAGTTTTGTATTTATTTAATTGTCCATTTTATTTATTTATTCATGTGTATTACATTTTAAATGTATTTATTTAGTTTTGTATTTTTTTTAATTTTCCCTTTTATTTATTTATTCATGTTAATTACATTTTAAATGTCTCTATGTAGTTTTGCATGTATTTAATTTTTTTTAATTTATTTATGTTTATTATATTTTAATTTTCCCTTTTACTTATTTTGTTATACATTTATTCATTATTTTATTTATTTAGTTATGTTAATTGCATTTTAAATGTATTTATTTAATTTACCCTTTAATTTATTTATTTATTCATGTTTAATACATTTAAAATGTATTTATTTAGTTTTGTATTTATTTAATTTTCCCTTTATTTATTCATGTTTATTAATTTTTAAATGTATTTATTTAGTTTTGTATTTATATAATTTTCCCTGTATTTATTCATTTTTAAATGTATTTATTTAGTTTTGTATTTTTTTTATTTATTTATTCATGTTTATTACATTTTAAATTTATTTATTTAGTTTTGTATTTTTTTTTTAATTTTTCCTTTTATTTATTTATGTTTATGAGATTTAAAATTTATTTAGTTTTGCATTTTTTTTTTATTTTCCCTTTTATATATTTATCCATGTTTATTACATTTTAAATGTATTTATTTATTTTCGCATTTATTTTTATTCATTTTATATTTATCTTTAAATGTATGTATTTATGCATATATTTATTTATTTATTTATGCGCAATTTGGACTGGTGTGTGGAGAAGTAGATTGGCAGGAAAATAAATAATGAACTAAATAAAACTAACACAAACAAACAAAAAACACAATCCTCTATTATTCCTGTAGCTCTGAAGTAAATAATTACAAGATTGTGTTCTTTCCTTGATGTCTTTCAGAGCATATTCCCCAATTTATATATGCATATAAGGATAAAGGAAGAAATGATTCAGGATATGGAGCTTCACAGACTTGCGTCCGTATATACACCGTATATATACATATTTACAAGAAACTACACAGACTATACAATGAAAGACACAACCCCAGATCAAAGTCAATAACTTTATTAGAAAAATAGGTTTAACTCACCTCACTGTACAGTATAAAACAATTCATTTGCAAGAATGCAAACACACTTGTTAGCAAAACAAAACAAAAATCATTCTTGACTCTTAAAATCGGTGATCCAACAGAGTCAATACTAGTATGAAAACAAATAAAAGTAATCTGGCTCTTTTTCACAAACCCGGTAAAAATAAAAAGAAAGAACAAGCTGCACAATCCTTTCTGAACTGGAAGAACGCTAAAACATGAGTCAGATTCAAAGACACGGCGTTTCATGGCAACTGTCACAAAGAGGCAGAAACAAAGAGAGAGAAACTACGACACTCTAATGATGTTTAAAAAGAGCTTAAAGGAGAAATCCAACCTCAGATACGCTTTAAAGTCAGTGATTTACAATACATTTGAAAAGTTGCTTCATTCTGTGATTTCCTACAATTCCCAGAATGCCTTTCACCACCCCCAGAAAAGAGTTACGGTTATACAGTATATAAATAATGCTATATAGCCATGGCCACGCCCCGTTACATTGGTTTATATTGGTGTAAAACCTGACTGTAAATATCTCACATAATTTAAAAGACAAATCTGGTTTTATTCTATATTTTTCTTCTTGTCAACAAATCCCATAAAAAGCCCAAAACCACAAATGAACGTATCTACTAGCAAGTATTCTGTGAATCGTCTTCCTCTGTCACTAGAGCACCAAATGTGGATTAATCCGCCGCTGTAAATAGTCCCCAACAAATGCACTATTTCCTCCGGTTTGTTTGATTAAAACTGTTTTTTTAGGAATTAAACTACATATTTGTGAGGTTTTATTTTTAAAGATTTACATCTTTAGTAGGAACCAATTATGTATATAAAGAATAACGCCGGATTTTTTACTTGGGATGCACCGATACCGGATCGGATATCGGGCCGATACTGTATTGTGAATTGTATAATTAACGACATTATAATAACAGAATATTATTTTTTTTTTTCTCGTAAATTTGTGACTTTAATCTCAGAGGATTTCGGAGTCTTTTCTCGTAAATCACGACTTTATAATAAGAGAATATTCAAGTTTTTCTCTTGTAAATTTGTGATTTAAAGATCCCAGAGAATTCAAGTCCTTTCTCGTAATTAAAGACTTTATAATAGATTATTAGTTTTTGTCTCGTAAATTTGTGACTTTAATCTTTGTTTTTTTAAGAATTAAACTACATATTTGTGAGGTGTTTTTAAAGATTTAAATCTTAAAGTAGGAACCAATTACGTAAATAAAGAATAACGCCGGATTTGTATTTGGGATGCACCGATACCATATGGGATATGACTCAAATAACTTGATCAGGTATCGCTGGTAATGGGGCCGATCTATTCAATTCAATTCAGTGTTTATATACTAAATACATATACTGGAATTTTAATTTTTGTTTAAGTTTTTACCAATTTGTTACTGCATTAAATTACAGTTGAACTTGTATAATTTTACCAAGTTGCTGATGTACGATTTATTATTTTAATCATAAATAACAATTAAGTAAATTTATATCTATGTATTTAATTATGTTTTGTTTTACAAACATAATGTACATTTTCTGAACTTGTGTTTCTGCTGTAGTTGTTTATCTAGTAAAAGTAAAGTGTTTGAGTAACTTTTAACCAGCTGAATTTTGTCAGAAAGTTTTGAGAGACAGACTAACAGTGTTGGTTTTTGGTCTTTTCATGACATTTGTTGACAATAAGAAAAATACAACCAGACTGATCATTTACAATTTCTATTGACTGTTTAGCAATTAAGGAGGATTTTGAACCCTCACTGAAAAATTTAGAAACATAATGTGCCATGTACATCACAAAAGAAGCCGGTTATTTTCCCTAAAAGCTGAACTAGAATCGGATGGATTTGCTCCTTTAAATTCTTTACATCTTGATTTCCGGTATAATGTTTACACTGATAGTGAAAAGACATGAATTAACACCAGTTTACGCTAGAAAATCTGTCACAACCACATATATGGCATGATAATCAGTCAACTGTGACATACAATGTGAAATGTATAATCATGCGTTTGAGATGAAAACGTTTTTTTTTTCTATGCCATGTTTATTTTGAAACTTTTCAGGACCTGGAAATGAACTAATTTTCTTCCAGACCTGCTCAGAGAGCCTAAATAAAAAAAAAGGTCATCCATGAATGACCACTGACATCACAGCCTGAGACATCGCTTTGCAGACATCCCGACATCGATGGGTACACAAACAACAACATAAAATAAGACAGTTATTCCCATCGTGGAAGACAAAAGGATGACTGGTTTCCAGGCATTTACCATTTAAAAAAAAAAAAAAAACAGTCACAAAACAATTTCTGTCTGTAAACTACATCATCACTCAGTTCATTAATCAAGACAGTACGACAGCACATTGTAGGGCCATTGTAGGTTAAAAAAAAAAAAAAAAAAAAAATACAATAAAATAATATAAAACAAAACATTACAGAGCCGGGGAGGAGGGCAATATTCAGAGAAAAAACACACATTTTTGAGATTAAAGTTAAAAAATTTCAGAGAAAAAAGTAACAAATTTACAAGAAAATAAAACTTGAATATTCTCAGAGATTATAGTTACAAGAAAAAGCACAAATTTACGTAAAAAAAAAAAAAAAAACTCACAAATTTTCGAGAAAAACTAGTCATAAATTTACGAGAAAATAAAACTTGAATATTCTCCAAGATTATAGTCATAAATGTACATGAAAAAGCACAAATTTACGTGAAAAAAACAAAAAAACCCACAAATTTCCGAGAAAAAAATGCTAAAATTAACGTGAAAAAAAATCACAAATGTGAGTCTTTTCTCGTAAATAAACGACTTAATAATCAGAATTTTCAAGTTTTTTTCCTCGTAAATTTGTGACTTTATAATCCCAGAGAATTTACGATGTGGTTCCTTGACAAAAAAAACCCAAATTATTCAGTATTTTTTTTCTCTCGTAAATTTGTGATTTAATCCAAGAGAATTTGAGTATTATCTCGTAATTAACAACTTTATGATAGAGTATTACAGTTTTTTCTTGGAAATTTGTGACTTTAATCTCAGAGAATTTGCGATGTGGTTCCTCGACAAAAAAAAAAAAAAAAAGTCCGTATTTTCTTCTCGTAAATTTGTGGCTTTAATTTCAGATAATTTCTGAGAATTTTCTCGTAAACAGAATATTCAATTTTTTTTCTCGCATATTTACAACAATAACCTCTGAAATTCTGAGTTTTTCACTGAATATCACCCCCCTCCCCCGGCTCCGTAACTATTATTTTTAACCTACAATGGCTCCAATACGCCGCCGTAAGACAGCAAGGCTCGTTCAGGCTCATTTCAGGAGGACCAGCTAACACGCCTACAGCAGCTGCAGCCTACATCAAGTCTCAACTGAGAGCGAAAATTCATTAAGTGCTCTGTTGTTGTTGCCTGTGCATATCTCTGAGGTGGAGGAGGGGTGGGAGTTTATGGGGGGTGGGGGGGTGTGGGGGGGGGTCGAACCCTGCCTCAGTTTCCTCAAGTACAAAATGGGACAAAGCGGGCGAGTCCTCGAAACTGAGGTAGTCAACGGACCCATGGTGGTTCAGGTTCTTAGAGAACCGTTTTCCTGGAATGCCCGACCTTCAAGACGAGGTTATCACACCTCAACACCATCTATGATAATCACAGATTATCACGTCTAGTCCACCATAAAGATGTAGTTTAAGAGCTCAAAGAAACTAAAAGAAAATTAGCATCAAATTCCACTTAACCACTCCAAACTTAAAACACAAAAAAAGTGCAAAGACTTTTCCAGAAGGATGTCCATCATGAACTCCTACTCAGTAAGTCTCAAATGGCATATCCGGGGCTGGGGGAGGGGAAGGGGGGGGGGGATTATACACTTAAAGTCACCTCTTTTTTAAAAAAAAGCAAGCTTTTGCTCTTCTGATTATCTTCAATCATGGCAGTTTCAGGAGATCTGCTCCTTAAAAACAAAGGCTTGAATACCATTGGACCACTGAGTCAGTTGACCTTACCATTCCATCCACTGGCAGCCTGCAGTGTGAGTGAGAGACGCCAGACACCGGTCAGTCTTCATAGCGACACATCAGGACCGGCCTCGACCCCTTTTTCCTGCTAGTCAGGTAACAAAAGGAAGCAATTAGAGAATGGAAAACAGGATCACATTACATCTACACACACATCTGCTGAGTCGCTCACACACTCGCTCATAACTGTAGAGGGATAACACATGAATTTACAAACGTTACTGATTTAAACATGCACGTCGATGCTTTAAAAAAAGAGAACGACAAGCAGAGAATCGGCCTAAATTAAATTGAGGTGCAGCAGGTGAAACAGACAGGCAGAGAGAAGAGGAGAGGAGGGGAGGTTAAGAGCAGCCATTAAATCTATAAAAGTGAACAAAAACACTACAAAGCGAGTCATGCACGGCAGTTATCTCTCACAAACAGCACAACATCAAATCCTCCAGATAAACATGCAAGATTAGTATCCAGGCCTTCAGCTAGGTAGATCCTTCTGGGACAAGGAAAAGCTTCACTTATTTACGTTAATAAATCAAATTGTGCTTTTATTCCCCCGACTAGTAACAAAAGGGACTTGTATGGCAGACTGGTGGGGGGGGGGCTCACTATTGATGCTGCATTGACAGTGAATTTAGGACACCAATTTGTGAAACATTTATGTTTTGTTTTTTTGGACATGAGAGGAACTCATAAAGGATGAAGTATGTCACCACACATACAGAGCACTTGAGAGATGCCGACTAATATAGAAGTAGGTGATTTGAATTTGATGGCATGCAAGGTGACACTGTAGCATGTGGCCAACACTGGCAAACCTTTAGTCCATTTTCTTCCACAAGGAGCCTTAAATTTCAAGGCAATTTGAAGAGAGAATTTGCCGAAACATGAATTTGCAACACAATTTGAAGTTTTTTGTACACGTGTGCGTGTATGTTTATTAAAGCAGACAAACAGCAAAGAATACAAGCCAAAATGTAAAGCCAAAAAATAGGACTACGATGGTCCCTTTTTTTTTTTTTTTTTTTTCTTCTTTTCAATAACAAGACACGCATTTACTTTGTGACAATACAAATTGTAATTTCATTTGTTTTAAATACATGTTTAGGAGACATATGCTTTGTTGCTGTTAGCTACTTAAACATGGAAACCAGAATCTCTAAAAACATACATAAAGCTATAGCCAAATAGACAGCTCGAGCACATATTTGCATCTAAAATTTTTTTTTTTTCAAACGTTGTTATGGAAAATCTTTTAAAACGACCATCTTAAAAAAAAAAAAAAAAAGGGGGGAAAAAGAGAACCAGTTCGCCAGAGACAAGTGGGAGTGTGACTACCGTTTGAGTCCAAGCGGATTATTAAAATATGTACAAAAAGATATCTTGCCAGATGTCACCAATTTTGAGAAAAAAAAATGCAGGCAACCGTATGGGATCGAGGGCCAATCAGATCAAGTCTCTAAATAAAAAGACAAAAACAAAAACAATAAAACACGTATATATTTTGTTATCAAAGCCCTACTGGTTTACTTCCACTGTTGCCCAAAAGAATCCTGATAAAATTCCTGGTTGTCGGATTTGTAACCGGAATAGTTACCAGAATGATCACCACCTTGAAGCGGTTGCTGAGCAATGGGTTGAGAGCCCCAGTTCTGATTATTGGTCTGGCGACGCTTGGAATCTGGCTGGTTGTACCCGTCAGCTTTGCGCTTTCCTCCTACATTTCCACCGCGGCCACCCCGAGCACCACGTACCCCTCCACGCCCTCTCGGCGGCAAGCCTCCTCTTGCTCCCCGCCCGCCGCGGCCCGGTCCGGGCCCGCCCCGCTGGGAGAAGTTGGACCTGCCTCTGGGTGCCCCGGCGCCGCCGCGCCCCCTGGCCGGAGAGGATCCGCCCCGGGAGCCCCTGCTGCCGCCCCGTCCTCGGCTCGGGGCCTGGAAGTCGTCGTACCCGTAGTAGGGGTCGTCGTAGCCGCCGCGGTAGTTGTGATAGTCATAGCCATAGTAGTCATAGTAATCCTCGTAACCGTAGTAGTCGGGGGGGTAAGCAGCATAGCCGCCCCGGTTGCCGCCTCTGCCCCGGCCTCTGACAGGAGGCGGCATGTGGGAAGGCGGAGGGTAGTAGTAATAGTCATCATACCTGGGGGGGGGTGAAAGAAGACAATGAGCATTATTTACAGGGCGGCACACAACACTTCCAACGTTGATATTCAAATATTAAATCAACATTTGAATGCTGCGCAGCTCTTTTTTGCATATATCTATTCATTGTGTTTAAAACCGGTATTTCATCACTGTTACAGATAAAGATCAGGCTGCACTAACATTAGTATTAGACTATTTATAGAATTAGATTCCAGTGGTGGATTGTTTCAGACTCGCGTTGTAAAGTCCAGAACATCAACATTTATTGAAAAACGATAGATGTAATTATTTCCGAAATTCACCGCGGTTTTATATAAAGAAATATTCTGCTTCAATCCATATTTGTTGGCGTTTAGCCTTTCAAAAACAACGTTTTCGCTGCGGTCAAAAACACTGTTTGCTCTCCCACTTGCAGCACAGAAAGGGAGGACACACCTGTACTAACGGGGCGATCTAGCAGCAACTTAACAGCAACATAAATTACATTTATATAAACACAATAACACAAAAAAGATCATATTTCATTGTTATTTTAAGCACTATTGGATAAGCCTGCTGCCTGTATTTATGTTGACAAAACCGACGGGTTATATTCATTAAAGAAAGTTGATTCAATAATAAAAAAAGACACACTCATTTAATCCGATTATTGAAATTGAAAATTTTGTTCGAGCTGCTACTTTCTACTTTGACATCATAAAATATGACAACAGACATTTGAAGAATCATTGGAAAACCTCAATAGAAGATTTGCATGTAAAGAAATGACAATGGGTACAGAAGACGTGCTGAGGCGTTACTTACATTACTGTTTTGGCTGCTAGTCTCTGTGCTTTACGGTCCTTCCTCTTCTGATCTGGTGGTTTGGCAAAAACAATCTCAATAGGCTCTCCCTCCAGCTCCTTCCCATTCATCTCGTCCAACGCCTGAGAGAAGCAGCAAGTCACACACATTAGTCAACATCGGTTCAACCATCAAAATGTATTATTTAAGATTCAAGCGGCGAAATTTAAGTATATGCTAACTGCAGGATATCCATACCTTCACTGCACCGTCCCTCTCTTCAAAGTGAATGAAGGCGTAGTCTTTGAGCTTCTTAACGCGCTCCAGTTTCCCAAACTCACTGAAGGACGTCTCCAGGAGCTCCTCTGTGACGCCGTTGGCAAGATTTCTCACAAATAAAACCTTCACCTGCAAAACAGACGGAGAGAGAAGGTCAGATCTCAGGTCAGCCTCTCCTCCAACAAGTCTGTTATATGGGTCATACATTTTCAGGATTAGGATGTAATTTCCAGATTATGCAATTACAATTTGTAATTCCTTTTCTATCACATAACATGGCTACTGTTGAAGCTCACCTTGGCCATGACATCTGGGTCCGGATCTTCGATGGGATCGGCCCACTCCACCGTCACCACGTTGCCCCAAACCTTCACCTTGCCGCTCATTAGCCGGCGGCGAGCCTGAGCCGCCGTTTTGTGGTCTTCGTACTCCAGGAAGCAGAAGCCTCGGTTCTTCTTTTTGTCATCGGGTTGATGGTACAGTATGACGTCACTGAGGCCCTCTGGAAGGAGACCGAAATATGAGATTCATTTAAAAAACTGCAGCACAACGACTGCAGGGCTGACAGCTGTTGTTGCCTGTTGGGCTGCAGTTTGCCATGTTATGATTTGAGCATATTGTTTTATGCTAAATGCAGTACCTGTGAGGGTTTCTGGACAATATCTGTCATTGTTTTGTGTTGTTACTTGATTTACAATAATAAATATATACATACATTTGCATAAAGCAGCATATTTGTCCCTACCCATGTTGATAAGAGTATTAAATACTTGACAAATCTCCCTTTAAAGTACATTTTGAACGGATAAAAAAAATGCGTAAAATATTTTTAATCTATTGACAGCCCTAATAAAACTAGAAAATCAGATATTTGTACCTGTGACTTTAGAAAACTCTTCAACAATCTGCTCCTTTGTTTTACTTTTGGGAATGGAGCCAACGAATAGCCTGTTGTTGGCGACAGATATACACACCCCGATGTGCTTGCCAGGGCGAATCTCATGATTATTGCACTGTAAAAAGAAAAACACAACACATGTCAACCATATATACAACTAATGCCTCCAACCTTTTGCTAAGAGAAAGAACATTTCCCAGTAAATCTAATACTTTACCTAAAGAACAAGAAGGGAAACTTTCATCTACATGCTTGTACTTTTTTTACTCTGGTTGACAATGTAGTTCCAAGCGTCTAGTTTATTGTTAGTGGAGTATGTGGGGAATGTTTGCACACACAAGTTACTTGGCTGCTGAACAAAAACTAGTTTCCCGAAGCGATTCAGTTTCCCAGAAGAGAAGACAGTATCCCGCTGAACTTACCAGTTTCACCGCCTCGTTGGCCGCTTCTTTAGTGCAGAACGTGACGAAGGCGTAGCCCCTGTTCAGGCCGCTCAGCGGGTCCATCATTAACCTCAGGTCCCAGATAGACCCGGCCTTCTCAAAGAGAGGAACCAGCTCGTCTTCGAACAAGTCACGGGGAATCTTCCCAACAAATATCTAGCAGAATATGAAAAGGATTTAAAGATACACACATCACATCTACAGACTACCACTACCTTTCCTCCTATTAAGCAGGAAACTGTATTAATTGATCATTTTATGAGAATTACTCTTTAATTCCGGTTTAAATTTTGACCAATTTGTTGCTGCATTAAAAAGGTTTACACCTGAAATGTAATTCCTGTTCATTTTTAAGATATTTTAACATGTTGCTGGTGTACGATTTATTATTTTAATAATAAATAACAATTCAGTAAAATTATTTATTTGTTACAGCTTGTTTTCGCGGTTAGGAAAGCGATGTTTACGTCAAGCCTGATGTTGCCTTACACATAAAAGAAGGCATACAGCTTATTAATTAAACACCGGTCTCAGATCTGTACTCGGTATCGGCCGATACCCAAAGCCCAGGTATCGCGATCGGTATCGGGACTGAAAAGTCGGATCGGTGCATCCCGACAAGCAACCAGGTCGACGCAACCCTCGACTACCAAGAGCTGCAGGCGACTTTTCAGGAAAACAAGCCCCAAGTTGCTTATAATAAGCGGACTTGGCAACTCTGGCTGCAACTACCAATTAATCTGACGATAATTTTTTTAATTAGCTGATAATCGTTTAGTCTATGAAACATTAAAAAAAAATGGCCATCACAACTTCACAGGGCCAAATGTGACGTGTCTTGTTTTGTTCAACCAAATGTCCAAATACCCAAAAATTGTAGTTAGCAATGATATTTGACAAAGAAAAGATTGAAATCCTAATTTTAGAGACTGGAAACAGAGAATATTGGAACCGTTTCACCATTTCTGCTCGAAAAATTACATTATTTTTCTGTTGATCGACTATTCATTTCAGCTCTAATGCAAAATCCAGCTAATACTTCCTTTCATACAAACAGTTTGTATAGAAGTAAAGTAAGCTGTTGAAACTATTACATGTACCAACTTATGCTGTTCACAAATCCATAGTAAACATTGTTGTTTACAAGGCCTAACAAAGCAACAGATAGCTTATTTGTGGAGAGCATGAGGTTTAACAGTGTGTTCTCTTAGTGAGCAGTAAGACAAGATAATAACAACTTGTATATTTCTCAGTTAAAGAGTTGGGCTGACAGCTCGACTTCCTCTCAACATGACGAAGTGTACCTCTGTTCCAATGTTGGGTTGTGCACCCGAGTACACCGACTCCGGTGGGGGACCGCCATACTTTCGCTGGCCTGTTGTGACGTCGAGTGTGTAGTTGGTTCTGTCCAGGAGTTCTTTGATTTTAGCCTCATCGGGTCCTTTAGTGGATTCTGAAACTTTAGTCCCTTGTTTCTCCCTCTGCCTGTAAGTCTTCATCACCCCACAGAGAAAGGCACTTTTGTTCTGGAAGAGACAAACGTGGATATTTACCGACTTTTATGTAGGGAAATAACAGCACAAATAAAGTTCACTTTTTAAAGTCATAGTATGCAGCGTAGCTTGACCTAAAACAACAGGTCTTTAGGGGGATTAAACTTACTTGCACGTGTGACAGATCACTCTCTTTGAACTGGACCAGCACTTGCAGGGCTCCCTCCTCATTGAATTCTTTCAAAGCTTCAATAGCCCTTTCGTCTAGGTCACTATGTGCTACTAGGCCTGAAGAGCACAACAAAAAATACACTGTAAATATGGTGTAAAGAAAGACACATGAACAACCTGGGCAGGTTAGCACTGAGAAACAAAGGACGTGTGACTCATGCAGCTATGAAGCAGTTGCGTAACAGAGACTTAATAATAATAATAATAATAGATTCACCAGAAGGAACTGGAGAAAATGATATCAGAAAGCATGATGCCCAATGACTGCATCCAAGTTTCATTAACACATTTGTTAATATTTTACAGCCCCATCCAGCGCCAAGATTCAATACAATCAATCTCCTCAAGACTTGCAGCAGAATCCAACTGGTACAATCAAAGGAAAGTGTTATTCTAACATTTAACACTACAAGATCCTGGAAAACACTTCAACCAAACACCCTTTCAGGGCCGCAATTAATGGTTATTTTCATTTAGGGCCGCCCTCGACCAAAGAAACTCTTAGTCGACCAACACTCAAATGATTTTGTCAACTAATCAATACGTTGATTTAATCGACAATCTGTAAAACTGAGTTTCTCCACAAATAATCACACAAAAGCACCACTTTAAATCTGGTGTTTACCCAGTCACAGTCAGTCTACTAAGACCAAAACAACTGATTAGTCAACTAATCGACTAAGAGGGGGCAGGCCTAATTTTCATTATCGATTAATCTGCCAATTACTTTCTAGATTAATCGTTTGGTCTATAAAATGTCAGAAAATAGTGAAAACGTCCATCCTAGTTTCTCTGAGGGGATGTCTTTAATTATCTTATCTGATATTCAGTTTGTTTTGATATAAAAACACAGAAAATCTCCATATTTGAGAGGATTAAAAACATTTCCTGACATTTTTACATGAAAAATGATCGAAAATTATCAATTGTTCGAGATTAGTTTTCTGTTGATCCGACAAATCGTTGGAAGCTCTACACCTTTTTTCTATTAACCACTACTGTTTCAATTAGTTGTCAAACATTAAATTAATCGCCAACTATTTTGATAATTGATTAATTGGTTTGAGTAATTTTTGAAGAAAAGTCAAAGTTCTCTGATTGCAGCTTCTTAAATGTGAACATTTTCTGGTTCCTTTCCTCCTCTATGACACTAAACTGAATATCTTTGAGTTGTGGACAAAACAAGACATTTGAGGACATGGTCTTCCACATTTTTCACCATTTTCTGACATTTTATAGGCCAAACAACTAATTGATTAATGGAGATAATAATCAACAGATTAATAGACAATGAAAATAATCTTTAGTTGCAGCCAAATGTATCTATCAACGCTTATTTTAATCTTGCTCTGGAGAACATCCTTGTGGCTCCTGCTCAAAGAGAACAATTCACCTGCTGCAGACAGACAGCTGCTCTATTGTTTCTGGTTACACCCATTTAATCCAGTTTCTATACTTAACAGCATGACATTACTCAGACCTGGGGCAACAAAGAAGGTACTGTTGTGTGAGCGATAATAGACAAAATAGTACATATTGTTTTTTATTTCTGCAAGGAAATTGGCCTCATGATTTAATCTAAAGAGAATTGAATAAGAGGCAAATTATTATTGAATAGGAAAGAAGAAACCAGCTGTACAGGATTTGTCTTTTAGTTGCAAACAACTTGCTGGCATCCTGCTGCTCACTTGATTAGTTTAACAACTTTTAACTACGCCCTCATTGACAGTTAATAGCTGATTATACTACAGAGGCACTGATGATGAGTGAATGGTGTTTTATTTCCCAGGTCCTCATTGTTTCAAACACTCAATAAAGCTCATAAGTATGTAGGATCTATCAATGATTTCCTGAAACAGCTGCACATGTTAATATTTCAAAATTAATACAGAACATAAGAATAAATAGTGCATTTGTTGGGGAATATTTTCAGCAGCGGATTAATCCACATGTGGCGCTCTAGTGAGTATTAGTGACTGCAGGACGGTGTATGTGGGAATAAACTACAGTGTGTATTTTTAATAGTTTGGAGTTCAGAGCTAAGAGAGGAATATGATATATCAGGCTTTAGATACACAGATTACTCATTATAGATACACAGATTACTCCTTATAGATACACAGATTACTCCTTATAGATACACACTTACTAATGGGATCAACTCATGGTTGGTTCTGGTCTTTTCATATTTGTTGACAATACGAAAAACACATGAGTGTCACCAGCCATTAAGGAGAACAAAAGGTGGACTTTTCATGGCATTGGCCCTAAACCCAGTGGTGGAATATACAGTAAGTACATTTACTCAAGCACTGTGCTTAAGCACAATTTTCAGGTACTTGTACTTTGAGTATTTCCATTTTATGCTACTTTTCCACTACATTTTGGAGGCAAATATTGTACTTTTTACTGCACTACATTTATTTGATAACTTTAGTTACTTTGAAGATTTAGACTATTAATACAAAATATAAACAAACAAATACATCAAGATATATTATATGTTAAGCTACTCCGCAGTATATAAAGTAGTTCAAATTAGCTCTACCTTTACCAGCTGGATCGGGTATTGGTGACAATTGGTCCAATCTATTTCTTTCAGTTCTGTGTTTATATACATTATATACTGGCATTTTAATTCCTGTTTCAGTTTTGACGAATTTGTTGCTGCATTAACAAGGTTTACACTTGAATTGTAATTCCTGTTAATTTTTAAGAGTTGCTGGTGAACGATTTATTATTTTAATAATAAATAACCATTGAATACATTTATATCTTGGTATTATTTGTTGCATTTTGTTTTACAAAGTTAGGAAAGTGATGTTTAAGTCAAGCCTCATGTTGTCTTGCACATAACAGAATGATCCCAGTCACTTCCACAGAGTGAAGCATACAGCTTATTAATTAAACACTGGTATCGGATCAGTACTCAGTATCGGCTGATACCCAAAGCCCGGGTATAGCTATCGGGACTGATAAGGTCAGATCAGTGCATCCCTAATTAACACATCACTAATTATAATCCAATAATATAATACATATTATTCTGAAAGGGGTACTTCTGCATACTTTTACTTTTGGTACTTTATTTTGATGCTGATACTTTTGTGCTTAAATATGATTTTGAATGCAGAACTTTTACTTGTAAAAGAGTATGTTTACTTTGGGTTATTACTACTTTTACTTAAGTAAAGGATCTGAATACTTCTTCCACCGACTGCCTGCACAAAACACAGTATTTCTGGAAATGATAACAGCAACTAGATAGTCCCCAATTATTCCCCATCTCTGACAAGTCCTGTGTTTCAACAGTTTGGTGGCGACTTGCATTAGTGTGTCCATGCTTTTTTCTCACAGCAGGTAACAGAACAACCCCGCACACAGACAAAACTTCTGCTTTCTTACCTGCTACGTAAAGTTCATCTAGCTTCTCAGCCACATTTTGAGGTAAACCAGCCTCCAGTAGAGCTGGGAAGTGTTCTGAGCGGGCCACCTCGGCTGTAGTGTCCATCGGTTCCTCCGTACCGTTCCCGTTTACATGATCTGTGGCCATGTCTCCATCTGACATCTGTGCAGGTGAGATTAACGCAGAGTTAAAGCTGCAGTATGCGATATTGGCGCAAATATGATTTAAAAAAAGTTATTTTTAGAAAACGGCCGCTATATCGTGACAGTAGTACATGAAACAGGTAACCTGAAATAAATAATGTTCCTCTGTGTCCTCCTGTGTCCTCCGGTGCTCCTAACGGCATCTGAAGGATTTCACCTACCGGAGGAAAACAAGGTCCGCTGCCCAGCTGCAGTCTATGAGAGCCGGCTGTCAATCACTCGCGAACTCCGACCAAACGGTCAAACTAGGCAGCGCTGATCAAATATGAATCAATATTCTGTTACTGTAATGACTATTTCTCTCCTCAAATGTTCTCAGAATCATCTTGTAGTTACTGTTTAGCTGTAAAATGAGAAATTTTGTGACGTGGCCGCCATTGTAAAATCTGTTGAAGGAAGCCAAGTTCTGGTCACATGACCGGAGCACAGCCAATAGGAACGCTCTCTTTCTCTGAAATGACCTGTGATTGGTCAAAATCTGCCGTCACGGGCTAGATTTGTCTAAAGCCTGAAAACAGAGACATGAGGAGGAGCAGAAGTCTAGTTTTCTCTCAGAACACTTGAATTACAATATGCTGAAAGGTTATTATGGAATTTTTGCCAAATTATGCCAAAAAATTGTTGCCTACTGCCACTTTAACAACAACAACAACAACTACTGTAGTTGCAGCACACAGGTGGGCGGGTTGGCGCCACCGTTCAAGACTGGATACAAACGGCAAACCCAGTGGCTGCTGTGGTTCAACTTATTTATTATCACATGTAAACAATAACAGAAGCAGTCATTTTGGCAATGAACATCTTAGATCTCAGGCTCCCTCCAACAACACTCATTACATGTGTTGAAAAAGAAAATCACACACACACATAACATAGTAACATAGTATGTATCCACTTTTAAAAACACATTTTTTTAGGATAGCATTCCTATAAGTATAAGGGACATGGTCTGCAAATTAGCTATGGCTAGAAGTCCTATATACGTTGCATCAGTTGCACTTTAATTAAGTGTAACAATGCCTATGTATTGTCCCTGTCAAATAAACTAATAAATAAATAAATAAATAAAAGACTGGGAATAAATATATGTATGTATACATCTGTTTGTGGACGCATGTGTATATTTATACACATTTATGTATATATATATATATTTGTTTTATCAACTTGTCCTACCATTTTACCACTTTTATTATTATTGCTATGATCTGTTTTAGCAGTTACCATATATTTATTTATCTGCTTTTATTGTCTAGTGAAGCACTTTGCAACATCTGTTTTGAGAAGTGCTATAGAAATAAATGTATTATTATAGTGTACAATTAGAATATAAGCATGCAATATAATAGATAGTAAACATTGTGGTTAGATAGCAACGTGAGTAAACTGTTAATGTAAACAGGGATTGTAACGTGTGTGTGATTACACGTTAGTCCGAAACTGAAACAACATCTAGATCGCGCCAGTTTTAAACGTTATACTTAAAAATGGCGAGTAACGTTTCCGTTCACATCACCCTGACAACTAAACAATGATAATAATAATATACAGGTTAAATCCAGCCCGCCTCTGTTAGCTCATGCTGGCTAGCTGTTAGCATCTGGCTGATGAAGATCACAGGCCGCAGGCTCAGCGTTAAGATGCAAACTGAATGTGGGTATTGTTTTAAAAACACATATCACAACTTAATCCTTTAGGGTATCTGCTTTTCCCTCTAAATGTGGTGCACATTGAGCCATGCACACCACATCTGTTCAACCGGCCGTCAATCAAAGCGGGGCCCGTTTTTCAAAATGCCGGGTAACGAGCCGCTCTGCCGCTAACACACAAAAGCCGGTAATTTAACAACAAAACACAGCTTGTTTTCCGTAGAATACCGGTCCGCTCGGTGTGTACGTACCATGCGAGTCTAATCTCGGGTGCACGATGCTGCTCCGCCGTGTTTAAGGTGCTCCAAAATAAAGGAAAAGCTTCACGCCCGGTGCCTTTTCACGGTTGGTTTTCTATACTCCCGGTGAAACAAAATGGCGACGACGTAACGTCGCGATCTCTGCTTCTCGGCTGCATGCAAAGGGTTTCCTACGGGGTTTCTCACGGGCTGCTCAGTTTTTTCCATCACATCCGGGACACTGACCCAGTGACTGTTTTTATTTTTTACAACTTTTTATTTTTTTTGATTTATTTTAGAAAATATAAGTACAATGACAATATATACATACAAAACTGCTTATGCCAGGGGTACATTAAAAAAAGTATAAATAAATACAATACAATACAATACAATACAATACAATACAATACAATAAACAATAAAAAAAAATCTATATAAAGAAAAAGTGATACAAAATCAGAATAGATTCTCATCGGTCAATAAGAAATTTATCAAATACATAGTTAGTTCTGATTGCCTTGCCATATTGTCTCAGTTCTTGATAAAAAAAAATGTTTTGGAGATTTTTTACAACTTTTATCACTAACATTGATTAGACTTTCACACAATAACAAAGCTACACACATGTGTCCTATTATCATCGTGGTTTAGCCAGCGGTGGAATGTAACTAAGTACATTTACTCAAGTACTCTACTTGAGTGATGAGTGTACTTTATACTTCTACTCTGCAGGGTAGGGAAATATTGTATTTTTTACTCCACTTCTTATTTGACAGCTTTAGATACTAGATACAAATTCAGATTTTACATATATGCATATTTGTCCCTCCCAGTGTTTTCTAAAACAAATAAAAATGTCTATTCCTCTACGCATTAATCAAACTGTAAAAGTTAAGATAAAAAATATTGTCCCTTTAAATCAACAGAAATGTCAACATTTTCATTATCCAACCCAAACCTCTCAAAAACCGCACATAATAAGGTGAAGAAGTTGTCAGACTTTATTACTTCTTTATTACTTACATAATATGTATCATAGTTTAACCAGAATCAGGTTTCAAGGAATTTGTCTTGGTATTTTGGTGCATAACAATAAACATAGTAAGAGAGAAAAAAAGATTAAAAAAAAGCAGGTACTGCAAAAGTCAAGAAACACAAACAGAAAATAGAAATGGACAATAAAAAAAAATATATTATTAAGATATGCACAATATATCTGTTTTTAAAATGAAGTTTAATTATATTTTGTGCCAGTTCAGTTAACTAAAAAGTGACGGACATAAAATGACGATATTTGTTGTATTGTTGTAATACTATATCATACATTATAATATACTCTGCTTTATATTAATATACTCTTCTACATTTGCACTACTATTTGCACTATTTGCACCATTGGCCCACTGTCACTTCACTGCTGTACTTATGTTATCTTATTTTTATTTTATTTCACTTTATTCTATTTGATTGTATCTTTTTTAAGGTGTATTGGTATTGGGACTTGTTGTTTAAGCTACTGGATGCCTTAATTTCCTTCGGGATCAATAAAGTATCTATCTATCTATCTATCTATCTATCTATCTATCTATCTATCTATCTATCTATCTATCTTTTTACTGTACATCGTGCTTTTATTTTGTGTATTTATTTACCCCGGAACTTCGTCACATAAAGGGGGCGTGGCTTTTCGATGCACCCCTGGAACGCTCGCGTTGCTATTGGCTGAGCGCGAAATTTCAAATTGTAGCAGGAACAACAGAACGTCAGAGGAGAGAAACATGCAAGTTATTATCTTGCGAAATTGATTTGTAAAGCCAATCAAACGATCAATCATAGATAGATTGATCGGAAACAACCACCGAAAGGACTTTTTTTTAACTTAATGCGAAATGGATATCGCCACTTATTTACAGTAAGTCAGCTTTAGCTAACAACGTTCCCCGGTGTTAGCTTCATGCTAACGGTTAGCTTTAGTGGTTAGCTTTAGCTGAACTCATTTTTAAACGACATAACTGATATTTATAACCAATTTTTCCTTTACATTCCCCCTTTTAGGTGCTTTGAGGACAGTTTGAGCTCATATACAGGAGATGACCCGCTGGATCCATGGGACAAGTGAGTAATCTGGTTAAAGTTAACATTAGTTAGCCAATGTTTTTATGTTATAGAGGAGACAAAGCTGACTAACAACAGCTGTCACACATTCATGTGCTAGTTCTCCACTGGGGAAAAGTACATTTACTCAAGTGTTGTACAATTTTGGATACTTGTGCTTAATTTTCTACTACTTTACACTTCTACTCCACTACAATCCAGATGCAAATATCATAATTTTTTTATTACATTTTAATGACTACAGTTACTAACAAATACATTATGGTATTATTATATCAATAAGAGTTTATTAATCCCCAGGGGAATATTCTCAAAATACCCAGCAGTATATTAAGTTATTTATAAATGATATATTTAATATTAACCCCACCTTAACCACAATATGCATGTGTTTTTGTTCATATTTAATAATCGCACCCCAAAACACCCTCTCTCTCACTACGTGCAATACATAAGTGCAATAAAAAGTGCAATACTTCAATACATACCTCTGTGCAATATAAAAAACAAAAATGCCTGTGCAATACTTGTATATATTTACCATACACCAATATTTCCTTTATTATTATTATTATTATTATTATTATTATACTGTATATTATTGTAAATACACTATTATTTTTATTTTATTTTACTTTATTTTATTATTTTATTCTTTGCTACTTAACCTACTGTTTATTTTCTTAATGGAGCTTCCCAGCAAAAAGTATTTCACACGATTGTACCTGTATAACCGGCGTGACAATAAACATCTTGAATATTTATCTTCAATTTGTATTTTATATCATCCATACCATATCCATGTATTTGCATTATCTCCATTAGCACATACTCTATTGTAGTGACTGCTTTCTGTAGTAGTTTATCTATCTCTGCAATATGATGATGTGCACTATAATGCATCAATAACAATAATCCAATAATATATATATTGTTCTGAAATTGGTCATTCTGCAAAATGAGTATTTTTGGTACTTTAAGTATATTTTGTTTACCAAGATATATATTTTAAATTTTCAATTATTATCAGTGTTCCTCACATCCCCATTTTCCTTCCAGTTATTTTAATTTCTTTGTTAGTACTCTTACTCTGTAATGCTCAACTTGTGCAATCAGATGAATAGTAATATATGCGTGTGTGACAGCTGAGAGAGAACTGAATGCACATATTTTCCCAGGTTTGTGGAGTACCTGGAGCAGAGGTTACCTGCAGACGGAGGCAGCGGGATGTCGCTGGTGTTTGACAGTCTCGTGCAGAGATTTTTGACTGTGGAGCAATACGCAAATGACCTCAGATATGTGAACTACTGCATCAAATGTGTAAGTCTCACTGAAATATTATATCCAAAAGTCAAACGGCTGGAGTTGTTATTCAGAATGAGCATTTCTTCACTCTAACTGTGTCTTACAGGCCGGTTATTATTCGGACCCCATCGCGCTGTACAGTCACATCTACAGTAAAGGCGTCGGCACCACGACCGCTGCCCTCTACGTGTCCTGGGCTCAGCAGTATGAGCAGAGGGGGATGAATGAACAGGCTGACGCCGTGTACCAGAAAGCAATCGAGAACCGAGCCCAGCCAGCCGACACTGTTCTCAATGAATACAGGTAACAACAAAGAAATAGGTACCGTAGATACAGCAGAGAGCTTACATGTTTTTCATCTGTCTACTTGAGGTTTCTTTAGTCTTCTGGAGACCAAGGACTGGTGCTATTATAACATTTTAGGAGACTGTGTTTGATTGTAGATGCTGAAGCTGGCCAATGTTTTCTTTATATCTAATTTTATTTAAGGAGTTTTGCATTTATATAAACATATACAAATATACCGACATTACCCCGCATTGTACCCACTAGGCATGAGACGATATGAACATTTCATGTCACGACTATCCTGGCCCAAATAATTGTGATATTATCCCAATAATCATGACAATATGCTTAAAACTCTTAAAATGGCACTAAAACATACTAGAATCACTTAACCTCACATTTTAACAAGAAATATTTCAACTTTATTTATACTTTTTTAATATTTATAATATAATTTTATTGAAAAACAAACCATCTTGATAATTCCTGTATTTTTTAAATCAGGCTCCATTTTTCACTTTTCTACCACGATAATAATAAAAATAAGATTTCTTTATATAGCACTTTACCAAAACAGATGTTACAAAGTGCCTCACGAGACAATAAAAGCAGAAAAAAAAGTTTAAAAAAAAAATGAGGTAACTGTTAAAAGAGAACATCACAGAACATATAAATAATAATAAAGTAGTGAAGTGGTAGAACAAGGTGATAATAAACAAATGTGTTTTCACTCTGCCAAAGGCAAGCAAAAAACATTTTTTCCAGGGTTTGAGGTGTATTTTTTTTTTCTTTTTTGATCACAAATACTCATGTGTGCACAACCTAAAGCTATTCATCTCTATACTTTGGAGTATATCCTATTGTGTGCAGCCACACCTACTCCTTACTAGGTGTTACATCATTGTTTGAGTGTGTATTATTCAGTCACCAACATGTACAACTAGAACTTTAATCTGCTAAAAAACTAAATCTGATCTGCAGGCAGTTTCAAACCAGAACCAGAAGTCAGGCACCAGTATCACGTAAGAGTACATCCTTCTTTGTTTATTACAAAATATTTAATTTGTACGATCTAAATATATCATGTCAGCTACTAACTGATTTTTTTGTAAAGCGGGGGGCCGAACCCCGCTGCAAAACTCCCAGTTTTCCAATCAGATGTCATCTCACAGAGAACCTGCAGCTCCAAACAAGGTCTCTGTGAATTTCACTAATAATCATTTAATAACAACAATATCTGCAGTTCAGATCCACTAATAATGTTCCTCCTCTGTTACAGGCCTCCGTGGATTGTCAACCCAAACCACCGACATATAGAACCACCATAACGTAAGTTACATATTTATTGTCTATAAATCTGTCTGTATGAGAGCAGAGGATGTTATGGGCGAGGATACGCTTTACAGTGTTTTGGCTGACTCTACTATACTTTAGAAATGGATATGATCTGATGTATTTCCTCCTCCACAGAGTGTCTCGCTCTGAGACTTCAGGGATGATTCACTCCGGTAAAGGCTCCGGCGTTCAGACGGTGTCGGCGTACATGACGGATGAGCTGGTGTGTGAAGGATCTGAGTTTTGCTTCGAGGAGGTCCGAGCAGCAAAATACTTCCGTAAGATGCGGGAGAAGCGAGAGGCGATGGAGAGCAGAGAGATGAGTAAGCTCTTTATAAATCCAACTGCAATCTGCTTTCATATAATTAAGGATTAAAAACAAAACAATGCAAGTAAGATTGAGAAGTAAGACTCGCATCTGTTTTTGGTTTCAAGTGGAGAAGAAGCCGAGTGAGGCGGACGAGGGCAACCTGAGCATGAGATGTAGTTTGGAGAAAGTAAACCAGGATGTGGAGATCTGTGGAGGTTTAACCAGCCGGCCTTCATCACAGAGGGTGAGACTACAAATGATGAGTGATTTCTGTTCTTCCTGTTTCATCTTCCACTGAAGATAAAAGTTCTTTTGGGATGGACGTAGCTGTTCCTGCTTGGATTATTTCTCCACATTGCATCCTATACACATTTTCCATTTCAAAATTCCAGACTTTTCCAGACTTCTCTGTAGATTTTTCAGACCATATTTGACTTTGTGACTCAGGCTGCAGCAGATTCTGTGACAAGACTACAGTGCATCGGTGCCTCCCTTGCCAAAGTTCAGTTGCCTAGTTTGCCTATATGGACGCGCCGGCCCTGGCTGTGACGTACTGACGTAGAGGAGGCTCTGTAGGAGTGTGCGTTCAGTCGGACGCCGTAGCCTACTTCTTCTCTTGCTTTCAACGACATCAAGCTCGCTCTGGCGTGCGCTCTCTCACACAGCAGTAAACATTTTGGCTGCGCTTGCTGCTCCAAACGCCACAAAAAACACTCGGCTGCTTCTATGATCAATTTATTTTTAGAAATTCTGAATTTTAGAAAACAGAATAGGGACAATAATCTGGAAACGGACATGTTTTTTCATACTCTCTTTTCTTTTTTCCATACGTACCCAGACCTTGAAATTACTAAAATCAAATTCCATACTTTTCCTGCGTAGAAACCCTGTATCCTAGAACCTTCTTGAGTTATCAGATGACTTCCATCTTTCCCATCCATCCCAATATGACATGAATGCAGCATTAGTCTAGTTATACATTTGAAATCTAACATTTAAAGAGCGAACACAGTGCGCTGTAGTGACAATGTAAAAACAGGATAACTTAAACCTTTTGTTTTCTTTGCTGCAGCTGTCTGCAGTAGAAACAGCCACCAGTCTGAACCCTAATCCTACCCAGCATTCCTTTGGGCATCCTCGACCCTCAAACCGTCTGAGCAGCAGGCGCTCTATTGGCTTGAGATTACACACCGAGCCCAGCTTCATCCAAGAGGCCGCCAACGCCGTGGCTGCTGACACGAACCCTCTGAGCTCAGAGGTATCCCATCATGCCTCAGTCCTGGCTGACAGGAGCGTTCATTTACCAAAATCTGCACCGATGTCGTCGGCGTCCGCAGACCGGGCGTCTGCCGTCGGGACCTCGACGGTTCAGCGGCCCATCGGCTTCGAGCAGATGAAACTGTCGCTCCACAGACACGCCGGCATCTCTGCTGACGTTCTCCGCCGGGACGATGGCGCCCGGCCGAGCAGCTCGGAGAACAACAACAACGCCGCACATCAGTGAGTAGCTTCGACCTCTTCTCAAATGATTTCTGTTATTGAGTGCATCTCACCACATCAACATTGTGAATAAACGTCCATAAATGTATCTATAACTCCATAACGTGCCCCAGAATCATCAGACTATTAAGTTTTCCTCAGGATTAAACTAATCCAACTCGTGTACTAGACGAATTATTAAACTACATACAGTTGCAATGATGACAATGCAACAATACCAGATCGCTGCATAGCTGGAAAAACAAAACTGTATTATTCTAAATTTCTTTCTGTGTTACTTTCCCCCCCCCTCAGGGAGGTCTTTCAGCCAGCGGAGCTCGAGGAGAAGCTCAACAGTGAGTCCACCAAGTTGTTCACCAGTAAGCTCCTCCAGTCGCAGCTTCTCCTGGCCTGTTTCAAACCTCCTGTTTGTGTCTGTCTCAGTGTCTCAGGGAGCCACAGCCAACCTGTCTCACATCACCCCCAACACCTCGCTGGGCTTCGTTCAGGCCACGCCGTCCAAGGTGCTGCCGTCGCCCACCGTCAACTCGAGAGAAGCGCTGGGTGAGCAACACAACCTCCACGATTTGTGTCCGAGATGTTGGAGGGTTTTTATGTCTTACCATGTAGTTAAAGAGAGAGCGGATGGGAGGTGTTTATTACTCTCCGTTGTCTCTTTCTGCTCACATCTCATGTCTTCAGCTGTTAGGATTGATTGTACTGTGCTTCACTGCTACAGGTTTTGGTGGTGATGCACCAGATTCTGCTGCACTTTAAATGTTTTGTCTAAAATATTGAGGTTTCGATTTATAGCGATACTGAATATTTGAAACAGTTTAAATTCTCACTTTCCGCAGTATGGATACGCAGGTACCAGCCACGCTTTCTGCTCTCTCTTCTCTCCGACAACGAGTTGACACACACACACACGCTATTTATCTTTTAATAAAAATCAAAAATTGTATGCATTCAATGTCAATTTCAATATTTTATCCATAATTAAATCAACAGAGCACTGCTTTCACTTTCACGTTGTGCTACATTCCTGCTAATTAACAAATCTTTGCATCAAAATAAAACTTAAAATAAGGTTCTTCTTCACTTTGCCTGTAAAATGAACACACAGTAAATTACTCTTCCACTCATTCAGGAAAGATTTGCACAATGGCATCCCCAAAAGTGAAGCCACAACATCTGGATCGCCCCCTGGTGGCTGGCTGTTAGTTTAGGAAGTGTTATTCTATTTAAACGTCAGTATCACAGGTGTTTAATTGTGGGAAGCCTAAAATCGTGATCACGATTAATCCTCAATTAATTGTGCAGCCCCTTGTAGATTAAATATCAATATTTTTCAGGGTTTTGTATTGAAGTGTCCAGTGTGGTGATTGGTGACAGCGCTGTCACAGTGAACAACATGTAATGTGGTTGTGTATCATCCAGATGTGATCATGGACATGTTCCAGGCCCCGACCCTGCTCGAGGACCCGTTCAGCAACACGTCGGCGCTCCACGCTGCCGAGACGGAGTTTGACCCCGGCTACCCGAGAAACGGTAAATCAGAATCAGCGACTCCTTCCTTAGATTCTGTAACCGCTTTCTGTTGACGTTTTCCTGCAGCTTTCTGACAGTTAACTACATTTCTTTGATTTTGAAAGGAGGCGTCTCGTCTTTCCCCATGCCGTCGACCACGACGCCGTTCACCGTCTTCCAGGACCACACTGACAAAGAAAACGGGTAAATAATAATCTGTCAGGTCTTAAATAGAGTTTCTACTCACATATTTAGTGATTATGTGGTGAAATAAAGAATTTAATGAATAATTTTTCCTGTTATTTTGTCCCTCTTTCAGTGCTGCTGCTGCTCCGTCTGCGGTTGAGAAGTCTAAACCAATCAGAGCGCTGGCAGAAATCCCAGTTTCTAACAAACCTAATGTGAGTATGAAGAAAAGAAACCAACACTTTATAAGAGTGTTGAGCTTCATATATTCTTCTCACTATGATTTGAATATCTCCCCCCCGACCAGGAGACCCCCCAGGACCTGACGCCAGACGAGAGCACCATGTGGGGAGCTCGCTACAACTCCCTCAACTCGCTGGCTGCTTGTCCCAACAGCACCTCAGACTTCGCCATGTTGGCTCAGTTTGTCTCCACGCCGTTCACAAACAAGACGCCGTTCAACTTCTACGAGGAGGACCAAGGTAACGGACCTGGACACACACACACACACACACACACACACACTTCAGTTTCCACCTGTAGTCTCGTGTCCTACTCCACATGGTCTCATTCAGGTTTGAGAACATGATGGATTAAAAAAATTATGTTTTTTTTTTTTTTTTATTCTGCAGAGAACAAATGTGATGGTGAAGACGCTGATGGCGATGATTTATTCAGACGTCAGACGAAAAAACTCAGGTAACTAATGTGTTGCTGCTCAGATATTCAGGATGTCGGCGGTCCTTAGAAATATTAAACAACTTTACATTTTAAAAAATCTGATTTAATTCTTAATTTAAAATAATTCAGTGTGCACAACACTACCTCAGAAAAGACTGACTTCCTAAATGTTTAAATCTATTTAATTAAAATTATTTAAATATTATTTTGCATATGTTTGTTTTATATCAATCTTCTGAAAATATCCATATTAATATTGTGATTGATTTAAAACATAATGTTGCATTCGTTCTGCTGTGGAAAAGTTTATTTTGTTTTGTTATTATAATTATTATTTGTTGCTCGGGAACATCTTGGGTCACAGTTTATTTCCTGAACCTTACTGATCTTACAACAGAAACTAAATTTTGACCAATTTAGAAAGTTTTTAAAACTGTTTATTTATATCTTTATGTACATAAATGTTACCAATAGATGCTCTAAACTGTGGTGACTGAAGTAGTGTGATCACAATATTTGTGCTGAAATGATGTGTTGAATAATTGATTAGTAGCTTGACACAAAATTAATATCTGAAGTTATTTATCAGCTGCTCAAATGTGAGGATTTTCTGAGGTGAATTTAATATCTTTGGGTTTTGAACGTTTTTTGCTGTTTTGCTATGGAGGACGGATCCTGCCAAAATAAAAAATTAAATGAATTAATAAATAAATTACTTGATAGATAAATAAATATGTAATTAAATGTAGCAAAAATAATATAAAAAATAAATGTAGCCATTAATTAATTTATAAAATGTGACATAAATTGGTATTTCTGTTTTAATGTGCTTATTTATTTATTTATTTATTTATCTTTGTATTGTTTTTTATTCTTCTATTTACTTTTCCCTTTTATTTATTTTTTATTATTTTTTACATTTATTTATTTTCTATTATTTTTAAATGTATGTATTTATTCATACATTTTTTTTTTTTTTTTTATTTCTGCACTATTTACTCTTTGCATTTCACCCCTTATTTATTTCCCCAAACTTATTTATTTCTGTGTTCTTTTCTTTATGCATTTCTGCCTCATTATGCAAATGAGGGGGCTGTCACATTTTTTTTTCAATGAATTAATGGCTACATTTATTTTTAATATTATTTTTGTTACATTTAATGACATATTTATTTAATTATTTATTTATTGAGTCATTTATTTATTTATTTTGTTTAAGTTTTCTGACATCTTATAGACTTAAAGTTTAATAGATAATGAAAACAGTCATAGTTGTGGTCCTGCATGATATAAAGTATGTCTATAAAGACCATGTAAAGTGTGGAGTATCTGTGACCTGTTTCTGTTTCCCCCCCCCCTCAGCCCCATCATGGAGCAGAGTCCGTCTCATGAAACCGCCCTCAGTCGGATCGAGCCTCCCTCCGCGGGACACGGCACCATCGTGGGTGAAGGGCTCGCCGCAGCCTCGCACTGCCTGACCAGCTCCTCCATCACCATGGTGCAGCCCCCCCCTCCCGCTGTCCTCTCCTTCAGAGACCAGACCCTCGGTCCCGCCGCGGCGCCCGGCTGGGAGGTGTACACCAGCCCCGAGCAGAAACACGCCTCTCTGCTCGCACAGCAGCCCGAGAGCTCGGTCCGACCCCGGAGCGAACCTTTTACCATCATGGAGGATTTAGAGAAACCCGCCAGTCCAGAACGCGTCCAAGTCCGTGATGTCCCCATGAGCCCAGAGTGTGCTTTCCCCCCGGACTGGCTGGCCGTCAGAAGCCCTAAACTCAGAGTCGAGCCGGACCTGGACGTCTTCCTGAGTCCCCGTCTACTCAATAAAGTGGACTCTGTCCCCATCAGGACCCTAGACGTCCCCATGAGTCCACAGCAGCCGCCGCTCTGTCCCGCTGACGTGCCCATGAGCCCGGTGCAGCCGCCACAGTTCAGCACCGAGGATGAAGCCATGATGAGTCCAGACAGATCGCTGAGGCCGGGAGCCGCCGACGCCGACGTGTCCATGAACGCAGCAGCGGCGGCGGTCCAGCTGGTGTCAGATCCCTGGGATGATGAGCTGATCTCAAGTCTGCTGTCATCACTCAACCCGCCTCTCACCTCTCACCCTCGCTGCATCACCTGGCAGTGCAACGTACCCAACATCTCCCCGAAGACCACCATCAGCATGGGTAAGAGCTGTGATTCATTTACAGATTTATTTATTTTTATTTTTATTTTTAACGTTTGGAGAATAGACACTACTCTCGTGTCTGTGCTGTAATTATTGAGCTATTTTTTGGGCATTTTCGCTATATTTTTTGACATATTTTACAAATAATTTTTGGATGTTTTTAGGACGTTTTTCTCATATTTGTCAGTCATTTTTCACCCATTTTTTTGACATTTTTGACATATTTTACAAATAATTTTCCTATGTTTTTAGGTAATTTTTCACATATTTGTCAGACATTTTTCTGTTATTTTTCACATACTTTTTGGACATTTTTCAAATAATTTTCACAAATTTTTTCACATATATTACAAATATTTTTCAGATGTTTTTAGGAGATTTTTCATATATTTGCCGCACATTTTTCCGATATTTTTCACATATTTTACTGTTATTTTCACAATTTTCTTCACATATATTACAAATAATTCTCGGATGTTTTTGGGACATTTTTCACATATTTGTCGCACATTTTTCTGATATTTTTCACACATTTATTTATTGTTAGTTATCAAATCACCCGCGAAAGCATTGACGTAAATACTAAACTGTAAACAAGTCACAGATTCAAACACGTCATCAGCGGAGTCTCGTGATTGGTTCGCTCGCTCCACGTGGAAGCGTCTTTCGTCAAACAGACGTAACTTTACGTGCTCGTCCCTCCAATGTTACTTTCACAACATTTTCCAGTAGGAAAACTGGCGGTACTGTTCAGGGATAGAATGTGTGAAATGGACTTGAAAACATATTTTAAATCATATGAAAAATGGGAGATTTGTAAAGGTTAAAAATACTTTTTTTTGTTAGCTGATAAATGGAGATATTATTTATTAATTAAGGATTTTGTAAAGAGGTTTTTGACTGAATTCAATCAAAAAGAAAACTGTGTGTTGAAATGAAAATATTTTCCTCCTGACAGGAAAAGCGTCCCTGCGAGTTCTCTGTATCCTCGGACACGGTGCTTTTGCCACCGTCTACCAGGCTACTGACCCAAACACCTCAGAGAGGATGATGTTAAAGGTACGATGATGGACCTTCTGCTCTCTTTTTATCAGATGTAATTCAGAGTTCTGTCTGCTTCATGTCCACGGTGAATATCTGAGCCTCTCTCTTTGTTCTCGTCCCTGCAGGTCCAGAAGCCGGCCAATCCCTGGGAGTTCTACATCAACACGCAGCTGGACGCTCGGCTCCGACCCGAAGTCCGTCATCTGTACAACAACATCCGCTCCGCTCACCTGTTCCGCGATGGCAGCGTGCTGCTCGGCGACCTTCACAACTACGGCACTCTGCTGGTACGTTCACTCACCTCGGAGACACGATCACGATCTTACCGATGTCTTTTACTATAAAACACGTCCTCTTGTCCGTCCTATCAGAACGCAGTGAACATGTATAAAACCCTGAGTGACAAGGTGATGCCTCAGCCTCTCGCCATGTACTTCACCATCTGCTTGCTGCACATGGTGGAGCAGCTACACGCCATCCACGTCATCCACGCCGACATCAAACCTGACAACTTCCTGCTGGGACAGAGGTAACCGTCGGTAACCACACGCGTGGTGTCTCTCTATCGTTTAAACATCAGCGTCTTCATCGCTACCGTTGTTTTGTTCCAGGTTCTTGGACAACAAGTGCTTTGAGCCGGACAACCTGGACCACGGCCTCGTGCTCATCGACCTCGGGCAGAGCGTCGACATGGAGCTGTTCCCAGAAGGCACTGCTTTCACCGCCAAGTGTTTGACGTCGGGCTTTCAGTGTACCGAGATGCTCAGCGGGAAACCCTGGAACTATCAGGTGAGCACACACCGGTCTGTTCCTGTCATTATACCGGAATATTATTCACTTTTATCAGATATATTTATTTCTTTATTTAAATAAAAAACAAGTGATTAAAGAGTAGTAACATTTATTTTGAACGGCTCTTATTTTAGCGCTCAAAATGTGATCTACAGGCAGAAAAACTGAAATTTAAGTTGCAATTTAGACATTAATTAAGACCCTTTATTGTTTTTTTTGTTGATTATTTTGCTCTTGTGTGTGTGTGTGTTTGTAGACGGATTACTTTGGAATAGCGGGGACCGTGTACTGCATGCTGTTTGGGACGTACATGCAAGTCAGAAACGAAGATGGCGTGTGGAAGACCAACGCCGTGTTTAGAAGGTAATTCCTCCAAACGGAGGTTGGATTTCTCCAGATTGTGTCGTCTCTTTATGGCAGAGCATTTATATATTCATTAAAGCTGAATTTAAAAAAAAAAAACTACTTTATAGAGACGTAATTACTGAATGTAAATACCTTGAATTGACGCACACACAGTACTTTTAGCAGTAGAACAAGCATCAACCAACAAGGACTTAATAGTAGACTTTGATAGTCCCAACACAACGTAACCAGATGTTCTTGTGTCTTCTCCACGCAGGAATCCCCACAGCGACCTGTGGTTGGAGTTCTTCCACACTCTGCTCAACGTGCCGGACTGCGACTCCCGGCCGAGCCTCCACAGCCTCCGCTGCAAACTGACGGCGGTCCTGCAGCAGAACTACAGAAGCAAGCTGCCCTCGCTCAAGAGCCGCCTTATGGTTCTGCTGCTGGAGAACTGCAAGACGACTCGGAAGTGACCTGAGACTTTAACATTTCAACCCTGAGGAGGACTTGTTCATATAAAAGATTATTATTAAGTTGTTTTTTTAATTTCTTTTTATCTGCTTTCAAATTGTTTGAATAAAATTAGTGTTTGAGTTCAGTTGATGAGGTCGTGGAATTTATGCACAGATACGAATTTTCTTTTCCTGGAGTAGCTTTTTTCAGAATTGGTGTCGCACTATTAACATTTATATTTAATTTTATGGTTTACTAGATTCAGGGGTTTTTTTCAGACCTCCACAACATTTAGTTGTTTTTTTTAACAAATACTTTTTTTAATACAGATTTTTATATTTATCCCTTTATATATAATGGAAACTGAGCAGGTGATTTTTTTTTTCCAGATATTTTTCTGATATTTTTTTACATATTTTACCAATAATTTGGGGATTTTTTAGGACATTTTTCACACATTTTTTGGACATTTTCCATAAATCTTTGGTATTTTCACAATTTTTTTTGCACACTTTACAAATAATCTTCAGATGTTTTTAGACATTTTATAGATATTTATTTATTGTTAGTTATCAAATCACCCTTGGCGTAAATACTAAACTTTTGTGCTATGAAAAGTTTTATTTTATTTTGCGGTTTAACACAGATTTTTTTATACTTACACTTTATATATAATGGAGGTGATTTTTGCAATTTTTTTGTACCTTCAAAGTATCTTGAACAAAACTCTATAGAGCATTTTAGCCTCTTTTAGCTCCCAGTTTTTGGCTCATTTTCCAGCAGAGTTTTGAAGTTGACTGTATTGCACAGAGAAACATGCATCATCGAATCCAAACACAGTGTGTTTATCATGCTGAATACCTGCCATACCTAAGGTGTGTTTACTGTGACCACTATGAGGGTGTGAGAGGGATTAGTTGGTGTAAAATCTGATCCAGAATCAGGGTGTGTTAGTGTCAGTCTGCAGTCTGGGTTCATCCTCTACCTGTTCAGACCTGCAGCTCAGCGCGCTGCATTTTTCTCCCGCTCCCCCTCAGGGTTTTACTACAACAACCAACATCTTAGAATTCATATTCATGTTCTCAAACAAGGTGGATATATAATTAGTAACTTCATCTTCTTATTCTAATGTTGCCTGCTAGACTTCCTTTAACTTTTAAACAACTTTATTTACAAATAAATTTCCTGTGATAAACACATTATTTCCTCCAGGTGAGATGTGATGTTGATGTGATGCAGGTAGAAGCACAGTGATGTGTTCAGTCTTTACTTTACTGCTCTGCTGCATTCCCAATAGTTCAGTCAGGACCTGTGAACACCCCCCCCCCCCCCCCCCTCCCCCCCAAGCAGAAACACACCTGGCTGGAAAAGAGAGAAGCCTGCTGCCTTCAGGTTCTGTCAGAAATATCTAAACTATGATATCTGAGCTGTAAAGATGAGATGTTTAAGAGCAGAGAGGCGTCAAACATCAATGAAATAAAAAAATACAGCAATATAACAACGAGAGATGTATGGATGAAAGTGCTAATTAAAAATTAATATTCAAAAACGTTTAACTTAATTGCTTCTCAAGTGCAAATAAAAAATGCAATACCACAAACTATCAGCGATATAATCTATAAAAATGCAAATCAACAATTGCATCAATTCAAAGTGGCTTTATATATATATTTTTTTTTTAATTGTTATTAATAAATCTGTAAAAGAATAAGAAAATAAATGTGGAAATATAAAGAGAAATAATTACAAGAAAGAATAAGTAAATAAAAAAGATGTGGAAATGTAAAGAGAAATAAATAGAATAATAAATAAATGTGGAAATACAGACAAATAACAAAATATAAAATAATAATTATAAGCATTTTCATTTATTTTCACATTTATTTGTTCACTTATTTCTGTATAACTTAATGTAGATGTTTTTTATATTAAGTATTTTTAAATTTTTTTAATTTAAGTATTTTTAAATTTGTATTGCATATAAATTACTTCATTTTTTTTCTATATATTTTTTGTTTATTTAACTTAATAATGTCATTTTTTATTTGATAACTTAATTTTTCTTTTTCAGATTTATGGGACTATGACAATATTGGTTTTCAAAACAAAAAGTTAAAATATCAGAGTGGAGTCAAACCTTGTAAGGCTTTAAAAGTAATAAACTTAAAAAAATTAAAAGAATAGCTTATCTTTGTCACATCTCAGAAGCACAATGTTCCGAGCAGCACCTGAAGGCAGCACAGCAGAGAAGGAGAAGCAGTGTTGCTCACTGATAGAGATCAGAGAGCCATGGAGGGCAGAGGAGGACTAACAGACGAGGCTGTGGCTGAAGCCTGTAAAGAAGGAGATCCCATCACTAAGGTGAGAGGCTGATCTATCATTTATTCTTTAGTGTTAATAGATTTATATAGTTTTACTGCTCTGGCAGAGGACACAGACTGTGTGGTGGTGAGGGAGTAATGCAGTCCAACCTGTTGGCAGTCTGAGACCTGCAGAAGCCTGGAGGCCAGACTGACAGTTCTCTCACTTTAACATGTTGGACAGGAGCGACTGTTGAGCTGCACAAAACTCCTTCTTTAAAGAAGGTTTTAAGTGATTTATACTCACAGAAACAAACAAACAAACAAACAGCTGTAATGCACATCTTTAAAGGCCCAGATCACCCAGATGACATAAAACATTTTGTCCCTGAGTATTATCCAGTCATGCAGATAGTTTCAGCTTCATGTGCCAACATTTTGAATTATCCACCTGTGAGATTTCTGCTTCAATGGAGGTGAAACTCAACAACAATAGAGTCCAAGTAACCCACAGAACAGTGAGACTATTTCAACAGTAGTTTGAGGTTTGTAGATTTCAAATTTGTGACATGAGATATTAGTTTTTTATGGAGTCATAGGAGTATAGGAGTAACACAAAAAAATAATAAATCTGTAAAAGAATAAGAAAATAAATGTAGAAATTTAAAGAGGAATAAATATGTAAATAGAAAGAAATGTGTAAATATAAAGAGAAATAAATACAAGAATAAATGAGCACATAAAAAATGTGTAAATATAAAGATAAATAAATACAAGGATAAATGAGCAAATAAAAAATGTGTAAATGTAAAGATAAATAAATACAAGGATAAATAAGTATATAAAAATGTGTAAATATGAAGAGGAACATATACAATAATAAATATAAAGAGAAATAAATACAAGAATAAATAATTACCTAAAACATGTGGAAATATAAAGAGAAATAAATATGAGAATAAATAAGTAAATAAAAAATATGTAAATATAAAAATAAATAAATACAAGAATAAATAAGTAAACAAAAATTGTGGAAATATAAAGATAAATAAATACAAGAATAAATAAGTAAATAAAAAAATGTGGGAATATAAAGACAAATAACAAAATATAAGAGAGTAATTATAAGCATTTAAATCATTTATTTTCACATTTATTTGTACATTTATTTCTGTTTACATTAATTTATATATTTTTAAATATATATAGTTATGAATTGCATATAATATATAATTATTATATTTCATATATTAATTACTCTATTTTTCTGTATAATTGTATTTGTTTTGTTTATTTTTAGATAATGTAATTAATTAATTTTTTCATCTTAAAATTTTTTTAAAAATGTAATTCATTTTTTGAGTTTATTTGCACACACAAGACTTCATAAAATTCAAATAATGAAAAAATAATGAATGTATATATAGCTGCAGAGTTGGTGATAAAAATATGAGGGTTTGTTCCTATAAGTGGCCATTATTTATATAAAAATGTTGATGAGTGCGGCTTTAAAGACGTATTGTCTTAGTTTTGTTGATGTCTCTGGTCTGTGCAGGACTACATGATGCAGCAGACGATGCTGAGGGTCAAAGATCCGGCGAGATCTCTGCACTTCTACACTCGGATCCTGGGCATGACGTGAGTCCTCAGTCTGGTCCTGACCCCAGTTAGGAAGCTGTATCATCAGTCCAGACTTTATTATTCTGCTGTCAGACCATTAACCTCTAACTGGTTTCCTCCTGATGTTCTCCAGCCTGCTCCAGAAGATCGACTTCCCCTCGATGCGTTTCACGCTCTACTTCCTGGGATACGAGGACAAGTCGGACATCCCGGCCGACATCAAAGACAAGACGGCGTGGACTTTCTCTCGCCGAGCCACCATAGAGCTCACACAGTACGTATGGTCACCACGACACCGAATACTCCCTGAAACACCAGAAACCGACCCCCTCCAAAAAAAGAACTATATGTATATATATATATTATTTATTTATCTATGTATTATTATTTGTTTTTTATTTTTTACTTTATATACCAGTGTATATATATGTATATGTATATATATATATATAAATATATATATATATATATATATATATATATATATATATTATTATTATTATTTATAATTATTTTTTTCACTTTTCCATTTTTCATTTATTTTTATTTATTTATTTATTTTGGTTTTCTTACCCATGCATCATCCGGGGTGGGGGAAGGGAGGAGGGCATTTTTTAAGACCCCTTTTGGTCTTTAGGTTTCTTTAGTCGATTAGTTGACTAATCGGTCGTTTTAGTCTTAGTCGACTAAGATTTCTTTCTCGGCCGTTTTGGTCTTTTTTCATGCTGAATGACTTATTTATTTAAGAAACTTCTGAGCTCATCTCTGTTAAACACCAGATTTAAAGTGGTGCTTTTGTGTGATTCTTTGTGGAGAAACTCAGTTTTACAGATCTGTGGATTAAATCAACTAATCGATTAGTCGACTAAATCGTGTCGAGTGTTAGTCGACTAAGAATTTCTGCGCTAGTCGAGAGATTTTGTTTTTCACAATTATAACTCTAAACCTGTTTTCCTGCTGTTCTTACTAAAAATCTATATTTATTTTGTCCTTCAGGAATAAAACACCTGATGTATGTTTGTAACTTGATTGCTGATGAATGCTTCAGTGTTTTAATGAACTTTATTTCTGTGTCTGTCAGTAACTGGGGTTCAGAGTTAGATGAAAGTCTGTCGTACCACAACGGGAACAACGAGCCCCGAGGATTTGGTGAGAAGTTTAACTGAGTTCATGTAGTGAACTTGTGATTCTTTAATTGTTTTAACTTTGACTGTGTTTTCTAACTGTTTTTATCTGTGTTATTGTTTCTGTTGAAGATGAGCTGAGGTGAAACACTTTGTACTCTTTACGTGTGTGTGTGTGTGTGTGTGTGTTTTGGGTGTAACCGGCTGTCTCGTTTCAGGTCATATTGGCATCGCTGTTCCAAATGTTTACGACGCCTGCAAATTGTTTGAAGAGCAAGGAGTGACGTTCGTCAAGAAACCAGACTCAGGTGAGTCAGGAATCAGGTCCACGTTGTCCGTCTGCGGCTTTTTAAATATGTCTGACGGATTAAAGAATCAGGATGTTGTTGATCTAGATATCAAGAAAATTAAAAACACAAAAACATCAGTAATTCCCTAAAAACAGCTGCTGCGTACCGTGCTGAGAACAGTCTGATAAAATAGATTTTGAAATGCAAATATCTTGTTTTACTTTTAAACAAATGTCTCTATGTCGCCCTCATGTTGTTGGTTGATATGAGTTTCCACCAGGAGGTGGAGCTCACGTTCCACATTGTGGAGACTCACCTCTCTAAAACATGAAGTTAACTTTACATGTTAGGGTTGAGACTTGGTTTTAGGTTCAGGTTTGAGTAGGTAAGTCAGTGTAGTGTTCTTATAATAGACATAATGTGTGTTATATTAACTATCATGTTCGCTCCTCTCACAGGTAAAATGAAGGATCTGGCCTTCATTCAGGACCCGGACGGCTACTGGATCGAGATTTTAAGTCCTAACAACATGTTCTCAATAATGTCACCGTAAAGTAGAGACACACTGGGGGGGGAATATTCATAGACATAAACTCTGCTCCTGTTAGACATTTAGTTTTCTTGTCTGGTCTCTCAGCTCCTTTTCTGTAAATAAAAAACACAAACAGAAAGTTCCTCTTTGAATCATTCACAGTCTGATGAAGATATAAAGAAGAAATATTTTAAATTTATGAAGCTTCTGAGCTCCATCGTAAACATTAACATCGTCCTTCATCATCAGCATACTGACATTTACTACTTGTAAATGGTGGAAAGTAATTATAAGTACATTTACTCAAGTACTCCACTAAGCACAACTTGAGTATTTCCATTTCATGCTACTTTATACTTCTACCAAAGAACGTATATTACCAAGAAGTGAAAGTCAATAAGTCAGTAAAACTAAATTATTTTTATGGTATTGTCATATTTTACCGAAACGGCCTGTGTTGAACAATAAAATATTATACATATAATAAGCGTTTTCAGTCCAAAATCCAGAGTTTCGTCTCTTTGCTTCTACTCCGCTACATCATCAGAGGGAAATATTGTACTTTTTTACCACATTTATCTGACAACTTTAGTTACTAACTAATAAATGATGATGTATTATTATAGACTAAAATACCAATCAGTATATAAAGTCATTAAAAGTAGCTCCACCTTTACCAGCTGCAACATTAAAGTGATGAACACATTAATGCATCAATAATTATAATACAATAATATATATTATTCTACATCATAAATACTTTTACTTTTGGCACGTTAAGTATATTTTGATGCTGATACTTTTGTGATTTTAATTGAGTAACATTTTGAATGCAGTAGTTTTACTTGTAACAGTATTTCTACACTCATCATAACCTTTATTTAACTAGGAAGTCACATATTAAAACTTCTTTTACAAGTGAGACGTAAACAAAACACACGGCAATCACGGCAGCAACAATAGGTACGACATAAACACATCATACAGTGCATTAACAGGGCAGCATTTTGATCACGTGTTTTGTTAGTTAAGTGTAAAATCATTTCAAGAGATCAGAGTCTCAAGTTTTGCAGATGGGTCCAGGACCAGGACCAGGACCGTATAGTGGATCAGGCTGGTTTTACCAGCTTCTGTACTGATAGAAGACACTTTAAACTGAATTTATGTGACCTAAGATTAGAACTGTTTTGCAAAAATACAAACTTCCGGCTTAACTATGTAGGAATTTGCCAGAGATGATCTTATAGACTAAAATGTACCAATGTTCCAACTCAGTCTCACAGCAGTTCATGAAATAGTCACAAATTTCCCTTTTTTTTCGTGACGTTCAGCATGACTTTCAACAACGTATTTTTCGTGCGTTTTCCTACAGATGTCCAGCAACACGTGTAAATTTCCGCTCCAGTCTTTAAAAAAAATAAAACTACTTAGTTAGGTTTAGAAAAAGATTGTGGTTTGGGTTAAAATAACTCCGCAAGTGTGCTTAAATTACTTAAGCACAGAAGTTACGTGATAAATAAATCAACGTTGACTTCTGGTTTCACACGGGGCACCAACATCCGTCTCCTGGTGAAAGTCTGGTGTTTTTAGACCCACCCATCCAACCCGACCTCCTCCCTACACGGCGTTCTGTAGTTTTACTGCTTTTTACTGCAGTACAACATCAGAATACTTCTTCCAGCACTGATTACTGGTTTGTAAACTGCATCTGTAAAAGTAGTAAAAGTATCCGTAACATGGATTAACCTGTTCAGACTGCAGAAACAGAAACACACATTCGCTGTCTGTCTCCAGTTGTTCCCCCTCTCTCTCTCTCTATGTCTGGATGTAAAGTGCTGACCGGCTCATGTCACCCAATTTACCGCCGGTCACTTCAAAGCGGCGTCCCGGCGTGAGAACCGTGTCGGCTGACCGGGGCGGATTTACGGCCCGCAGAGCTGTTCCCAGGCCTGTCAGCCTTTAATCCTCCATTCAGCTGGAACTGACGCCGGCTTCTTCTCTGGGAGGATTTAACGGGTGCAACAGTGATTTCAGTAAATCAACTGTAAGATGAAGGCAAAGGAGGAGTGGATTAACGAGTGTGTGTGTGATCCTGTAACGCTGCTCCAGTCTGGTCACTTCATAGATACCGTAAGTTAAAGAGTTTAAGGTGGAAAACATTTGAGTTTTGCAGGTTAATTGAATCATTTTGACAACTATGGAGTCGTAGGTGTGCCGTAAAAAAGAATAAATCTGTAAAATAATATAAGGAAAATAAAGGGATAAATTATGTAAAATAAAGAAAAAAATTAAACAGAAAAATATAGATTAAATTATATGTTCACATTTTATATATATACATAGATATATATTTTCGAAAAATATATAAATTAAAATATACAGAAATAATTAATAAATAAATGTGGAAATAAATAAAAATGCTTATAATTATTCTATTCTATTTTGTTATTTGTCTCTACATTTCCACATTTATTTATTCTTCTATTTATTTCTCTTTATATTTCCACATTTTTTATTTGTTCTTTTATTTATTTCTCTTTATATGTCCACATTTTTATTTATTCTTTTATTTATTTATTTTTATTTTTGTTTGTTCTTTTATTTATTTCTCTTTGTATTTCCACATTTTTTATTTACTTATTTATTCTTTTATTTATTCCTCTTTATATTTCCACATTTATTTTCTTGTTCTTTTACAGATTTATTCTTTTTATTGCGCTCCTATATAACTCCAAAGACCAGGCCTATTCAATTACTTTTTCATTTTTATTTTTTTATTCAGAAAAACAGTGAAGTGCCAAAGGGGCTGAATATTTACATATCTTATGTCTGATCTGCAAAACTAGGAATCTTTTGAATCTTAGTAGATTATTGTTTTAATAAACATTGCAACAATGCATTTTTTATTCAGTTTGAAACTCCTAAATTACCTCTGCTTAAACAGCCTGGGTTAATAAGTATTTCTGTGCTTAACAAGACATAACTAATGAATGGGATAATTAGCCTACTAGTATAATCTTTTAATTATCAAACAATGTAAAAACCCATAAACTTGATGTTATGTCAGCAGGTTATTGAAATAAAAACACAATGATATTGCTTTTAACAGTCCATAAGAACTCTGTAATGATTAAATCTCTCTTAATATAAATCAAAATGTAAAGTTTATACTGAAAAAAGAAAAACACCATAACAGCTGCGTTTGTCGTGACAGCAGCGATATTATTACGTCATCTTTATTTGTAAAAAGGCACACAGAGAATCAGAGAACCTGATGGTGAATTCAGTGACGGATTACATGTAAAATAAAAAAGTGTAAAGAGTTTTAGTCTGGTGATGAAATACTGTTGAGTTTCAGTCAGTTTGTATCACCGTCATTGTTATGATGTTAATCTTCTTCCCAGTTTGCACCAGTCTGAACAGACCAGTCTGAGACTGTGCTGGTTTTCTGCTCTTCATGAACGATTCATTCCTGTTAGTTTGGTTAAACATCAGAGAAGTGATGATCTCAGAGGAAGACTTTGGTTCATCGCTTATTGACGCACAGTCTAGATTGTGCAAGAAACTGAGTTTATTCTGAAGGAAGAACCACACGGACCTGATGGGGAAACTGACTCTTTAGAGGAGGAGGAAATCACTTTTTTCCTCGTAATGTTATGACTTTATTCTCGAAATCTCAGATTATTTTTTCCCTCAATGTGGCCCTAATACTCCGTCGTAGGAAAGAGACATCTGTAACTCAGCAGATATTTTTTTTGAGGTGAATAAACTTCCCAGTACATGCAGGTTAGGTTCATTGTTGACTCTAACTGTCCCGTAGGTGTGAATGTGAGTGGTTTTGGTCTTTTCATGGGATTTGATGACGAAGAAATATATAGAATATCACCAGACTTGTTAAGGTAAAACAATAATAAATCTGGTAGTTATGAGTTTATTTTACAGGGATTTGAGGTTTTAGTTTTAAAGGTTCTTCAACATAGTTTGTGTAGGTTTTTACTAAGTGAGTGTCACTTTGTTTTAAAGTGAAGCTGATTTTGGGACAAAACATCAGCTGAACTCAGTTAAACTGGTTAAAACGGTTCAATAAATCTGAATAGAAAGAAAAAAAAAAGGCAACAATTTATAAAACAACTGGGTCACTTTGTGAAATCAGCAGGTGGAAAACAGTTAACAGAAGCAGTAGTTTGGGTCGAGTGTTAAAACCAGTCGGTTTAATTTGTTCTCTGGTGATAAAAGTGTTAAATCTGTCAGTCAGAAGTTAGTCAGCAGCAACACGAGTCAGTGAAACAGTCAGAAAGCTCCGACCTCGGTTCCCCACGGTCTGTAGGGTTTACTGCTGCTGCTGTGAGGAGTCTGGGAGGAAGAGGAGGAGGAGGAAGAGGAGGAGGAGGAGATGGGAGGACTGGTGGTGGAGGTGAAGGAGGAGGGAGGGAGGATGGGGAATCCTCCGTGGAGGGCGATGGGAAACGACGCCGAGAGGGAGAGGAGGGAGGCGGAGAGAGGAGCGGGGGTGCAGGGGAGCACGAGAGACGAGGAAGAGGAGGAGGAAGAGGAAGGAGAGGAGGTGGAGTCTGCGTAGGAGGAGAAGGAGGAGGCTACGCTGCGCTGTGACAACTCCGCCAGCCTCTGCGGGGCGCCACCTTCTCCTGAATCCGGAGGACAGACAGACAGACCGCTCAGTCCGTACGGAGGTCGAAACGCCGCCGCCGTGGCGACCGCGGCCGCCGCAGCAGCAGCCCAGTGGTGGGGGTGGAAGGGGTGAGGTAAAGGGTGAGGCTGCTGCTGGTGGTGGTGGTGGAGGTGGAGGTGATGGGGCGAGGTCATGGCGAGGGCGGCGGCGTCGCGCTGCGAGGAGCAGGAGGTGAGGTGGGAGAGGAGGCGGGAGCGCAGAGGGTCGCTGGAGTCCAGGCCCTCCACGGCGCTCAGGTAGCGGGAAACCTCCGTCACGCACTCCCTGAAACCCAGAGACAGGAAGTCCAGGGCCAGAGCGTGGGCGTCATAATAACCTACAGAGAGAGAGAGACGGTTAAACTTTAGAATCCAAGAATATTTATTCATTTTTCAATGTCTCTTTAAGAATTTTTACCGAGGCAATTGAACTTTTTCTTCTTTTTTTGTTTTGTAGAACAAAAAAATTGTAGCCGGTATTGTCAGATTATTCTAAATATCAGTCACCGATCTGCTTCATTGTGTTTTGAGATGCTGAAACTATAAAAGTTAAAAGTTGTGGAACGTTTACAGATAAAAAAGAACACATGACTTCTAGTTCTAGTGGATGTTTTCTGCAGCGATCAGCTGATTTGATGTTTGTTCTGCTGCTGCTGGTAAACCCAAACAAACGCTGCAGAGAGACGGCCTGTGAACGCAGCCAACGCCACATCACCCCCCCCCCCCCCTTCCCCCTTTCCCGCCGGCCTTATAAAAGCAAACAGCGCTGCTCAGGGTCAAGTGGTGCTTTTATCCCTGCGGTGCTTTCCCATGGACTCACCACCTCCCTCTGACACACAGAGTCGTGTTTGACTGACTAACCAAACGCTCTTCAAAGAACGAGCCAGTTAGCACGTACGTTCTGCGCCTGCGTGAGATGAGGCGTTAGTCTGTATTCATCACTCAAAAAGGGCAAACAGGAAGACAGAGGACGGCGGATATACAAGCCGTTGCGGTGGTATCTAACGTATCTTATGTGCGTAACTTAAAGAACATATTTATTTTAGGCCAAACCATGATGTTTTACTAAACCTAACCAAGTAGTTTTGTAGCGTTTTAACGTTAACCACGTGTTTAAACAGCCCGTTCTCATTCCCACGGCGTTGATGCTTTTCTTAACGCGGACAGGCGTTCCATTAACTACAATGTAAAACCATCCGCGGCAACAGTAAACGCTCAGAGAATATGTCTGTGGTGACGTAGTTTAAAGAGATAAACAGGTGGATGGGTCTAACAAACACAGGGCTTTCAACCAGGAGACCTCCGTTCGTGTCCTGTGCGTTAACTTTCACTTTCACTTTACAATCAGCTGATTGTTCGTGTCCCGTGTTCACAACCTCAAGTCACATCTTCACTGTAAAAACGTAGTAATTTTAAGCCCAACCATGTTGTATTTCCTCAACCTAACTAAGTGGTTTTGTTGCCTGAACCTAAGCAAGAGTTTTTGTACAAACAGATGAATTTTTCTGGTTACCTTTCCCTCCGGTGGCCTGCAGCACCTTCAGATGGTCCACAGTCATCTGCAGAATCTCTGCCTTCTCCAGTTTAGCTGAACCCTGATTAAAAAAAAAGGACAGTTAAAGCAGGACGCACACCTGAACCTCTTAATCATGAAGGTTATGAGTAAATGGACAGTTAGTGTATGAAGAGACGATCACTGGTTAACACACCACTGACCCTAAAGAATTAGTTCCCCTATATGTTATTAATAATTCCAACATAAAGATCTTATTCTTATGACATCAGGACCTCATAATGACAAGATTTTATGTCATAAGTGCAACATACAGAAGCCTTAAATAGGAGGAAACTTTTTCTTTTCATTGATATGATGCTTTCCTGTGTGTCTACTTAGTGTGATGTTAAATTAATATTTTGCAGGAGGGAGGAAAAGATAGAAAGTGGGATTTGACATATAAGATGATAGATAGAATGTTACAATATGGAGGGATAGAGACAAACAGCACATTCAGACTGAATAAAAAGGCATTCGTGAAATATTCACAAAATTTAATTTACTTTGATTTGTGTACATAAACACAAATTTTACATTTTTTTCGTGACTCTCAGCACGACTTTATTTATTACGAACGTATTTTTTGTGCGTTTTCCTACGAATGTCCAGCAACACGTGTCAATTTCTGCTCCAGTCTTTTCAAAATAAAACTACTTAGTTAGCTTTAGTAAAAGATGGTGGTTTGGGTTAAAATGACACCAGAAGTGCTGCAACCTAAGTACGGAGGTTACGTTGACAAATCAACATTGAGTTCTGGTTTCACACGGGACATGAACATCGGTCTCCTGATGAAAGTCTGGTGGTTTGTTTTACCTCCTCCATACGAGGCGTTCGCCACTTTTCCGATTCACAATTACGTGGATTACATAAGAATTGATTTTGTGCTGACCATCATGAAACCAAAGAGAAATTTGTGTCTATGTACAAGAATCAATACATTAAATTTCGCGACTATTTCACAAACTGCTGTGCGACTTGGCTGGATCATGAGTATATTTTTTTTTCCAGATTTAGATAGTCAGTAAATCATGAAGTATTCCTTCACTGCACCAGGCAGCTTTCCTCTGCAAGAATATATAGCTGAACGAGGAATAAATATTATTTTAGAAGACTCGGACAATGATTCAATATTATTTACAAACTCATGATTTCAAGCACAAAGTGTCTACAAACTACAGAAACGAGTCCCAGAAGGTTTAGTTTTAAATGTGTGATGAGTTCTGTGAGATATAATCTCTAACAGAGGGACACTTTATTGCTTTTAGTTTATTTTATACAGGATTTTATAGACTTCTGTCATTTTACTGAGTGAAGGAGTCAGCATGGTGAATGAGACACAGACAGCTGAAAGCACTCGTTAATCACACAGGTGTAGTGATGAGGATAAGGAAGACAGCAGTATTTAAAACTGCAGGAAAATCAACTGATTTCATTGCAAACGCCACAATAAATGGATTTTTCTGCTTTGCATGAATTTGTTGTGACAAAGCTCAACTTTAGTGAACTTTAACACATGAAATCTGGAGTATAAACTGCTCTACAACACATGAGACAGGAGTCCATCGTACAAATGCGTCTCGTAAAAAACGTTTTGTCTGCTGTTTTCTGGTGTGACATTAAACTAAGACCCAACAGATCTGAACAGAAACTGATAGTTTTATAGATCTTAAAGCCTCTGAACATCCACACGTCTTCAGTTCTTCTGGCTGCTCCGGTTAAAAGTGGGCGGAGCTTTGATGGGAATTTATCAGGTTACAAGTCTTCATCCACCAATGAGAATGATGAAGGTGTAATTTGTCCCGCCCTAACAGGTGCAACAAGGCTAACAGTCCTGGGAGGAGGTCTAATCAGACAGATTAAGTGGAAACACCTGTGTGGGTGTTCAGAGGCTTTAAGGTCTCCCCTGTTGTCCTGCTGGTTCACACAATTCAGGCTACATCCTCACTAATATGTTCTCTCAGGAAGACTCCTAACGGAGTGAAATGACCCGGAAGTACCTCAGTAGCAGCCATGATAAGAGCTGTTTAAATTCTCTAAATGCTGAGGAAAGGTGCTTCAATGCTTCCTTTCTTATCTCCTTTAGCAGAGGATACACTGGAGCATCCTTTACCAAAGGAAATGAGATAATAACGTCCCACAATTCCTTGCGGTCGCAACTTTTAAAGCAAAGCACCATTAAAACAAACGATATGCTTATCTTGCATAATATTTTCATACAGTCATATACTAATTGGGATTCATGTCGATAAATATGGAGTGGACAGTGAACGCCTTTAGCCTCAGGCTGAGGGATCCTGGCCTAAAGGAGTCCATTTATTGGTTCTGTTTGGACCCTGAGAGAACCCTGATGTGGTTCTACAGAAACAAACTCACCTGCTTCTCGAAGGCCGTGGGGACGAGCCTCCGTAACTCCGACAGACTGTTGTTGATTCTGTCTCTGCGTCTCTTCTCGATAATCTGACGAACAGAAGAAAACAATAAAAACTCTGAAACTGTAAATAAACAACACAGTCTCATTTGTGAAATAGTCATGAAATTTAATCTGTAATATTTAAACACCTAATATAATACTTTATTAATACAAATAACAACTTTACCCCTCTGCGCTTTTTCCTCGCCATCACTTGAGTGGTCGTGGTCGGTGATCCACATCTGCTAAAGGACGACTTTGTGTGCCTGAAGAACAAAATAATAATTCAATCAATGCGTTAAATAACCACGTTTGACCTAAAACTGAGCAGTGTTGATTTATCTCAAGAAGAAAAGCGGAGTAAAGTTTGATTTCAAGGTTTGAAAGTGACAACAGGCTGAGAAACAGTGGACAAATCAGAAGCTGTTGGACAAACAGTATGTTATTTAGTACTGTAGTACTGTAGTACTGTAGTAAATATTGAGCCTTCGAAAATTAAGAGTACTTCAAATGTGTTTTAGGACCTTCATCACCTCCCGTCTGGACTACTGTAATAGAGTCCTGTCCGGGGTTCGCAGCAAAGCCCTGGACAGGCTCCAGTATGTCCAGAACTCAGCACATCACCCCCACATTCATCCACCTTCACTGGCTTCCAATCAAGTCCTGCATCACCTATAAACTCCTCCTTCTCCTTGCCCCCCCCCCCAGTACCTAGCCGACCTTCTCCACCCTTACACTCCATCCCGGAAACTACGATCCTCCGACACTGGTCTGCTCTCTGCCAACTTTCATGAAATCAGAAAGGTTTCATCCCTGGACTCTTTCAAATAAACACCTCAAGCACCACCTGTTCATCACCTCTAACTCTTCCTGCACACATCACTCCTTTTAATTAATGGCTACAGTTTATTTTATTTATTAGTATGATTTTGACATATATCAACACATTTCTGCACCAGTAAACCAACACAATGGTACTTTTTGAAGGACTTTATATCTTCATATTTTAACATTTTTAAATGCAATAAAAAGGCTACAGACTAAAAGAATAAATATTAAAAAAATTAAGATTACAAGCCATGCTCTGCAGACTTTTTCATGCATAGAGAGTCCAGCATGATGCATCCTTTCCTTTAGCAATTTAACTTATGTTTAATATAATTATTATAGATGTTTACTCATAAAACAGTGAGGCTTCTCATAATATTATGATCAAGAAGAAGAAGTGAATGTTGTTCCTAACTCACCCTGGATAAATGCTCTCACTGCCCACATCGATGGTTTCCTCCACATCACTTTCTTCCGAGCTGCTGTCCTCACACGGCCGCTTCATGGTGCATGGAGGGCGGGGAGAGCTGTCTGTCTCCCCGGGAGGAGACGTGGAGGTTTATTATTAAAGTTTAAAAAGTTTCCTTGAGAATAAATTAATTAATTAAAGCCACTACAGCACTGTGAATTAGTCAGTGTATGTAATGTATTATAAACTACCTTAAAGAGGAACACTGATGATTTATAAGGTTTTATAGGAATATGTTTCTGTTTTTAATCCAGGAGTTGATGAAGAAGTTTCAGGATATTTTCCTTCCAAGAAAGAAAAACACCGAAAGCCACAAAAGTTTTTCCTCATGCAAAATTGTGACATTAATCCCTCCCAAAAAAATAACTCAAAAGCGAGTTATATTCGAGAAAAGTGTAAAATCTTTCAGCTTCCAGGAGCTTCTGATCCCAGCGGTGCGTGTCCGGTAAATAGTCCGAGGCAGGTGGCCCGTGTGTCGGCTGCAGACTGGACTAGTGACCGCTGTGTCCTCCTCTTCCTCCTCCTCCTCCTCCTCCTCCTCTTCTGCTGGAGCTTTCCCACGGAGCCTGGGAGCCACACAGACATGCACATGCACGCGCACACACACACGGTGGAGCCGCCCACGTGCACTCAAACACACACATTTGAGACGTCAGATTCGTGCATCAGTCTCTCTGCAGGGCTGCTGCTCCTCCTCACCCGATATCACCGCCTGGCTGCTGCAGATGCATGCGTGTGCGCGTGTGCATGCGTGTGCGTGCGTGTGCATGGGAATGAGGCCACTTCTGCCAGTCAGAAACTAGTGAGATTATACAAGGCAACAGGTTTAATCGCAAATTAATCGCACATTTTTTTTTATCTATTCAAAATGTACCTTTAAAGGGAGATTAGTCAAGTATTTAATCCTCTTATCAACATGGGAGTGGACAAATATGCTGCTTTATATATTTATTTATTATTGTAAATCAATTAACAACACAAAACAATGACAGATATTGTCCAGAAACCCTCACAGGTACTGCATTTAGCATAAAACAATATGCTCAAATCATAACATGGCAAACTGCAGCCCAACAGGCAACAACAGCTGACAGTGTGTCAGTGTGCTGACTTGACTATGACTTGCCCCAAACTGCATGTGATTATCATAAAGTGGGCATGTCTGTAAAGGGGAGACTCGTGGGTACCCATAGAACCCATTTACATTCACATATCTGGAGGTCAGAGGTCAAGGGACCCCTTTGAAAATGGCCATGACAGTTTTTCCTCGCAAAAATTTAGTGTAAGTTTGGAGCGTTATTTAAACTCCTTCATGTTCATGTTCTCCAGAGGATGAACCTTAAAGATTTAAAATCCCCACGTTAACACAGGATTAGCATGCTAACATATAGCCACATTCCCACATCACCGTTTAGTGCCCTCAGTCTGAAGGAACAGAGACCAAAATAGTGTGTGTGTGCCGTTCCCACAGCTCCTGCCTGTACGCTGAAACCCAATCATCGTGTGAGAGAGGTCTCACACACACACACACACACACACACACACACACACACACACCATCTGATAACCTCAGATCGACTGTCAGCACCCTCTCATTGACTCTGAGACACATCAGAGTCTCTTAATCTCAGATTATTACTGTAACACAACAGAGAGTTCATCCACACAACGAGCACTTTATTAAAGCTTCAACCAGATACATTAAATGCTGCTCTAAACACTCAGTTTCTTTTGTCTTTAATTAGACATGTTTAATGTGTTTTATTTCTAATGTTTTCTTTATAATAATAATAATAATAATAATAATAATAATAATAATAATACTATAATAATACTATAAAAATAATAGATACTATAATAATAATAATAAGAAATACTATAATAATAATAACAATAAATACTATAATAATAATAATAAAAAAAATCTTATTCATAATAATAATAATAATAATAACAATAATAATAATAATATAGTAATAGTAATAATACATTTTATTTATAGATCACTTTTCATGAAACTCAAAGACCCTTTACACAGTTAAAATGATCATAAATAAGAATATCATAATATATAAAACACACAACATTAATCTTACGTTAAAAGCAGTTCTAAAAAGAGGTGAGTTTTGATTTGTGATTTGTTTTTCTAATGTTGATTTGTTAAACACAGTTGTAAGTGACATAAATCATAAAAATATCATTAATAGTTGTGTATACTTCTGTACTGGTTTGGCTTACTGGGAGACTTTAATGTTCGTATCCTGCTATAACAAGTCAAAATGTAACTTCCAGGTTCTGCTTTAGAAATATAACTACTTGTACTTAAAATATATTATTCTAAATAATAATAATAAAGTAACTGTTTTTGATAGAGCACCTTTCAAAACAGGGTTAAAAAGTGCTTCACATATTATACCTGATAACAAGAAAAAAACAAAGACACAAAAAGAGCCAGTTTTTAGTAGTGATTTCAAAGCAATAAATACATCAACATAATCCTAAATTATATAATTTTAATATTGTTAAAAACTTCTAATAGCAAGTGCTGCAGTAAATGACCAATTGGAATAATGGAAAGTAAACTCCAGAGAGACCGATGAAAGAAAGTAACCAGAACTTGAGTCGAGTCGATCATGAGTCAAGCATCCAATTTATTGTAGTTGTGTCAGTGTGTGTGTCAGTGTGTGTCAGTGTGTGTTGATGTGTGTGTCAGTGTGTGTCAGTGTGTGTCAGTGTGTGTCAGTGTGTGTCAGTGTGTGTTGATGTGTGTGTCAGTGTGTGTTGATGTGTGTGTCAGTGTGTGTTGATGGTATCAGAGGTTTAATAGTGTCGGGGGTCACGGAGGACAAGCAGGGCCATCCTATAGCAGGAAGCAGTGAGCGTGTGAGGAGGCTAATATCTAAATATCTCCGGGAACGCCGGGCCGGAGCGCCGAGTCGTGAGTCGGAAATCCTTTGGGAACAAGAGAACACGACTGGAAGCTGTGTGTGTGTGTGTGTGTGTGTGTGTGTGTGTGTGTGTGTGTGTGTGTGTGTGTGTGTGTGTTTAGAGAGAGAGAGAATGGGAGGAAGTGGTGTATTATTCTCAGTTAGACGGTGCTCGCCGCCCGTCCGTCACTACGACGCCTCGGACCTCACACCGCTCTACCACTCGTTCCCACAGGACGTCCAACACACACACACACACACACACACACACACACACACACACTGCCTTGGATATCAAAAAATCAATTTCAAGTCATATTATTCTCAGGAAGAAAACAAAACATGTTGAGAGGAAGTATTTTTCTTCGGAGGGTATCTTTCATTTAGCTGATGTTTCCATCATCACTGATTTAAGTGAAGAAGAAGAACCAAATAGGGACCTTCAAACAGAAAGAAACTAAATGACAAATAATTAATAATATAACTGAGGTACATTTCAGAATAAGAGCATGCTGTGTGTGTGTGTGTGTGTGTGTGTGTGTGTGTGAAGATATATTTACGACGTCCATCAGCTGCCTTTAATGCACTCCCACAGACTGTATGAATGTCCGTTGTTTGGGGATATAATAGTCTATTGTTGTGATGAAGGAAACCTGCGGACGCGTCCTCTGGGAGCGTCGTACTACCGACCTGCAGGTGCTGCGCTACTCCACTTCCTTCCTTTCTGTCAGCTGACCCGCGTTTCCCATCAGGACACGGCGTGGAGGAAAGATCAGAGTGTTGTACAACATGATGAGATTAAAACAATTCCTCAATTCATCCTGTCATATTACACAGAGAGACGTTAACATCAGAGACGACGGAGAGCGTTTGTTATCAGTCCTACGTGTCGAGAGTCATTTCGCTGCTCACTTGACCTCTGACCTTTCTCCCACCTCTCCTCTAAATAAAGGTTAACTTGTCGGATAAAGAAGGAGGGCAGCTGAAGACAGAAATAAATGATTTAATACAACACCAAAAGATGGTTCTTTTATACCCTTTTTCCCCACCAAAGTTTGTGGGTATATATACAAGTTTTTTGGTCTTCAAATGTTTTTTTTATTGAGCCATTATACCTTCTGCACACCAATGCTCATTTCATTTAAACAAGTTTTATTTAGTTTCTGTGGAGTTTGAATGACGTTTCGATGATCTGCGAGGTAAAAATGACTGATATCTGACTGGTAGTCTGGTGGCTTTGAGAAGAGCATGTTAATTGTATTTTTTTGTACGTTAATAAATTATAATAATTGCCCAAATCCCTGTTAATTTTATTTATTATATATTCACTTCAACGTCCGTCGCATAGAAAATTAGTGAGCTGCTGCTAATTTGAACAAATCAGAGGGTTCTTGTGTAGTAAATAACCTCACTGATGGACCCTTTTAAGAACCCTTTCTTCTATCAGAGGAGGAAGAAGAGGATGAAGAGGAGTTCCCAGCAGTGAAGAAGGTGATGGAGTGTCTGAGAGGCCTGAACCTCTAATCTCCAAACACGTCAGCACACACCGGACAGCCGACGGGAATCTGTGATGTGTCCAGATTATGGAGCATACCTGTCATCAACGACAACACCTCCCATCACACCTCTGAGTCTGGTAACACCTGGACACACACGTTCATTTTATTCATTGTGTTGTGTAATTAAAAGAAAGAGAGAGAGAGAGAGGTGTCGTAGATTTCATCCAGTCGTATCTTATCTCTCTCGCCCAGAGTCGTCCTCTGGTTTGAGTTTATCAGAGACAACGCCCAGTCTGGACATTCACACAGATTAACGTGTTTTTATAAAGTCAGTTGGAGTAAAGCGTTGTACCAACATCTTCAGAGTCCTGTGGTTATTATAACTAAACCACCATGGTCTTCATCATCTTCACCAGCTGTCATTGAGACAGATAATCTCTTCATGTCAGCATGTGTGAGAGTCGGTGTCTGCAGTGAGAGCTCCACTTTTCTCCCAGACGTCCTGTTCAGCATTCGTCTCACCTCAGGAGGCTTTAACAAACACACACAGACAAAAATAAATAAATAAATAAATAAATAAATGTAGCTTAATTGAATACATTTCTGTTTAATTTGCTTCTTTATTTATCTTTCTATCGATTCTATTTATTTACTCTTGTTTAATTAAAAAAAATAATTTTCCCTTTTATTTATTTAGGTATTTATTTTCTTTTATTTTCTTTTAATATCTTTTATTTATTTTATTATTTATTATATTTTAAATTTATTTATTTTGCATTTATTTTTAATGTACTTATTTTTGCATTTATTTGTTTATCATTTATTCATTTTTTATTTATTTATTTATCATTTATTTATCATTTATTATTTTTTGATTTATTTTTTGATTTTTTAAATTTAATTTGATTATTTATTATCTTTTAAATTTATTTATTTTGCATTTATTTTTAATGTATTTATTTTTTGCATTTATTTTTTCATTTTTTATTTTATATTCATTTTTAAATATACGTATTTATTTATTTATTTCTGCACTATTTTCCCCTTTGCATTTCACCCCTTATTTATTTCCCCAAACTTATATTTTTCAGTATTCTTTTCTTTTCATACATTTCTTTACACATTTTTTTATGCATTTCTGCCTCATTATAGGAATGAGGGGGCTCCTCAGTCTCCTCAGTGAAGACGAAAACACAAACTGTCAAAATGTGGTGCAGAGCGCCAACGCTGTGACCTCATTGAAGTGAATGAGGAGACTTTGATGCTGTGCTGGTGTGTAGTCACAGTTTGGCGTTAAAACAGCAAACCTGCAGACCTCAGATCAGTCTCCTGGTTCTACTGGTTCTGCTGCCTGCAGACATTCTCCTCTCCAGGACTGTGACCCGGCTCATTGTGGTCCTCCTGACCCCACACGTTCCACTGATGGGGGGGCCGCGGCCTGTGTGTGTGTGTGTGTGTGTGTGTGTGTGTGTGTTGACATTTGTGGCACATTCTAAAGAGAGAAAGTGGGTGTGGGAACGACCTGCTCGCCATCTCAGACTCTCCACGACACACACACACACACGGTCAGCTGATATCCAACTCCCCCAACTCTCCCAGCACTTTATCTTCATGAGTGTGTGTGTGTGTGTGTGTGTGTGTGTGTGTGTGTGTGTGTGTCGTCTGAGAGCAGCGCTGCTGGGAAACTCCCCTCAGCTTCAATAATATTTCAATGTGACCTCAGATTCTCGGAAACATCTTTTACACTTTATGCTTTTAGATAAATGAATATTCTCCACATGTTTGCAGATAATGAACATCACAGTGGTTTCACATGTTTTAATCTCTTTACTGTGAGTCATGTAAAGTGTATTTCAGATAACGTGCGACCATTTAGCAAAGACTGTGATAGACGTTTAAACCTTCTAGACATCCACTACAGTATGAACATGAACCTGCACCAGGCCTGTAAACCATAATACAGTGTGTCCATCCCTACGTCTCTTAAAGGGACTCTTTGTAAGAATCAGCGAAGGTCTCTCCATGAATCAATGCTGATCCTAGTGTTGGCTTTTCCTGCCTCAGCCTCCCGACCGCGGTCAGAAGGAACAGTGGAGACACCGGAGTTTTGGTCGGAGACGATAACGTAACTCTCCGGAGCCCCGTCACTTCACAAGACACGGGAAACCTCTGCTGGTCTGGAGGAGCTGCAGCATTTATTTCTGCACAAACTGCCACTGTACATTCACTAGATATTCTCAGAGCTAAACTAACTCTTCTGCAGTGTGTAGTGTGCACGCATGCACGTGAGAGGTGGAGCGAGAGAGAACGAGCGCGGTGTGTGAGTGAAGGCAAGCAGGCAGGCAGAGGAGCAGAGTACAGCAGAGACTCCGGCCCTGGAGACCAAAGCTACAGTCTCCCCTGCGTCCTCTGACCGAAGCCAACACTGTTTTTCAAGACGGGCTTCACTAGATATAACTTTGTGGTTTTGGTGCTTCCGTGTAGTTTGTGTTGGAGTCTGAGTCTGAACAGAGTAGCCGAACGCGACTGCGAACGAGACACCGATCTGCAAACAACAAAACTGTTGCTCATGTGTGTTCATCAGATTATTTTGTACAGCAGGGGTTCTCAAACTTCAGATTTTTATTCAAGGTCAGAGGTCCGGACCGTTTGGCGATAGCAAATTAACATTTAATCAACTCACTTAAGACCCATCCGATACTCGTTGTTGCAATCAGAGGATGATGGGATAGAAAAAAGGTTTCATTTGAGAGGTTAATAACCGGCTTTAGGTCATCAGTCATCTGACAGCGTTAGACAACCTCTCTGTTCTGTTTCCCTTTGAGTCTCAGCGATGCCATGTGGTAGATTAGGTTCGGTCAGGTTCTCTGACTCACAGTCACATCAGAGACAACTTTTTTACCATAAAACCTTTAACGAGTCCTCGGTTCCTTGAAGGTAGATGTGTGCAGAGCAACTCAACAAAGACACGTCTTTACTTTGCCTTTACTTTTGTGAAGAACAACTAATGTCTTTGAAGGTTTGGTGTTTAACATCACCGCTGCTGATCTCCTCGTCCCACTTACAAACAGAAGAGTCTATGTTTGATCCTGTCGACCTGAAAGACAGAAGACCTTTTCAGGAGGCTCCTTTCAATCGTTTGAATACTTAAAAATGTCAACAGATTTAATTCAATCGATGAGTAGAAATTAGGAGCAAGTGATCCGTTTTTGGTTCGGATCATCACCATTAAAAGCGCCTTTGAGCGAGAACAAACAGAATAAAGTCCCGCTTCTTTATTTCCCATCACTTCTATAAATACGGAGCACGAGAAGAGCTTTGATGGTGTTTGACACTCGTGAGGAGAATGAAGGGGATTTCTTTGTCGTGCTTTAAGTGAATTAACATCTTGACCGATGAAAGGAAGGAAGGCAGACGGGGAGAGGATGAAGAGAGAAAAGGATAATTGTGTGTTTCTGCAGTGAAAGAGTGTTATTCTTTGGTGCTGCTGAGAGGCGGTCATTGTTGAGCGCAAGTTTACCAGTGGGACCGGTCATCTGAGATCACACATCCTGATAGTCGCCCTCAGACCTGATCTCCACGAGCTGCCGGAGGAGGCTTACCCAAGATTATCTCCCCGATTCAACACAAAAACTGTGACCACAAGTCTGAGACATCGGCACCAAATGTGTACTCGTTTGTTTCTTCATGCATCATGCACAATATCCCAGAAAAACTTTGATAAAGATTATCAGTGTGATGCATCTCACCGCAGTCTGTCTGTTACTAGAGGGAGGCACGACGCGTACGTAGGTCAAAACAAGACAGATAAAGACAGATAAAGAGAGATAAAGAGGACTTTGATCTGAGCAACGTGAAGTGCTGAAACTCAGACTGGACAAGTTCTTAGCAAAAAAGATATATATAAAACCAGCTGCAACACATTCAGTTATGCAAGTTCAAACTTTCATTTTGGACTAAAAGTTACCAAAGAACAAACAAGCTTCATGTTTTTGTCATGGCTGAAAACATGCTGCAACATTTCAGTACGTACTTCACCCATTAAATAACCGTTTATTTTTCAATAACTCAACCCGTGTTCCCTTGAATTCAAAAGTCTCTTGGATCAGCTGGAAAATGCATCGTCACAGAGCTGAAAACAGGCTGTTTTTCCACTGACTGCTTGTTAAATAACATGACCTTTGTTTTACTGAGCGGCTCACCCAGCGACAAATGAGTAATCATCAGGTGTTTTAGACTACGCAGTTTCACAAGTCTAGTCTTTTTAGTGTCTGTAAGAGCGTGAAAGCACATTTTAAAGACAAAAAATGTGACTGCAAACACTTGAAATGTGTGATGGTGTGTTCAGGTGTTTGTGGGAAGGTGGGACAGATATCCACATTGACTTGTACCCGGTCCCCCCCCCCCTCTGTTCCCGTGGTTTTCCCAGGCCGGCTCTCCCAGGGTGTTTGACCCGACTTCGTGCCCCTCTCTGCCCTCGTTCTGCCCCTCTCGGTGCTTCCTGCCCCCTGCTGCAGCTACACAGGCTCTTATTGTGGCGGAGCCTACGCCTGTCACTACCCATCACACACACACACACACACACACACACACACACACACACACAAATGTGCACAACACCAATACAAATGCCGCTGCACACACAATACCTTAATGAATGCACACACACACACCGTCCACCAGCACCGGCCGCTCTCAGCTCCCAGCACCGACACCGCACCGGGCTGCTCTGGGATTCCTTTATTTCTCTAACGGGACTTTTCTCTTGTTTTCTTCTTGTGTGTGCTCCCCGTCGTTCGGACCTGTTAGAGGCCCACAAACCTCCAAAACGGTAAACTAATCCACTGCGTTGACTGAACCGTTCTCGGCACACACAAATGCCGTTGTGAAAATAAACACACTAAAATAAAGGGGAGGAAAATAAAAATGAAATGAAAACCCTCATTTAGCTAATGCAACAAGTTCGGCTAGCTAACTAGCTAACTACACCTAACTAGCTAACTAACTAGAAAAACAAAAAGACAGATAAACAGATTTATCAGTTTGCTGTTCAGACTCAAACAAACATGAGTGCGTCTGCAGCTTGGAGGATGACCTTTGACCTGCAGCTTCTATTATAGTGATACGTCATATTACTTCTTTACCAACAACCTTCTCTATTTTTGAGCACAAAATTAAGTTATTTGTCAACATTTTTTGGCAAACACAGTGGCTAATCAGCTGTAGAGTTTTGTGTTTGTGTTGGGAGGCTCCCAGGTGTGACTGTATTATTCAGAGGGGCGTTCCCGTCCTGGATAAATAAAATGAGGAGAAAAACAAGTCCAGCGCCAGTAAATGAGCAATCCTCCAGTTGACTCCAGAACAATGAGGGAGGAGGAGAACCATCAGAAACACCACAGAAGAAGGAGGGAAGTGGGAGAAAAGGAGGAAGAGAGTGGAGGAAGAAAAAGCTGATTTATTGGTAATTAATCAGAGAAAGAGGAGAAGAAGAAGAAAGAGAGCAGCGTTGGGAAGTTGGAGAAGCAGAAAGCAAGGAAGTAGTGCACGGCGGCCGGAGTGTGTAGGTGTTAGAGTGTGTACGTGTGTGTGTGTGTGTGTGTGTTGACTCAGGCAGCGAGCGGCACGACAGCAATTGTTTTGTTTCAGTCCCTGAAGTCAGATTCTCAGACTCAGAGTCCTGAACAGCTTTAAATACTCCGACCGACTGGCCAGTTTATATACTGGCTGGTTCATATAGGCCAGACTGGACTAGATCACTGTCCTGTCCCGCCGTCAACTTGGGCCAAATCTACCTGCACACCTGTCAATCAGCTCATCAACTCCATGTCAACTCCAACACACACGTTCTTTTCATCCTCTTTACACATTTCCTCTAAATTCATTCTGACATATTTTTGTGAAACTTTGGGATCTCCACTAGAATTTAAAATAATAATAATAAATGTAATTTGATTGACGTGGTTGACGTGATGCCAGTGAGACGCCACGTTTGCTCCAGTTGGGAGAAAGTGCAGCAACGTTTCCTTTACCAGACAGAGATCTGGATCAGAGAGGCTGAGTGGACACAACTCCCTTTGATTTTCTAGCAAATTAGCTTCAGGCTAAAACTAAAACTGGTCTCATATCAGCTTCACTGTGTGTGTGTGTAAGTGTGTGTGTGTGTGTGTGTGTGTGTGTGTGTGTGTGAGAGATCCTGTTACGTAACGTAGCCCTCAGAATTAAAGACATTAAAATGGACATGAAAGACAAGCCGCGACACTCAAACACACGCACACACACACGCAGGCCTGCAAGCATTCATTCAACCAGGAGCACATGATACACATGTGACACACACACACACACACACACACACACACACACACACACACACACACACACACACAGAGTTAGGTGTGTACATGAGCGTCACATAAAGATTAAGAGGACTGAACGTCAGGAACGCTGAGAATGTGACAGGTGACAGTTAACAGCGGACATGTGGACCTGTGTGTAACACTGAACAGGTGCACAGACATCCAGACTAAAAACTATGTGTACGTTCGTCTCTCATTAACATGCCAACAACAAGTCGAGTCCTCTGGTCTCCGTACGGAGGATAAAGTGTGGATGTATTAAGAGAATTGGACACTGTCTTCTCATTATTCCAATAAAAGCAGATTAATATATGCAGGATGGAAACTGCCAAAATAAAAAAAAAACATTATTATTTATTAACAAGCCCCCTCATTTGCATAATGAGGCAGAAATGCATAAAGAAATGTATAAAGAAAATAATTACGTTTGGAGAAATAAATAAGGGGTGAAGTGCAAAGGGGAAATCATGCAAAAATTAAATAAAAAAATAAATGCATAAATACATAAATAAATACATTAATTTAAAAATAAAATAAATAAATGCAAAAATAAAAATAAAAAACATGCATAAATACATACATAAATACATTAATTTAAAAATAAAAAAAGATAAATGCACAAATAATAAATGCATAAATAAATAAATTTAAAAATGAATAAAAATAAATACATAAATAAAATGGAAAATTTAGTAGATAAATAAGGGAATTAATACAAAGATAAATAAACAAAAAAGCAAATTAAAACTGTCACATTTTATCAATTAATTAATGACTTAGTTTTTACATTTTTAATATTATTTTTGCTATATTTAATGACATATTTATTAATTTATCGAGTCATTTATTTATTTATTCATTCATTTTTTATTTTAGCAGGTTCCGTCCTCTATAGCTTAATGGGCACGTTTGCCGAAAATGTTCTTTGTTACGTCTCATGAAACAGTCTCTTTGTAATACTGATGCTTCTATATGACCTACAGAAGTAAAAGAGACCTTCAGCAAGAAGATTGTTTATTTCTTTATAATTATTCTTAATGGTTATCGGTGCCACAAGGTCAGACCTGGTACCAATTATTCAATAAATATTTTGACATGTTTGGAGATTTGCTTTCTGATGGAGTGATAGATGAGAATATTACTCGCACGTCTGTCCGTTAAATATATATAATATATATAATACGAGGCTGCACCGAGTAATTAGTGAACTTTAGAGGTGATAGACGTTGCTACCTTTGGGCAGAAACCAGGCTAGCAGTTTCCCCCTGTTTCCAGTCTTTGTGCTAAGCTAAGCTAACTAGCCGCTGGAGGTAACCACATATTTAGACATGAGAGTATCAATCTACTTATCTACAGTAACTCTCCAGGTTTTTTTCTGCAATTCAGATAGACTGAGAGTGAGACTGTGTAGGTGTGTGTGTGTGTGTGTGTGTGTGTGTGTGTGTAATTGCATCTCTTCTGGCCAACAGTGACCCATTTCTCAGCCTTGTCTGGGACTGTGTGTGTGTGTGTGTGTGTGTGTGCATACGTCTGCTCCCACGTCCTGATCACCCCATTCCCAAGACGCTGCCAACACCCCGGGGCGCTCACTGTCACACGCACACACACACACACACACACACACACACACACACACACACACACTGCCGCCGTCTGCTGATTGCCACACTGTTGCATAACAAGAGAATCAGAGAAAGAGAGGAAACGAGGGACGGAGGGAGAAAGAGAGACAGAAATGTGATCCGATACGATCTCACCTCTTTATTCACTGTTTCACATAATGACAGATTAATATCGTGGCACTGTGCAGCACACAGCGTTTAGTTTTAATGATGTCAGTTACAATAAAATCCTTATAGAGTTCTTCCAGGGATGACGTATTTCTGTAGGCCAACCAGGAAGTGAGCATCGCCCTGGTTCCCTCCGAAGGCCCCCAGGAAGAGCGCCGGGCTTTGAAGCAACGACAACTTCCGTGTCCGTCACGTGATGCCATTGGGCCCCAAAAAGACTTTTTCCCATAGACTTACATTGGGAAAGAGACGTCTGTAACGTCTGATTTACGGGGTGATAAAAAGAGACATCCAAACTTCCCTCTGTCAATATGTCACCTGAATGAACCTGGCTTTATCCAATGTTCACATTTCTGCTCTGGAAATGTATGAAAATTAGCAAATATTTGATAAGAGAATGCCTCATTTGCATATTCAAACTTAAACTTGTAATACAAACAAATAATTGTCTTAATGTCAGTAATCATGGTGATAAAACGTCATAAACGCGACACATCCACGTTTCTCTCCAGTCGATGGTTTGTGTGTTTTTAGGATTTCCTGCTGCTGCCACAGTTCACTTCTCTGACCTCTGGAGGCTCTATTTTTAGACCTGGTGACCTTTGACCCCCCTGCTGCTTTATTTAGGCTGGTAAACCGTCTGGGAAACTGACGGGGACTTCCCCGACTCGCTGCGTGTATTTCAGTGATCTTGTGAATAAAATGAGTCAGTGCAGAGTGAGATTCTCATAATTCAGTTTCACTCATTTATTCTGTTTCCTCAAAGCTTTTAAACTTTAAGGGAGTTTCGGTGAAAAAAGAAAATAGATTTCAGGGTCAAGCTTTATATGATGAAGATGAAGTAATCACTGCAAATGAAACGGGACGAACAGCCAGCTGAGAAACGTTCTGCTGTAGCAGCCACCTCGAAAGAGATCCAAGAAACATTTGGAGGTTTTTACAATCCAAAATAAATAAATCAATAAATAAAAAAGTCTGCTGTTAACCTCCATTCCTCCCACTCTCTGTGAAATATGTAGTTTCTATATGCTGGAGTGGACTTGTACTAAGACTTTTCTGACCTTTTATGATGTGTTTCTTTTGCACTTTGTCTCAATGCTTTTAATGTTTTATGAAAAATGCTTGGTTGCTGAGATGTGCTATATAAATAAATAAATAAACTGGCCTTACTGTCTATTCCCAGATTTGCTGTGTGGTAATTGAACACATGAATTCAGAAATATGCAACATAACAGCACAAAACTGAAATAATGAAGTGTTTTTTGGAGCAATGTCGCCTCCTGGAGGTATCTCGTGAGACCTGCAGCCATCACTGTTTATCCAGGTTTCTGCTCACACAGGTTACAGATGTTCCTGCAGCTGTATACTGTATGCAGTACTAGCTTTGGTGAAGGACATGTGGAAAGTTGTGTGTTGATGTTATTGACATGCTTATTTTACAGCTTATATATATATATATATATATATATATACAGTATATGTATATATTAATTTAAATTGATATTCTTGATTCTCTGTACCATTATGTTGTTAAAGTATATTTGAATGTTTTTTCAATAAAAATGTTAAACTGTTAAATAAACTGTATGTTTTTTTTAAAATTATAGTTTAATGTTAAGTTTATTTATCCAAATTATATTTATTTAAATAATTATTATTATTAAAAATAATAATAATAATAATAATAATAATAATAATAATAATAATAATAATAATAATAATAATTTGAATTCTAATTCTTGTTTCTCTGTATGTTTCTCCATGTCTGCAAAGTTTGTATATTTGAATGGTTTTTGAAATAAAGATTGAGACACAAAAAAAACAAAAACAACAAAAAAGCTTGGCACCGGAAACGGAAACACACGGCGTTGTGTGTTTTCTTCTTCTCCTCTCTCGCTCTCGGCAGGATTCGGGGAGTTTTTAAAAACAGAAAATGGAGCACAAGCTGATCGTGGCGGTGTCCGGCTTCCCGAGCCTCTACGACACCAACTCCTTGACCTACCGGGACCTCAACATGAGGGCAGACTCGTGGCGACACGTCGCGGAGATCGTCGGTGTTCCCGGTAAGTTTTTAACGGTTACCGGCTCCGTGATGAACCGTTAGTTTCAACGACTCACCGACAGGACGCTGATGTTCCGCTGCTGTGAAGCGAGACTCAATAAAACTACTTTACTTTAACATTTATCAACAAATCTTTTTCTCCAAAAGATCAAAACAATAGAGAGTCCGTCTCTTAATACGGTCCGACTGTCTGTTGCTCTCAGCTCCCAAACACACATTGGTTCCTACTGAAGATGGAAGTCTTTAAAAACACCTCGCAAATGATCACTTGAAATTTGCTGCAAACTTTACCACTTTTAAGAGAGCAACCAAATCCTGTTTAATTCAGCGACAAACCTGTACTCATGTCTAGCTTCTAAATGTGATGTTTTTAAATGTGTGCTTGTTTGTATTTATTTATTTTTCCTGTACTCATTCCTGTTTTAATCTCTTATTTTCACAAAAAAGCCCTTCTAGGGACAGGTGTTACAAATTAGCATCCGCTATAAGCACTATGATACTTGCATCAGATAGCCGTTTCTAAGTTGTCTATTTACATTGTATTGGTCCCTATCAAATAAACTATGAGAAAAAAAAATATATATATATAGTTTCCTTTGAAAAAAGCTCAGTAATTTACTAAAACAGCTTTACTATTACTACTATTACTTAAGTAGGCTACAAGTATTATCAGCAAAATATACTTATACCCCACTATAAAAAGTAAAAGTACTCTTAAAGTGGCAGTAGGCAACAATTTTTTGGCATTATTTGGCAAAATGTCCATAATAACCTTTCAGCATATTGTAATTCAAGTGTTCTGAGAGAAAACTAGACTTCTGCTCCTCCTCATGTCTCTGTTTTCAGGCTTTAGAAAAATCTAGCCCGTGACGGCAGATTTTGACCAATCACAGGTCATTTCAGAGAGAGAGAGCGTTCCTATTGGCTGTGCTCCGGTCATGTGACCAGAACTTGGCTTCCTTCAACAGATTTTACAATGGCGGCCGCGTCACAAACTTTCTCATTTTACAGCTAAACAGTAACTACAAGATGATTCTGAGAACATCTGAGGAGAGAAATAGTCATTACAGTAACAGAATATTGATTCATATTTGATCAGCGCTGCCTAGTTTGACCGTTTGGTCGGAGTTTGTGAGTGATTGACAGCCGGCTCTCATAGACTGCAGCTGGCAGCGGACCTTGTTTTCCTCCGGTAAGTGAAATCCTTCAGATGCCGTTAGGAGCACCGGAGGACACAGTAGGACACAGAGGAACAGGATTTAACTCAGGTTACCTGTTTCATGTAATACTGTCACGATATAGCGGCTGTTTTCTAAAAATAACTTTTTTAAATCATATTTGCGCCAATCTTGCATACTGCAGCTTTAATGCTGTAAAATGACCCCTGCGAGTGTTTTACTAGTTTTATAATTAGCATTTAACTGCTGTTGTTCGTTCAAATAGAGCTGATTTGAACTATTTTATATACTGTTGGGTAGTTTAATTTATTTACTTATGTTTATTGTATATTGTACATAGTGTCCTTTCTTTCTGTATCTAGAACTTCATTGTACAGGGAAACTTGTTTTAACTGCACTCATAAATAACAATAAACACTTTGACTTCAACTTCGACTTGAAACATACGATGAACTTATAAAACGTGATGCATTATTGTCGTGTTTTATAGGTAAAATCTGAATCAGCAAATTAACTAAAGTTATCAGATAAATTTAGTGGAGTAAAACTAGAGTAGAAGTACAAGTACCTCAAATTGTACTTGAATAAAAGTACTTAGTTACATTCCACCACTGGCTGATAGTGCCTCTGTCTAAATGTTGGACATCTTCTTTCACCTCTATGTTTAAAATGTGTGGATAAAGACCCAGACGTGGCTTTAGAGGAGACACAAGGTCATCATGTAGAAACTACTGAAAACATTTCTCATTAGCAACATGAAAGAAACTAACTTTAAATGTGTTTATAACTACAGGGAATGAAGGAGCTCTATGGCACCGAGGCAGAGGAGATTTCATCTGTATTAATGTCAACATCCGTTCTTCTTGCTGTGTTTCACCAGAGTCTGAATGCAGAAGGAAGTGGAAGACGCTGAGGGACCAACACCGGAGGGAGAGGCAGCGGGAGAAAGAGAGGCGCGAGAGCGGCGTCGGGCTCTTTAACTACAGACCGTGGAGGTACTCGGCCATTTTGTCGTTTTTAAACCCGTTCATTGACGCCAGAGCGGCGGGCACCAACGGCTGGGCTCTGGACCCGCAGCCCTCTCAGCACCACGCGTCTGAAATGGGCTGCAGCACGACCACGGACACGCGGAGCGACGACGACGATGAGAATTACGGTTGGTACAGAAGGAGGTCTGGAATGAATTGAATTGATTTAAGGCTGCAGAGACAGTGTGATCCTTGGGAATGTTTTATTATGGCTGCAACTCAGGATTATTTTACGGGATGCACCGATTGTGTTTTGTTGTTGTTGTTGTTGTTGTTGTTGCTGTTGTTGTTGTTGTTGTTGTTGTCGTTGCCTCATGTTTTCGGTTCGGTTTGTCTGTTTGTCGGCAGGATTACGTAAAAACTACTTATCTGGTTTTCATGAAACTTGGTTGAAGGGTGTTGCATGCACCAATGAAGAACCCATTACATTTTGGGCAGATACACAAATTATTTTTCACTTTTGTTAACATTGTGATTTACTGTAGGCCGTCTGGCCTTGGCGGAGGTCTGCGCTCTCCTCGTGCCCTTCTGGTGTATTTAGTTTTTCTTGTTCTTTATTCCCCCTCTGTGCCAGGGAAACAAAGAAATCCAATCCAGTGAAAAGAAAGTAATTGAGGTTGGATACACAGCCGTAGTTAACGTATTGAACATTGAACAATGCTTCTGTGTGCTTCTGCTCCATCACAGCTGTAGGATGAAAGTTAAAGTGATTGTTTTATTTGTCTTCTGTAGACATCTCTGTCGTAGACGCCACAACAACAACATCGTCATCGTCCTCAGAGTTTGTTCAGAGGAAGCGTCCGTCTTCCGCCAGCAGAGACGCCGTCCGATTGAAAGAAGCAAAGATGGAGGTGACCTCAGACGACTGTGTACAAGTACAACAACACGATAACATGAAGGAACTGTTTGAGGTGATGATGCAGTCGGTGACGTCTCTAGCCGCGTCCTTAGCTTCTTCGCACTCTTCCTCGCAGCCCTCGGACCAGCTGATGCCTCTCGCTCAGTCCTCGCCGGCGGCGGTCCTGCAGCCCGATCTCCTTCACCTTCAGACGCAGCGCGGCCCGCTGCCGTCCTGCGCCGCCTCCAGGCTGAGCCACCTGAAGACGGAAGAGCAGGAAGCGGAGGTGGCGGAGCTGTTGGACCAAACCGATGACGAGGAGGAGTGCGGCGCCGCGTCTACCAGGCCGACCCGGGCCAAGAGGAAGAGCAGCGACGGTCTGCTGGAGGACTGCCTGAGGAGGATGGAGGCCAGGGAGGCTCAGAGAGACCGGGACCTGGACCAGAGAGACCATGTCACGCTGTTTTTACTGAGCTTGGCTCCGGCCATGAGGAGACTCCCTGCAGAGAAACAGTCGTGGGTCAGAACCAAGATCCAGCAGTTTCTACACGAGGCCGAGTTCGGCGCTACGAGTTTTCAGTGATCCCAAACTATTTTATATTTTTATAAATACTGTGTGGATCACATATTTGTGGACTTTAACAATCAGTTTATTCACTTCCAAAGGAGTTCATTATCTCTCTCCATTTATATGACACTGTAACTTCTCCTATCCAACATTTTGTGCTGTTTTTAAATAAAAATCCTCTCGTGACGATTTATATTTTGATATATGAATTATTAATCAAAGTGTGGCGTTAATCTTCCTGATATGTTTGTAGAGCTGCACGATTACGGCCAAAATGATAATCACGATTATTTTTTATCAATATTGAGATCACGATTAGGCTATTTATCACGAACATTAATTGATTTTTAGGGAGACAATATTTCACATTTAAATAAACCGACTGCTTTCACGTCCATGATGTATTACATTCCTGCTAATGTACAAATCTCTGCATCAAAATAAGACATTTAATAGTGGGAAGCCCAAAATCATGATTAATATTCGATTAATTCTGCAGCCTTACTTATATGTAGTAAAAGAACACATCAGATATTCAGCACATTGATCAGAAATGTGATTGTTGTAAAGAATAAACACATTAAAAATCCAAGCATAACTTTAAGTAGGTGTGTTTTTATCTATGTCACGTCTGGGTTCACTGTGTGTGAGTTGTTCTTTGGTGATTTGCACCACTAAAGCGAAATATATCAACCGGCTCCTGCTTATCATGTAATATTACAACCCTGTTTTAACATCTAGTTTTTTAAAGCCTTTTATATTCTTGTTTTCATTGAAATGTGAGTAGATCTGTACTGTACAGAAGTCTGTATGAGAAAATTAAAAAAGTTATTCAAAGTGCTAAAGACAGAAGTGTTTGGTATGAAGCTCCAAACACAGTGTGCAGTGTCTCGCTGCTCTGAAAGAGTCGTTCAAATCCTGCAGTCGTTTTCTTGCAAAAATGCCGTTTCGAAAGTTTCATTTTGACGTAGAAGTGAGATGTTTATCTGTCGAGTTTTGACACAACGAGCCAAATTCTGCAACAAGTGTGTGAGAAATCAGTAAAAACTACAACAGCTCCACAATCATTTGACCCCGTGGTATTGACACTATCGACTCCACTGTGTTTTACAACGGACAACAAGGAAAGAAGTGGCGCTGATATTTATTACATATTTAATTCATATCAATACAGTTTGCTAATATTATTTATTTAATATTCAGTGTTCACCGTGGAGGCAAGACATTTTTTTTAATTATTTTTTTATCATCACAAAACATCAAGTTAAATAGCAAAAGGAGCAAGTCTCTTTATGTAATACATAAATCATTGGCTAATAAGTTAAAGGATGTAAAATGTACTTTCATGAACTAAAAAGTGGGCTACAAGTATTTATTTTACTTGCAGTATAAAAACTATTAAACTAGTAGTTTACTGAGAGTACTTTAATGTGTACTTTCACAAACTAACAGTATACCTATTGACTTGTACTATAGTTCATACCCTTACGAAAAAGTAGTATACTTTATAAACCAAAAACGACTGCTAATAATTAAATGACATTACCGGTAAATAATGCTAATATTAAAAATAATCATGAGCCCGTCAGTGATGAAGGTCACATGGTTTTTCCTGCAGAATATCGTTGTTTATTACAGAACCAGCTGTTGTTGTTCACTGGCGCCTAAAATATCATTTAGAACATCTTTTATTACGTGACATTGATCAGCTTCAGTGTTAAATCATAACTTAAACAGATACCAGTGCTTCTATAGCCACCGTAATATTATACAATAATGTATTTATACTGACAGACACATTGAACTTTTATTTGTTTGTTTATTTGATTTTTTTATTTATTTATTTATTTATTATTATTTTTTTTGGATTGTAAGGGAAGCCTGTTCACCAGGAGATAACCCACGCAGACACAAGCTGGACAGGTGAAGACACCTTCACCTGTGCAGCTTGTCATACATTTTGCTTTTCAGCATCTGTAACTCTGTCTGTCTGTCCTCGGTGTCCCTCTTGCGAAAAAAGATACCCCTCTTCCTGTTCAGTTTCAGACAGAGCTCCTCCAAGTCCTTGTTGTCCAACTCCAACTGTTTGATTTCAGTCTCCGAGCGATGTTGTTCGTTGACCAGGTCATTCTCCATCTGTCTTACTCTTGTGTGCATCAGTTGGACTTCTGTCTCCCAGCGTAGTTGTTTTTCGGCCAGGTCCTTATTCTCATTTTGCACTTTTTTCGTCTCGCTCTCTAGGAGCGACAGCTGGCTAGTGGTCTCTTTGAGTTTTTGAGAGAGACCCTCTATTTCATCGTCTCTGCAGTGGAGCTCATCCTGGACCTGGTCCACCTTCCTCTGCAGTTCCAGCTGCTTTGTCTCCCAGGCTTGTTCTTTTTCGGCCAGGTCCTTTGCAGATCTGTCCTCCAAAGCTTTGAATTTCTCCTGCCAGACTGTCTCGCTGTCTAGGAGTTCACCTCCTTTGAGCTGCAGCTGGCTAGTGGTCTCTTTGAGTTTTTGAGAGAGACCCTCTATTTCATCGTCTCTGCGGTGGAGCTCATCCTGGACCAGGTCCACCTTCCTCTGCAGTTCCAGCTGCTTTGTCTCCCAGGCTTGTTCTTTTTCGGCCAGGTCCTTTGCAGATCTGTCCTCCAAAGCTTTGAATTTCTCCTGCCAGACTGTCTCGCTGTCTAGGAGTTCACCTCCTTTGAGCGTCTGCTGGCTAGTGGTCTCTTTGAGTTTTTGAGAGAGACCCTCTATTTCATCGTCTCTGCGGTGGAGGTCATCCTGGACCTGGTCCACCTTCCTCTGCAGTTCCAGCTGCTTTGTCTCCCAGGCTTGTTCTTTTTCGGCCAGGTCCTTTGCAGATCTGTCCTCCAAAGCTTTGAATTTCTCTTGCCAGACTGTCTCGCTGTCTAGGAGTTCACCTCCTTTGAGCTGCAGCTGGCTAGTGGTCTCTTTGAGTTTTTCAGAGAGAACCTGCTTTTCTCTAATGAGATTGAGGATGACGATCTCAGTGTCCCTGTAGTAGACTTCATCCTGGAGCTGGTCTTTGTTGGCCAGGTCCCGTTTGAACTTGTCCTCCATAGTTTTGAGTTCTCCCGCCCAGAATTTCTCTCTCTCTTGGAGTTCACCTTCTTTGAGCCGCAGCTGGCTAGTGGTCTCTTCCAATTTTGTAGAGAGATCATGCTCCTTATCGAATTCAATGATTTCAGCGTTCCACATCCTGTTGACCAAATCCTGCGGCAGGTCCTGCCTAGGTGCGGGTGCCGGCTTGCTCCTCTGCACATTTTGTAGAGGGGCCGGTTTGCCCTGAGGCAAATTTTGCACAGGGGCCGGTTTGCCCCTCTGGAAAAATGTTCCAGGGGCCGGTCTGCCCCTCTGGAAAAATGTTCCAGGGGCCGGTCTGCCCCTCTGCAAAAATTTTCCAGGGGCCGGTTTGCCCCTCTGCAAAATTTGCACATGGGCCGGTTTTCCCTGATGCAAATTTTGCACAGGGGCCGGTTTGCCCTGAGGCAAATTTTGCACAGGGGCCGGTTTGCCCTGAGGCAAACTTTGCACAGGGGCCGGTTTGCCCTGAGGCAAATTTTGCACAGGGGCCGGTTTGCCCTGAGGCAAATTTTGTTCACCTTCTTTGAGCCGCAGCTGGCTAGTGGTCTCTTCCAATTTTGTAGAGAGATCACACTGCTTATCGAATTCAATGATTTCAGCGTTCCACATCCTGTTGATCAAATCCTGCGGCAGGTCCTGGATATGTGCGGGTGCCGGCTTGCTCCTCTGCAAATTTTGTAGAGGGGCTGGTTTTCCCTGAGGCAAATTTTGTAGAGGGGCCAGCTTGCCCTGAGGCAAATTTTGCACAGGGGCCGGTTTGCCCTGAGGCAAATTTTGCACAGGGGCCGGTTTGCCCTGAGGCAAATTTTGCACAGGGGCCGGTTTGCCCTGAGGCAAACTTTGCACAGGGGCCGGTTTGCCCTGAAGCAATTTTTGTTCACCTTCTTTGAGCTGCAGCTGGCTAGTGGTCTCTTCCAATTTTGTAGAGAGATCACGCTGCTTATCGAATTCAATGATTTCAGCGTTCCACATCCTGTTGACCAAATCCTGCGGCAGGTCCTGCCTAGGTGCGGGTGCCGGCTTGCTCCTCTGCAAATTTTGTAGAGGGGCTGGTTTGCCCTGAGGCAAATTTTGCACAGGGGCCGGTTTGCCCTGAGGCAAATTTTGCACAGGGGCCGGTTTGCCCTGAGGCAAATTTTGCATAGGGGCCGGTTTGCCCTGAGGCAAATTTTGCACAGGGGTCGGTTTGCCCTGAGGCAAATTTTGCATAGGGGCCGGTTTGCCCTGAGGCAAATTTTGCACAGGGGCCGGTTTGCCCTGAGGCAAATTTTGCACAGGGGCCGGTTTGCCCTGAGGCAAATTTTGCACAGGGGCCGGTTTGCCCTGAGGCAAATTTTGCCCAGGGGCCGGTTTGCCCTGAGGCAAATTTTGCACAGGGGCCGGTTTGCCCTGAGGCAAACTTTGCACAGGGGCCGGTGTGCCCTGAGGCAATTTTAGCCACAGGGGCGGTTTGCCCTGAGGCAAATTTAGCCACGGGGCCGGTTTGCCCTGAGGCAAATTTTGCCACGCGGGCGGTTTTGGAGGCAAATTTTGTACAGGGGCTGGTTTGCCCCTCTGCAAAATTTTTCCAGGGGCCGGTTTGCCCCTCTGCAAAATTTGCACAGGGGCCGGTTTGCCCCTCTGCAAAAATTTTCCAGATGCCGTTTTGCCCCTCTGCAAAATTTGCACAGGGGCCGGTTTGCCCCTCTGCAAATGTTGCACAGGGGCCGGTTTGCCCCTCTGCAAATTTTGCACAGGGGCCGGTTTGCCCCTCTGCAAATTTTGCACAGGGGCCGGTTTGCTCTGAGGCAAATTTTGCACAGGGGCCGGTTTGCCCTTAGGCAAATTTTGCACGGGGGCCGGTTTGCCCTGAGGCAAATTTTGCACAGGGGCCGGTTTGCCCCTCTGCAAATTTTGCACAGGGGCCGGTTTGCCCCTCTGCAAATTTTGCACAGGGGCCGGTTTGCTCTGAGGCAAATTTTGCACAGGGGCCGGTTTGCCCTTAGGCAAATTTTGCACGGGGGCCGGTTTGCCCTGAGGCAAATTTTGCACAGGGGCCGGTTTGCCCTGAGGCAAACTTTGCTCAGGTAACGGATTGCCCTGAGGGCGATTTAGCAGAGTTGCCGGTTGGCCCTTAGGACAATTTTGACCGGATGCTGGTTGCTCCTGATTTTGAGGAGGTGCTCGTTTGCCCTCATGGGAATTTCGATTGATTGCTGGTTTCCACCAAACATTGCCAATTATCCTTACCGCGTTTCTCGGATTGCGTTTTCCTTCCATTGCACTCTGTTGCAGACTTGTTGTGCGTAGAAGACTGAATTTAGTTCTCTGTAGCAGACTGAGAGAATGAGAGACTTACAAAGATGTCTCTCTAGCTGTTGTGATCAAACTGTCGTAATCTGTAAAAGATTGTAGCTCCGACTCCCTTAGCAGCTCAACTTGACTGGAAATGTGAAATACTGTCTCTCACTGTCTCTGCAGCTTGACTCTAGAATTTGAGATTAAAGGAATCCTGACATCACATGATCAGCTCAAAGGCATTCTGACATCACAAAATTGTGACATCACAAAATTGTGACATCACAAAATCAGATCAGCCATCTCCATTTCCATTCCCATTACATGACATGTGATTTCCATGGCAACGTGATTTCCATGACAACACAATGCAATGTCACAATGCAAAATGACAGGAAGCCAGGGCCCAGCAAATAAAACAAACATTAATAACAGGCATCAATGAAATGAATAAACATTGAAAGGCCCATAATTCATCTTTGTTTTGAAATTCTTTGACTTATTAACTTAACTTATTAACTAATTTAACTTGGCACAAGGATTGACACTAGGCCTATATGACAGGTAAATCAGATATTTTATTGTATTTAATAGCTGCAACTGCATTTTAGTTAAGTAAATAGTAAATTATTAATTACTTATTTAGTTAATCATAAATTAATTAGTATATACAAGCATTTTTGGGGATTTGAGCACATCCGGGGGTCCGGGAGATTTAATAAACAAACTCTTTTAGTCTAAGTCTTAGTCTTTTTATGCTTTGTTTAGCACTCTGGCACCTTATTTACACTAAAAGTACCTATAGGGCATTCAGTATGGCTTTTTCTATGGTGTTCCTCAAGGTCTTGGTGTCTTAATGTGGTATTTTGAAGGGATTATTGATCATTTTTATCAAATCTTGAGTGGTAAAAAATGGTTAAATTTAGCACCAAATCTGTGTAACTTCTATCATAATTTTCTAAGCTGTTATACACTTTCACAATATAGTTTAATTAAATAATTAATTAATGTTTAATTCTGATTTATGACTAGAGCAACTTGACGCACAGTGCTGAGCTGCATCTCAAATTAATTTTCAGGTTCCCAGCTTCCACACTTCTATGTGACATCTACTGCTGACCTGATATCTTCCCTTAAAGACCCCCCGTACCCCCCTAAAAAAGACAAAAACGGGTCTATTGTGGGTCTCTTGGAGACTGTACAAAACAAGGAAATACAACGAGATAATCAGTACCAAATATACAGAAAGACAGAAAAAAGAAGAAGACATTTAAACTTCACAAACAGGAAAAAACTTACTGCAGTTCAGTTAAAAAAACAACAAATTGTACCTCCTCCTCATGTATGTTTGACAGATTTTGATGGATAGTTTTGCATGTGATGGCTCAAACGATGAAGGAATGTTTAGTGGTTGTGAAGAGGACGACAACTTCACTGAGAATCAACTCGTCAGTTTTAATCAGCGAGACGTGTGCAAGTGGTTATTGTACAAATTGTAGACAATTGAACTTTTGCTCACATGTACCAAAACAAGTGCAAAAATTCTAATCTGTTGTGAGCAACAAACTAATAGTTCAGAGATTTGAGCTCATTTCTTGAAAAAAATAATTCTCATTCAAGAATTTAGCCAAAAGGCATGAGAAAAACTGTAAGCATGAGTGAAATATTTTGGATGAGTTACCACCTTTTGCAGACGTGCAATAGAGTTGTGATGTGCCATCACACAGTTGTGACAATTTTACTTACATTTTTGAGAAAGTTAAGACTGCTTCAAAAAATTAGCCAAAAGCGATTGAGAAAAACTGTAATATTCGTGTCCTTTCTACTTGTATTCGTTTTACAAATGTTTTCTTTTTCTCAAAGAAATCGTAAATACTGTAAATATTCAAATGTTCAAATCTAGACTGCAATTCTTTCCAATTTAAATTTTATTTTTTTATTCCGTCCAGGGGAAAATGCACTCCTTTTACATTTAACAAAACTGTGCCTTTTCACATTTGGGTAGGGCTCTAAAAGAAACTTGATAAATTGTGAGCAGACACCTGCATCTGTTCAGGGATCAAATTATTTCCATTACTTCAAGTAGTCTGTGTGTAATGGAAGGTCATTTGGCGTCCCACCTGACCCCGCTCTCCCCTAATATCCAGTAAAACATTGTAGTAGCTAAAGCTGGTGAAGGAAAGGCTCAGATAAATACTGAAACATAAAATAGTTTTTTCTATGAAATCCAAGTTGTTTAACAAATAATAATAATAGTGGTATTCTATGAAATCCAAGTTGTTTAACAAATAATAATAATAGTGGTATTCAGCCGGTTCTCTAATTATTGACACACAGAATAATAATAATAATAATATATTCGATTTCTATAGCGCTTTTCCGGAGCTCAAAGACGCTTAACAATAGGGCAAGGGGCGGTGTGAGACAAACATCAGACAAACGACATAGACAGGCACAAACAGTCGTACACACAATCAGACCAAGGGGTGGGGGGGGGGGGGCTAGGAGAAGGCAGAGGAGAAGAGATGGGTTTTGAGGCGGGACTGAAATAGGGAGAGGGAGTCAGAGTCTCTAATGAGTTGTGGGAGGGAGTTCCAGAGCCTGGGAGCTGCCCTGGAGAATGCTCTGTCCCCAAAACTGCGGAGTTTGGACTTGGGGGTGGAGAGTAGACCAGCTGAGGTGGATCTGAGGGACCGTGAGGGTTGGTAGGGGGAGAGGAGGTCAGAGAGGTAGGGGGGAGCCAGGTGGTGCAGGGATTTGTAGGTGAGGGTGAGGATTTTGAAGGTGATCCGATGGGAAACAGGGAGCCAGTGGAGGTCTTTGAGGACTGGGGTGATGTGGTGCCAGGATTTGGTGTGAGTCAGGAGTCGGGCGGCGGCGTTCTGGACCAGTTGAAGTTTGTTGATGGAGGTGGTGTTGAGTCCGTACAGAAGGGAGTTGCAGTAGTCAAGGCGGGAGGAGATGAAGGCGTGGATGAGCTTCTCGGCAGCGGGGGGTGTGAGAGAGGGTCTGAGTTTGGCGATATTGCGGAGGTGGAAGAAGGAGGTTTTGACGACATGGCGGATGTGGGGCTCAAGGGAGAGAGTGGGGTCGAAGATTACGCCGAGGTTGCGTGCCTGGGGGGAGGGGGAAACGGTGGTGCCATCAATGGTGAGTGTGGGGTTGTTGAGTTTGCTGAGGGTAGATTTGGAGCCGATGAGGAGGAGTTCAGTTTTATTGCTGTTTAGTTTGAGGAAATTTTGTTGCATCCAGGTTTGTATTGCAGAGAGGCAGGAGTTGATATTGGAGAGGGGTGGGTGGTGGGGGGAGTTGGTGCTGAGGTAGATCTGGGTGTCGTCGGCATAGCAGTGGAAGTCCAGGTTGAAGTGGCGGAGGATCTGACCAAGGGGGAAAATGTAGATGATGAAAAGGAGGGGACCGAGTACAGAGCCTTGGGGAACACCTTGTGTGACCGTGGATGTGGCAGAGGAGCAGTTATTGAGGGAGATGAAATGAGATCGGTTGGTGAGGTATGACCGGAGCCAGCTGAGTGCAGTACCTTCGATACCGAGGTTTTCAAGCCTGGCGAGTAAGATGGTATGGCTCACGGTATCGAAGGCTGCACTCAGGTCCAGGAGGATGAGGATGTTGAGGGCTCCGGTGTCAGCAGAGGTGAGGAGGTGGTTGAGGACATGAAGGAGTGCAGTTTCTGTGCTGTGAAGGGGACGAAAACCGGATTGAAGGGGTTCATACAGGTTGTTGGAGTGCAGGTGGGATTGGAGTTGTGAGGAGACGAGGCGTTCAAGGGTTTTGGAAAGGAAGGGGAGGTTGGAGATAGGGCGGTAGTGGTTGAGGCAGGAGGGGTCAAGACCAGGTTTCTTGAGGATGGGGGTGACAGCAGCAGTTTTGAAGGCTGAGGGGACGGTTCCGTGGGACAGTGAGGAGTTGAAGAGGTCGGTGAGATAGGGGCACAGGACAGGGAGGCAGGACTTCAGAAGGGGAGTAGGGAGGGGGTCGAGGGAGCAGGTAGTGGGCTTGGATGAGCTGATGAGTTTGGAGATGAAGGCTGAGTCAACTGGGTCGAACCGGGAGAGGCGGCGAAGGGGGGGGGGAGGGGGATCCAGAGGGAAGGAGAAAGAAGGGGCCGGTGTAGGTGCTGCTGGGTCAGACACGGGGAAAAGGGAGTTGTTGATGGTGGTGATTTTGTCTGCAAAGAACTGAAGGAATGAGTTGCATAGGTCGGGTGAGGGGGCAGAGAGGGTGTTGGCACGGGGCTTGAGGAGAGTGCTGACAGTGGAGAAGAGGGTTCGGGGGTTACGGGTGGGGTCGTTGATAATGGAGGAGAAGTGGGCAGACTTGGCAGTAGTGATGGCGTCATTGTAGGTGATGAGGTGGGATTTGTAGGCTTCCAGGTGGACAGTGAGAGATGTTTTGATCCAGAGGCGTTCAAGTTGGCGGCCGGTCTGTTTGAGTTTTCGGAGGTGGGGTGTGAACCAGGGGGAGGAGGTGTTGAAGGAAACAGTTTTGGTTTTTAGGGGGGCCAGTGAATTGAGGGAGGCAGACAGGGTGGAGTTGAGGTGGTTGGTCAGATCATCAGGTGATGAATAGAAAATGACCAGAGTCGATGCTGAGCTAAGCTTTAATGTGGGTAAAATAAAATAACAATGCTTTACAGAGATACAGAGTACAAAGACATGAGTACTGTAAATACGGAGGTTAAGTTTGTGTCGGTGCAATAAGCTTAGTTTAAAGGAGAAAGTGTGTTGTTAAGCATATATAATCTTTTTAAAAACACTATTTATCCAGGTGTGTTTGTGCTCGGGTCTCCATCAGTTGGACCTCAATCACTTCTACTCCCCTATAAGCCCCTGTTGAGGCGTAGACACATTTAATGCCTCGTTTTGAACACACTCAGCTGAGAGTTTTCCTATGTTGTAGCACTTGATGCATTTGAATCCACTTCCGTCTTGATAGTAGCAACGGAATATGTTGTCTTGACCAATAGATTCTCCCAGATTTTGAAGGCTCTCTTGAATTTGCGCGGGGGGAATGGTAACGTAATTTGGGTAGCCGTAGCTGTCATATACTTTAGAAAACACAAAAGCAACGCCTTTCCATTTGGAATGGTAAATGGCGTTTTTAATTTTATGTAAGATATTGAAGTAATGGCCCTTGTTTGTACACTTGGCACCACATGGAGAAAGGTAAGAATAGAGGATCAGAATATTATCCTGACTCCTGGCAACTAAAGGTTGTATTTTCTCCAGTACACGGTACTCTGCATGATCAGTATACTCTTTTTTATTATGCAGTACAACTTTTTTAAATGTTGCTTCAACCACATTGGTGCCTTCGTACACATCACCACTTAAAACCTTTTCTTTCACAACGGCAGGATCGTCTTTATCGAAGGCATTCGCAAGCTTGTTCTGGTCCACTGGGATGTTTGCAGCCAAACTGAACTGCATTTTGGGTATGAAGTACCTGCAAAAGAAAACAGACACACAAAGTGTTACCTTGGGTCAGAGTATAGATATAGAGATGGATTTTTTTAAAATGGAAATGAATAACTGTTTTTTTTGTTTACATTTTTATTTATCATTGTTGTAGGTCTATGGTACGACGGAGTATTAGGGCCACATTGAGGGGAAAAAAATCTGAGATTACGAGAATAAAGTCATAGATTTACGAGAAAAAAGTTGTAATATTATGAGAATAAAGTCATAATTATTTAAAGTAGTAATTTTACGTGTTATTTTCTTTTTTTCTCGTAAAGTTATTCTCGTATATTCTCGACAAGGAATGCTGAGCTTTTTTTGTACTGGAATCAAACTGACTCACCTGTTCTGGATTTCTTCTACAACTTTTACCAGCCAGTTCTGATCCACAGCCACACTGTTTCCAATAGACAGGCTGAAGGCCACCGCCAGCGCCATCCAACACAGACCAGCCATCTGCACACACAAAAAACAAACCGTATTGATTTCAACAGAAACGGGAGGGTGGAAAAGAAAAACATCATGCACACTTCAGTTTAAGAAATATCACACTTTATAGCACTCGTTATGGAATAAGAATGGGGAGTCACTCAAATGCTGTTAAAACTGTAGTTTTATACAATACTTTTAAACCCATTTTATTAAATATCACAGATGGACTCGTAAACACAGTAAACACGACCCCATTTGAAGGCACCATTGCCATTCTTTATGCAACAATATTTACATTAAAATATTCGTTGACATATCTCATATAAAAAATGATTTATTTACCATACAGTTAACAGAAATCGTACCTCTTTTGGTGGAGAAAGATGTTAGATGTTCTTCTTCTTCTTCTGCATTAGGAGGCGAGTTGTTGCTGCAGTGAATGCAGTCAGAAGGAAGGAACATTTTTATAGAGGTGTGAGATCGTTGCTTCAAAGTGGCCTTATTTGGACACTAAGATTTCTTCTTCTGCATTTTCTCAATAATGAGGAAGTTTTAGAAGATAGTGTTATCAGTAAAATCGGAGCTAAGTCACAGTGACACTGCAGAAGACACTTGTTAAAGTTTCCCACTTGTATTTTGTGTTTCTACTAGAACATGTTTACATGCTGTAATGTTCAAAAAACACATTATTTTCCTCATACTGTCTGTCTGAATATACCTGTATTCACCCTCTGTCTGAAACATTCCGTTTTAGTGCATCTCAACGGAATTGCAACAGAATTGCATTGCTAGGCAACTAAACTGTACCAAACTCACTCATGTGATCTTCAGTACATAAACATATATTTTGTCATACAGTCTACTGATTTAGGAAGAAATTCTGGTGGATAATTTTTTTCACATGTACTACCCTGCTAAAGATAATATTAGCAAGTTCTTCGCAACTGTTAACAATAGATGCACTTTTTGCATTATTAACATTTTGAAAAAAATATCATACTAACAAAGATTGAGATATTACTCACTTTTTCAACAGATTTACATAATTAATTTGATTATTATCTTAGCAATATTTAATATACATAAAATGATATGGCTTAAAGAATACCCTCCTTTTATATTTTAAAGATACAAATTTGACTATAATTGAAAACATAAAACTGAAAAAATTCTAAATTGGCAAAAAATATTAAATTGTTTAGACATTTTAAATTGATTGCAATTGTTTAACAGATCCTGATTGCTTTTATTATTATTATTATTATTTTTTTTTTATTCATCTTATATATATATAATTTATTTTATTTTTATGTAATTTTAATACTGTAAAATATATTTAGCAGAATTGTAATAAAAAATATAAACATGTTTATGAATCTTTTATAGTATAATCTTTTAAAATAAAGTATTAAAAAAAACAAAAAACATTTATTTTCTAATTAAATAATCCCATAATGAATGTTACCGCCACCTAGCGACGCCTCAAGGGTACTACAGCTACTACATCGTACATCCGGGTCCTTGGGTCAGCTGATCAAAACACGGAAGTGGTTCCAGCAGCCAGAGAACAGAACAGCTGCTGGAAACGTTGAGAGAAACCGCTTCTTTTGAGGATTTATGAACCGGTTTCCGTTTGTTTTAACGTGTCGACGTGACGGTGAAGTCTGAAAGAGGTTCTATCTCATCTGTGAGTACTAAGACGAGTCGTTTTTAACGTAATACAGAGGTTATTTGGTCATTTTCTACCTTATACATTTACTTTTAGAAGACTTCAGCTGCCATAGAAGATGTGAAATATCACTAAAGAAACTCATATATACACAGTGCAGGAGGAAGTACTAGTAGGCTGCTACCACAGTGTACAAATACTCTGTTACAAGCTCTTACTTTATAGAGTATCAGCATCAAAATATACCTAAAGTACTAAAAGTATTAATTATGTAGAACAACAGATAAAATAGAATGAAATAATTCATAATGATCAACAGCTGCTCAAAGTAGTAAAATATTGATAAAACAAAATAGATATAGAAATGATAATAGAATAGTATAAATAAAAAGGAGCAAGTCTCTTTATGTAATACATAAATCATTGGCTAATAAGTTAAAGGATGTAAAATGTACTTTCATGAACTAAAAAGTGGGCTACAAGTATTTATTTTACTTGCAGTATAAAAACTATTAAACTAGTAGTTTACTGAGAGTACTTTAATGTGTACTTTCACAAACTAACAGTATACCTATTGACTTGTACTATAGTTCATACCCTTACGAAAAAGTAGTATACTTTATAAACCAAAAACGACTGCTAATAATTAAATGACATTACCGGTAAATAATGCTAATATTAAAAATAATCATGAGCCCGTCAGTGATGAAGGTCACATGGTTTTTCCTGCAGAATATCGTTGTTTATTACAGAACCAGCTGTTGTTGTTCACTGGCGCCTAAAATATCATTTAGAACATCTTTTATTACGTGACATTGATCAGCTTCAGTGTTAAATCATAACTTAAACAGATACCAGTGCTTCTATAGCCACCGTAATATTATACAATAATGTATTTATACTGACAGACACATTGAACTTTTATTTGTTTGTTTATTTGATTTTTTTATTTATTTATTTATTTATTATTATTTTTTTTGGATTGTAAGGGAATCCTGATCACCAGGAGATAACCCACGCAGACACAGCTGGACAGGTGAAGACACCTTCACCTGTGCAGCTTGTCATACATTTTGCTTTTCAGCATCTGTAACTCTGTCTGTCTGTCCTCGGTGTCCCTCTTGCGAAAAAAGATACCCCTCTTCCTGTTCAGTTTCAGACAGAGCTCCTCCAAGTCCTTGTTGTCCAACTCCAACTGTTTGATTTCAGTCTCCGAGCGATGTTGTTCGTTGACCAGGTCATTCTCCATCTGTCTTTCTCTTGTGTGCATCAGTTGGACTTCTGTCTCCCAGCGTAGTTGTTTTTCGGCCAGGTCCTTATTCTCATTTTGCACTTTTTTCGTCTCGCTCTCTAGGAGCGACAGCTGGCTAGTGGTCTCTTTGAGTTTTTGAGAGAGACCCTCTATTTCATCGTCTCTGCAGTGGAGCTCATCCTGGACCTGGTCCACCTTCCTCTGCAGTTCCAGCTGCTTTGTCTCCCAGGCTTGTTCTTTTTCGGCCAGGTCCTTTGCAGATCTGTCCTCCAAAGCTTTGAATTTCTCCTGCCAGACTGTCTCGCTGTCTAGGAGTTCACCTCCTTTGAGCTGCAGCTGGCTAGTGGTCTCTTTGAGTTTTTGAGAGAGACCCTCTATTTCATCGTCTCTGCGGTGGAGCTCATCCTGGACCAGGTCCACCTTCCTCTGCAGTTCCAGCTGCTTTGTCTCCCAGGCTTGTTCTTTTTCGGCCAGGTCCTTTGCAGATCTGTCCTCCAAAGCTTTGAATTTCTCCTGCCAGACTGTCTCGCTGTCTAGGAGTTCACCTCCTTTGAGCGTCTGCTGGCTAGTGGTCTCTTTGAGTTTTTGAGAGAGACCCTCTATTTCATCGTCTCTGCGGTGGAGGTCATCCTGGACCTGGTCCACCTTCCTCTGCAGTTCCAGCTGCTTTGTCTCCCAGGCTTGTTCTTTTTCGGCCAGGTCCTTTGCAGATCTGTCCTCCAAAGCTTTGAATTTCTCCTGCCAGACTGTCTCGCTGTCTAGGAGTTCACCTCCTTTGAGCTGCAGCTGGCTAGTGGTCTCTTTGAGTTTTTCAGAGAGAACCTGCTTTTCTCTAATGAGATTGAGGATGACGATCTCAGTGTCCCTGTAGTAGACTTCATCCTGGAGCTGGTCTTTGTTGGCCAGGTCCCGTTTGAACTTGTCCTCCATAGTTTTGAGTTCTCCCGCCCAGAATTTCTCTCTCTCTTGGAGTTCACCTTCTTTGAGCCGCAGCTGGCTAGTGGTCTCTTCCAATTTTGTAGAGAGATCATGCTCCTTATCGAATTCAATGATTTCAGCGTTCCACATCCTGTTGACCAAATCCTGCGGCAGGTCCTGCCTAGGTGCGGGTGCCGGCTTGCTCCTCTGCACATTTTGTAGAGGGGCCGGTTTGCCCTGAGGCAAATTTTGCACAGGGGCCGGTTTGCCCCTCTGGAAAAATGTTCCAGGGGCCGGTCTGCCCCTCTGGAAAAATGTTCCAGGGGCCGGTCTGCCCCTCTGCAAAAATTTTCCAGGGGCCGGTTTGCCCCTCTGCAAAATTTGCACATGGGCCGGTTTTCCCTGATGCAAATTTTGCACAGGGGCCGGTTTGCCCTGAGGCAAATTTTGCACAGGGGCCGGTTTGCCCTGAGGCAAATTTTGCACAGGGGCCGGTTTGCCCTGAGGCAAATTTTGCACAGGGGCCGGTTTGCCCTGAGGCAAATTTTGTTCACCTTCTTTGAGCCGCAGCTGGCTAGTGGTCTCTTCCAATTTTGTAGAGAGATCACACTGCTTATCGAATTCAATGATTTCAGCGTTCCACATCCTGTTGATCAAATCCTGCGGCAGGTCCTGGATATGTGCGGGTGCCGGCTTGCTCCTCTGCAAATTTTGTAGAGGGGCTGGTTTTCCCTGAGGCAAATTTTGTAGAGGGGCCAGCTTGCCCTGAGGCAAATTTTGCACAGGGGCCGGTTTGCCCTGAGGCAAATTTTGCACAGGGGCCGGTTTGCCCTGAGGCAAATTTTGCACAGGGGCCGGTTTGCCCTGAGGCAAACTTTGCACAGGGGCCGGTTTGCCCTGAAGCAATTTTTGTTCACCTTCTTTGAGCTGCAGCTGGCTAGTGGTCTCTTCCAATTTTGTAGAGAGATCACGCTGCTTATCGAATTCAATGATTTCAGCGTTCCACATCCTGTTGACCAAATCCTGCGGCAGGTCCTGCCTAGGTGCGGGTGCCGGCTTGCTCCTCTGCAAATTTTGTAGAGGGGCTGGTTTGCCCTGAGGCAAATTTTGCACAGGGGCCGGTTTGCTCTGAGGCAAATTTTGCACAGGGGCCGGTTTGCCCTGAGGCAAATTTTGCATAGGGGCCGGTTTGCCCTGAGGCAAATTTTGCACAGGGGTCGGTTTGCCCTGAGGCAAATTTTGCCTAGGGGCCGGTTTGCCCTGAGGCAAATTTTGCACAGGGGCCGGTTTGCCCTGAGGCAAATTTTGCACAGGGGCCGGTTTGCCCTGAGGCAAATTTTGCACAGGGGCCGGTTTGCCCTGAGGCAAATTTTGCCCAGGGGCCGGTTTGCCCTGAGGCAAATTTTGCACAGGGGCCGGTTTGCCCTGAGGCAAACTTTGCACAGGGGCCGGTGTGCCCTGAGGCAATTTTAGCCACAGGGGCGGTTTGCCCTGAGGCAAATTTAGCCACGGGGCCGGTTTGCCCTGAGGCAAATTTTGCCACGCGGGCGGTTTTGGAGGCAAATTTTGTACAGGGGCTGGTTTGCCCCTCTGCAAAATTTTTCCAGGGGCCGGTTTGCCCCTCTGCAAAATTTGCACAGGGGCCGGTTTGCCCCTCTGCAAAAATTTTCCAGATGCCGTTTTGCCCCTCTGCAAAATTTGCACAGGGGCCGGTTTGCCCCTCTGCAAATGTTGCACAGGGGCCGGTTTGCCCCTCTGTAAATTTTGCACAGGGGCCGGTTTGCCCCTCTGCAAATTTTGCACAGGGGCCGGTTTGCCCCTCTGCAAATTTTGCACAGGGGCCGGTTTGCTCTGAGGCAAATTTTGCACGGGGGCCGGTTTGCCCTTAGGCAAATTTTGCACGGGGGCCGGTTTGCCCTGAGGCAAATTTTGCACAGGGGCCGGTTTGCCCTGAGGCAAACTTTGCTCAGGTAACGGATTGCCCTGAGGGCGATTTAGCAGAGTTGCCGGTTGGCCCTTAGGACAATTTTGACCGGATGCTGGTTGCTCCTGATTTTGAGGAGGTGCTCGTTTGCCCTCATGGGAATTTCGATTGATTGCTGGTTTCCACCAAACATTGCCAATTATCCTTACCGCGTTTCTCGGATTGCGTTTTCCTTCCATTGCACTCTGTTGCAGACTTGTTGTGCGTAGAAGACTGAATTTAGTTCTCTGTAGCAGACTGAGAGAATGAGAGACTTACAAAGATGTCTCTCTAGCTGTTGTGATCAAACTGTCGTAATCTGTAAAAGATTGTAGCTCCGACTCCCTTAGCAGCTCAACTTGACTGGAAATGTGAAATACTGTCTCTCACTGTCTCTGCAGCTTGACTCTAGAATTTGAGATTAAAGGAATCCTGACATCACATGATCAGCTCAAAGGCATTCTGACATCACAAAATTGTGACATCACAAAATCAGATCAGCCATCTCCATTTCCATTCCCATTACATGACATGTGATTTCCATGGCAACGTGATTTCCATGACAACACAATGCAATGTCACAATGCAAAATGACAGGAAGCCAGGGCCCAGCAAATAAACAAACATTAATAACAGGCATCAATGAAATGAATAAACATTGAAAGGCCCATAATTCATCTTTGTTTTGAAATTCTTTGACTTATTAACTTAACTTATTAACTAATTTAACTTGGCACAAGGATTGACACTAGGCCTATATGACAGGTAAATCAGATATTTTATTGTATTTAATAGCTGCAACTGCATTTTAGTTAAGTAAATAGTAAATTATTAATTACTTATTTAGTTAATCATAAATTAATTAGTATATACAAGCATTTTTGGGGATTTGAGCACATCCGGGGGTCCGGGAGATTTAATAAACAAACTCTTTTAGTCTAAGTCTTAGTCTTTTTATGCTTTGTTTAGCACTCTGGCACCTTATTTACACTAAAAGTACCTATAGGGCATTCAGTATGGCTTTTTCTATGGTGTTCCTCAAGGTCTTGGTGTCTTAATGTGGTATTTTGAAGGGATTATTGATCATTTTTATCAAATCTTGAGTGGTAAAAAATGGTTAAATTTAGCACCAAATCTGTGTAACTTCTATCATAATTTTCTAAGCTGTTATACACTTTCACAATATAGTTTAATTAAATAATTAATTAATGTTTAATTCTGATTTATGACTAGAGCAACTTGACGCACAGTGCTGAGCTGCATCTCAAATTAATTTTCAGGTTCCCAGCTTCCACACTTCTATGTGACATCTACTGCTGACCTGATATCTTCCCTTAAAGACCCCCCGTACCCCCCTAAAAAAGACAAAAACGGGTCTATTGTGGGTCTCTTGGAGACTGTACAAAACAAGGAAATACAACGAGATAATCAGTACCAAATATACAGAAAGACAGAAAAAAGAAGAAGACATTTAAACTTCACAAACAGGAAAAAACTTACTGCAGTTCAGTTAAAAAAACAACAAATTGTACCTCCTCCTCATGTATGTTTGACAGATTTTGATGGATAGTTTTGCATGTGATGGCTCAAACGATGAAGGAATGTTTAGTGGTTGTGAAGAGGACGACAACTTCACTGAGAATCAACTCGTCAGTTTTAATCAGCGAGACGTGTGCAAGTGGTTATTGTACAAATTGTAGACAATTGAACTTTTGCTCACATGTACCAAAACAAGTGCAAAAATTCTAATCTGTTGTGAGCAACAAACTAATAGTTCAGAGATTTGAGCTCATTTCTTGAAAAAAATAATTCTCATTCAAGAATTTAGCCAAAAGGCATGAGAAAAACTGTAAGCATGAGTGAAATATTTTGGATGAGTTACCACCTTTTGCAGACGTGCAATAGAGTTGTGATGTGCCATCACACAGTTGTGACAATTTTACTTACATTTTTGAGAAAGTTAAGACTGCTTCAAAAAATTAGCCAAAAGCGATTGAGAAAAACTGTAATATTCGTGTCCTTTCTACTTGTATTCGTTTTACAAATGTTTTCTTTTTCTCAAAGAAATCGTAAATACTGTAAATATTCAAATGTTCAAATCTAGACTGCAATTCTTTCCAATTTAAATTTTATTTTTTTATTCCGTCCAGGGGAAAATGCACTCCTTTTACATTTAACAAAACTGTGCCTTTTCACATTTGGGTAGGGCTCTAAAAGAAACTTGATAAATTGTGAGCAGACACCTGCATCTGTTCAGGGATCAAATTATTTCCATTACTTCAAGTAGTCTGTGTGTAATGGAAGGTCATTTGGCGTCCCACCTGACCCCGCTCTCCCCTAATATCCAGTAAAACATTGTAGTAGCTAAAGCTGGTGAAGGAAAGGCTCAGATAAATACTGAAACATAAAATAGTTTTTTCTATGAAATCCAAGTTGTTTAACAAATAATAATAATAGTGGTATTCAGCCGGTTCTCTAATTATTGACACACAGAATAGAAAATGACCAGAGTCGATGCTGAGCCAAGCTTTAATGTGGGTAAAATAACATAACAATGCTTTACAGAGATACAGAGTACAATGACATGAGTACTGTAAATACGGAGGTTAAGTTTGTGTCGGTGCAATAAGCTTAGTTTAAAGGAGAAAGTGTGTTGTTAAGCATATATAATCTTTTTAAAAACACTATTTATCCAGGTGTGTTTATGCTCGGGTCTCCATCAGTTGGACCTCAATCACTTCTACTCCCTATACGCCCCTGTTGAGGCTTAGACACATTTAAATGCCTCGTTTTGAACACACTCAGCTGAGAGTTTTCCTTTGTTGTAGCACTTGATGCATGTGAATCCACTTCCGTCTGGATAGTAGCAACGGAATATGTTGTCTTGACCAATAGAATCTCCAAGGTTTTGAAGGCTCTCTTGAATTTGCGCGGGGGGAATGGTAACGCCATTTGGGTAGCTGTAGCTGTCATATACTTTAGAAAACACAAAAGCAACGCCTTCCCATTTGGAATGGGAAATGGCGTTTTTAATTTTATGTAAGATATTGAAGCGATGGACCTTGTTTGTACACTTTGCACCACATGCGGAAAGGTAAGAATAGAGGATCAGATTATTACCCTGACTCCTGGCAACTAAAGGTTGTATTTTCTCCAGTACACGGTACTCTGCATGTTCAGTAACCTCTTTTTTATTATGCAGTACAACTTTTTTAAATGTTGCTTCAACCACATTGGTGCCTTCGTACACATCACCACTTAAAACCTTTTCTTTCACAACGGCAGGATCGTCTTTATCAAAGGCATTCGCAAGCTTGTTCTGGTCCACTGGGATGTTTGCAGCCAAACTGAACTGCATGTTTGGTATGAAGTACCTGCCAAAGAAAACAGACACACAAAGTGTTGCCTTGGGTCAGAGTATAGATATAGAGATGGATTTTTTAAAAATGGAAATGAATAACTGTTTTTTTGTTTACATTTTTATTTATCATTGTTGTAGGTCTATGGTTAGACGGTACGATGGAGTATTAGGGCCACATTGAGGGGAAAAAAATCTGAGATTACGAGAATAAAGTCATAGATTTACGAGAAAAAAGTTGTAATATTATGAGAATAAAGTCATAATTATTTAAAGTAGTAATTTTCCGTGTTATTTTCTTTTTTTCTCGTAAAGTTATTCTCGTATATTCTCGACAAGGAATGCTGAGCTTTTTTTGTACTGGAATCAAACTGACTCACCTGTTCTGGATTTCTTCTACAACTTTTACCAGCCAGTTCTGATCCACAGCCACACTGTTTCCAACAGACAGGCTGAAGGCCACCGCCAGCGCCATCCAGCACAGACCAGCCATCTGCACACACAAAAAACAAACCGTATTGATTTCAACAGAAATGGGAGGGTGGAAAAGAAAAACATCATGCACACTTCAGTTTAAGAAATATCACACTTTATAGCACTCGTTATGGAATAAGAATGGGGAGTCACTCAAATGCTGTTAAAACTGTAGTTTTATACAATACTTTTAAACCCATTTTATTAAATATCACAGATGGACTCGTAAACACAGTAAACACGACCCCATTTGAAGGCACCATTGCCATTCTTTATGCAACAATATTTACATTAAAATATTCGTTGACATATCTCATATAAAAAATGATTTATTTACCATACAGTTAACAGAAATCGTACCTCTTTTGGTGGAGAAAGATGTTAGATGTTCTTCTTCTTCTTCTGCGTTAGGAGGCGAGTTGTTGCTGCAGTGAATGCAGTCAGAAGGAAGGAACATTTTTATAGAGGTGTGAGATCGTTGCTTCAAAGTGGCCTTATTTGGACACTAAGATTTCTTCTTCTGCATTTTCTCAATAATGAGGAAGTTTTAGAAGATAGTGTTATCAGTAAAATCGGAGCTAAGTCACAGTGACACTGCAGAAGACACTTGTTAAAGTTTCCCACTTGTATTTTGTGTTTCTACTAGAACATGTTTACATGCTGTAATGTTCAAAAAACACATTATTTTCCTCATACTGTCTGTCTGAATATACCTGTATTCACCCTCTGTCTGAAACATTCCGTTTTAGTGCATCTCAACGGAATTGCAACAGAATTGCATTGCTAGGCAACTAAACTGTACCAAACTCACTCATGTGATCTTCAGTACATAAACATATATTTTGTCATACAGTCTACTGATTTAGGAAGAAATTCTGGTGGATAATTTTTTTCACATGTACTACCCTGCTAAAGATAATATTAGCAAGTTCTTCGCAACTGTTAACAATAGATGCACTTTTTGCATTATTAACATTTTGAAAAAAATATCATACTAACAAAGATTGAGATATTACTCACTTTTTCAACAGATTTACATAATTAATTTGATTATTATCTTAGCAATATTTAATATACATAAAATGATATGGCTTAAAGAATACCCTCCTTTTATATTTTAAAGATACATATTTGACTATAATTGAAAACATAAAACTGAAAAAATTCTAAATTGGCAAAAAATATTAAATTGTTTAGACATTTTAAATTGATTGCAATTGTTTAACAGATCCTGATTGCTTTTATTATTATTATTATTATTTTTTTTTTTATTCATCTTATATATATATAATTTATTTTATTTTTATGTAATTTTAATACTGTAAAATATATTTAGCAGAATTGTAATAAAAAATATAAACATGTTTATGAATCTTTTATAGTATAATCTTTTAAAATAAAGTATTAAAAAAAACAAAAAACATTTATTTTCTAATTAAATAATCCCATAATGAATGTTACCGCCACCTAGCGACGCCTCAAGGGTACTACAGCTACTACATCGTACATCCGGGTCCTTGGGTCAGCTGATCAAAACACGGAAGTGGTTCCAGCAGCCAGAGAAGAGAAGAGCTACTGGAAACGTTGAGAGAAACCGCTTCTTTTGAGGATTTATGAACCGGTTTCCGTTTGTTTTAACGTGTCGACGTGACGGTGAAGTCTGAACGTGGTTCCGTCTCATCTGTGAGTACTAAGACGAGTCGTTTTTAACGTAATACAGAGGTTATTTGGTCATTTTCTACCTTATACATTTACTTTTAGAAGACTTCAGCTGCCATAGAAGATGTGAAATATCACTAAAGAAACTCATATATACACAATGCTGCAGGAAGTACTAGTAGAATACTACCACCCTGTACAAATACTCTGTTAGAAGCTCTTACTTTACAAGAGTATCAGCATCAAAATATACCTAAAGTACTAAAAGTATTAATTATCTAGAACAACAAATAAAATAGAATAAAATAATTCATAATGATCAACAGCTGCTCAAAGTAGTAAAATATTGATTTAACAAAATACAGTAAAATAGAAATGATAATAGAATAGTATAAATAAAACCACAAAAAAAGATAAAACACTATATAAAAGCCAGACTACATAAATAATAAACATAAAAATCAGGGCTGTCAATCGATTAAAATATTTAATCGCGATTAATTGCAAATCAATCGCACATTTTTTTTATCTGTTCAAAATGTACCTTAAAGGGAGCTTTGTCAAGTATTTAATACTCTTACTACTATTATTCTTGTACTTTTTCATGGTAATAATTACTTGATGTGTATATCGGAATAAAAAAGTTTGTTGTGCCAGCTTTTAGTTTATTAATTTGGTTATTAAAAGGTGAAAAAAACAGTTCATTTCTAATAAAAAAAAAGGATTGTTTTACTCGTCTTCTAATTGCACAAAAAGCACAAAAATGGTTTTAAAAAAATAAATACATTTTTATAAATTATTGTCAGCCATTATTTAGAAATAGAAATAGTATTCCAGTCCACCCAGTATGATACTTTAATTTAGCAACTGATTAGTTCTCAGTCCACATGAACCAGCTACATGTATAGAAATATAAGTACAGCTCATCTATATAATAATATTATTATCTTTGGCTCAACTTTCACACTTTTTTTTGTTGAATTTAACTCTGCAGTCTACGTTTCTGTTTCCAGCAGGGAGCCCAGCTGGGCTGCAGGTAGCTGCTGCTGCTGCTGCTGCTGCTGCTGCTGCTGCTGCTGCTGCTGATGATGATGATGAAGGTGTTTCGCTCTGCGGCCCGTCATGGCTACGCTGTGGAAGTGTCTCCGTTCATCCCCAACAGAGTGGCCTGCGCTGCCTCCCAGTACTACGGCATAGCTGGTTAGTATGGTGCAGTTATAATGCTTCATATACCAACGTATATCCTCATACAGCGGGTTGTATGATATCTTACAAAAACCTCCTTTTTTGTTCGTTTTTCCTACGAATGTCCACTTCTAGTTTATATTGGCAAAGAGCTCACTAATGTGGATTTTTTTCAGTACCTCACTAAAACACCTCATGTTGTTTTTTCCTGTCGTTCGTCGCTTGTATCTGTGAGTTATAATTACTTTGTGTGTATTTGTAGGGGGGGGCACCCTGCTGGTCCTGGATGAGACGGAGACGGGGGTCACTGTAGTGAGAAGGTAAAGTTGTTCTTTCTTAATTTCTTTCAGTTTCTTTGTCTCTCTCTCTGACCTCGGAGCTTTAATGTCAGTTGTATTGTCTAGAGCTGTCAAAGTTAACGTGATAATTAACACAAGTTTGTTTTAACGCCACTAATTTCTTTAACACATTAACGCATGTTTTTTTAGGTTGTAGCGGCTCAGTTTTAAAGGTAGAGTGAAGAGGCCCCCCCACTTTCAAAATCACTGTAATAACACAGGTGTTGTGTGTGTGTGTGTCAGCTGGGAGTGGGGTGACGGCCTGTTCGATGTAGCGTGGAGCGAAGCCAACGAGCACGTCATGGTCGCCGGCGGCGGGGACGGAAGCCTGCAGCTGTGGGACACGGCCAATCACAACGCTCCGCTGAGAGTGGCCAAAGAACACACACAAGAGGTAACGAGGCTCATACAAACACTCATTCACTGGAGGATAAAACTATGTGGTCTCTGTAAGGATGCTGACTGTGTGTGTGTGTGTGTGTGTGTGTGTGTGTGTGTGTGTGTGTGTGTGTGAAGGTGTACGCTGTAGACTGGAGTCAAACCAGAGGAGAGAACCTCATCGTCTCTGGATCGTGGGATCAAACCGCTAAAGTGGTGAGTTTTGTTTTCCTTCCTGTTTCTCTCCTCTCTTCTGACGGCGCCGTGTTTTTATTTCTGCGTATTTTTTTGTCGTCCCTCCAGTGGGACCCCGCCCTCAGCCAATCGCTGAGCACGCTCAGGGGTCACGAAGGGGTCATCTACAGCACCATTTGGTCGCCTCACATCCCAGGATGCTTTGCTTCGGCCTCAGGTGAGCCCACACACAACACGACGGGGCTGTAGGGATTTGGATGGAAACAATGGAAAGAAAGAAGGTAACACTTCATTTTACAGGTCCACAAATTTCATGGTAATTAAGTGGTAATTAGTAAGTAACCTATTTGAAATTTCTTTGGAATTACTGCCAAATTACCCCAATATTTACCTCAAAATGTATCAAAAATTACTTTATTATAGACATTATTTAATAATTATATGCTAAAATAGCAAGAAATTTCAAAGAAGTTATTTGAAATTTTTATATATATATATATATATATATATATATATATATATATATATATAATAAAAAAAAATCCTGGAAATGTATTAAATAAATTACCAGCTATTTATTACTGCTTCTTGGGAAATAGCAGAATATAATTATTAAATAATGTTTATAATAGACATAAAATAAAAATAATAAAAGTCCAGAGTCAAGACAGCCAAACAAAGTAATTTTCTATTATTTTTGAGGTAAATATTGGGGTAATTTGGCAGTAATTCTAAAGAAATTTCAAATAGGTTACTTTCTAATTATCACCTAATTACCTTGAAATTTGTGGACCTGTAAAATGAAGTGTTACCCAAATGAACACAGGACAACTAAAGGCAACATAATAATAACAACTTTTGACAATTGTATGATTTAATGTGTATTATTTAGTTGTTGAAATGGTTAAAATACAGTCAAATTAAATTCCATCACTGCATTATTATTAGATGCACTAAAACATGGAGCCTGATCAGCACTATTACTGACTCTCATCAGGCCAGTTTGATGAGTCTGAGTTGGTGCAGTGATGTAATGTGGTCACAAGGTGGCGCTGTAGCTGTCTTATTGTGGCGGTGCTCTGCTGCGTCTCATGTTCACATCCTGCTGCTGGGATCTCTTAGTTTGCTTCAGGCTGTTCAGCTTCTGTTAGTGACTTCTGAAACGTTTGGATTCAAAGTGACAAAGGAAGTGATGAAGTCTTGCTTCTGTAATTTACTGTATTTGTAGTTGAAAGAGGACGTTTAGCTGGGAGAGATAAAACACAGAGGAACTGTTGGTCAAATGTTTAAGTGTTCTTTAAGTGTGATCTGAAGCTCCCAGCTTCTTCATTTTTCAAATAGAATAAATTCCATCTTCACATCCACACAGGGAATGATGGATTTCGGCGGGCATCGATATATGAAACGTATATTAGACAACACAACAATATTATTTTGTCTGTCGCCATCTTGGTTTTTGGCCTTCTCCATCTTGGTTTTTGGCCATCGCCATCTTGTTTTTTTGCAACCAGAAGTGACACAAAAGGGTGGAGCTAAGTACAACCAAACACTGAATAAGATGACACCATTACACAACACTTACAACATACTGTTTTAGCGTACTAAATAGCATGCTAGTATGGAATTTTGTACGCAACTTTTGGTTGTCCTTCCTTCTTCAGTCGTTTTTTTCCCGACGTGACTGCGTCATCATCTGTCCTCGTGGTTCCCAACACACAACAGGATATCCCATCGTAAATATTGAACATGTTTAATATTTATGATTTGAGATCGGGGGTTTGTGGTTGTGATGCAGCTTCTCTTCTCGCTCCATCGAGGAAGTGAGTTTTAGAAATTAGCTTCATTCAGAGGAGAATTAAGTCAATGAGTTTGGGCCCAGAGGGAGAGCGGGGATTATCTTATCGGTTTGTGTGGGAGCGTACGCTAACTTTATCAGAGGGGTGGAGCCGCGCCGCTGATGGATGGTGCGTTTCGTCAGCTCTCTGCTCAGATTGTAGACCGGCTGGAGTCGAATGTGCGGCAGCTGTCTTCAGTTCAGTATCAGCTCGTGGAGCGCTCTCAAACAAGTTGGCTAATGAGTTTTGGGATAATTGGTTTGCGAGAGCGAGAGCGGAAATCTGTGATGAGATTTTATTTTATAACCAGGGAGACGTTAAGCTCCTGTTGCTCAGGGGGTTCAACAACGTGACCTTTAAGGCTTCATTTACATATTGAAAGACTTGGCAAGTTTAAATCACGTTTTATAGTTGGATATTGTTGCAGTTTATTTCCTAAATTTTTATATTTGTTGAAATTTTAAAATGAAAATATACTGAATAATGGAAATAATACAGAATCAGTCCGAACGAACTTTACCACAAAAAATACAACAGTGTGAACACACAGGTGATGCATCTGGACACTAAAGATGTAAATAAAGATTTGATTTTAAATTAAATTACAGAATCGTGAGGTCAAGTGTTGTTTGAGTTTCAGACCGGCCACGCGGAGCTCATCAGATCAGATAAATCCTCCAGTGGAGCTCTGCAGCTGCAGCTAAATGATTTACTGAGCACTGACCTCCATCATGAAACCATTACTGTGGACTGACTGTCCGTGTTACAGCGGTTACAGATGCTTACCTCCGTGTTCACATCTCATCTGATGCATCAACCTGCCGACAGCTCAACCAGACGCTGCTGCGCTAAAAGAATAAAAAACCACGTCACGTCACGGTCAACTCAGAAACGATCTTTATCTGGTATAAACAATGCAACTAGGTATGTCCTTTAATATTTAATATCTGCTCATACTGAGTCCAACAACAAAATAAAAGATGGATTAAAACATTAAAAACAAACTAAGCTGACCCACAATCAGTCCGAGCGTCAGAGGAGTTCTTGTGTGTGAGATCAAACCGGCAGTAATGATGATTACACCTCCAGAACTACTCCGGAAACTAACTTGTGTCCAGACTGAACTATTTGGTCTGAAAGTGAGAGGAGGAGGAGCAGCAGCAGCCGGAGGTGAAGGTCAGCAGCTCCGCTCTGCTTCCTGACCTGCAGCAGCAGCACAGATACGACAGAAGGACAAATTACCGTCTGTGTTTATCTGTTTCTGCAACCTGCTTCAATCCAGAGCAATTAAGTTGAGTCCAGTTCAGTCGTTCATCTTGCTGTTGTTCTACTTTCTGTTTGTTTCTTTACTGCTCTTATTTTTACTTTTCTCTTCCCTAAAGTCAGATTGTATTGCTATCAGGATGTAAAGAGGTCAGATGTGATGGGACGCTGCCTAGAATCAGTGACTCAAAAACAACTAAAAACTCAGAGCACGTTGAAGCCGTTTTCTCATATGAACTCCAGACAGTGTTCAGAGAATCAGGTCCGGACGTCGTCCAGAGTCAGACGCATTCTCACTTACTGGAAATACTCCGTTTAGACGAAGGCTGGCCCCTGGAAGCCAAACTTTCACCAGGAGACCGAGTTGTTTCCTGTGAAGATGGAAGTTTATTTCGAAAAGATTGGAGCGTAAATTGACGGTGGACATTCGTAGGAAAATGTGCAAAAAATTAGGAATAACTTTTTGTGAGATGTCATGCGAACCGTTGTATGAGGATACTTCTACTTGATTAATAATAATAATAATAATAATAATAATAATAATAATAATAATAATAATAATAATAATAATAACAATAATTATAGAATTATTGTCCAGCTTTATGTGAGACTGAGCCTCGTGTGTGTGTGTTCAGTATCTGTGTGAGTGTGTTTTGCCAGAGAGTAAAGTGCCCATCAGCCAAATGATACACACACACCGGCACACACACACACACACACACACACACACACACACACACACACACACACACACACACACACACACAGAGAGATAATCATATGTGTGTTTGTGTTTGTTCAGTGATAGCCGGTAGTGTCTGGTTAAATAATTGATAGCAGGCGTCCATCAGAGACAAAGGTTCACCGCCACACACACACACACACACACACAGTCGCTTTTTAGTTGTTGTTGTTCGGCTCCTATGGGGACTAACATCATCACACATGATTACAGTTGTGCTCATTGGATCCACAAGAGTCTCAGCTTTACAGTGATACCCAATTGATGTAACTCAAGACTGTTTAGGGACCCCAGTATGCAGAAATATTCAAACACACCCTTTTAGAATAGGAGACAATAACACATTTATACTGCATGTGATTATTATAAAGTGGGCATGTCTGTAAAGGGGAGACTCGTGGGTACCCATAGAACCCATTTACATTCACATATCTGGAGGTCAGAGGTCAAGGGACCCCTTTGAAAATGGACATGACAGTTTTTTCCTCACTATGATTTAGCTTTGGAGCGTTATTTAAGCTCCTACCCGACATGTTAGCATGAGGGAAATTTGGTAATTGTAAAAGTTGGACTCATCATCGGGAGGCCGTTAACTGCTTACAATTTGATGACTGTCTATCAAACAGCTGTCGAGATTTCTCACCTCTTTTTCTCTTATTTTCCTGTTAATCGTCGAGCATCGAGCAAAAAAAGAGTGAGATAAAATGACGGATAAGCCGAGAGGAGGAGGAGGGAGATACACTCTTTGTCACACACACATGCTGACGCTGTGTGAGGTTTCCCAGCGATAACACACACACACATGAAGAAGAGGAGGGAGTCTGCTGTTGATGGAGGGATCCTGTCTCACTTCAGATCGCTCTGCTGCAGGCTGAACCCAGCTGTAATGAGAACAGGCAAAGATCAATAGAAGGAGATAGAGAGAGAGAGAGAGCTGTGATAACACATGTTGAATGTATTTACTCTCCGTAGTGAACAGAGAGAAGGTTTTACTGAGGTGAGAAAGGTTCTACTCATTATTTATCGTTAAGTTCACGTGGATCGTATTCATGTGGACAAAGTGTTGTGCTTTCTATATTTGTCAGTAATCAGATCTTGAAGTGGAAGAAAAAAGAAGTGCCAGTACTCTTTTATTCACATTCACCGGTATCAACAATCTCTTTCAACTTATTCCTATTTATTCATTATTTCTTTAAGCATGTTATCAGAATTTTTATTTATTTCCAGGTGTATCAGGTTTACACTAGGAATATGCTTTGGTTCGTTGGTGCAAATAAGCAGTAAAAAATAACACTAGAATAATTAAAACGTCAGAATAAAATGAGAATAAAATGAGAATTGAAAATCTACCAATGTACAATATACGAATATAAACAATCCCTCGCAAGTATTGCAAGTAAGATTTAAACAAAAAATAAACATAATATAAACTAAAATTAAAAATATACTGAAAATATACGACGGTGAGGAAATTTTCCCACCGGTTAATAAACTTGTGACAACACCGGTGTTACCGATTACACCGGACATTTTACAAGAAAAGGTTACGGTCAAGATGTCTGTGTGACAGCTGGGTTACAGGGTGTAACGGTGTAGCTCCCAGTCTCATGGTCCGGGTACTGAAGTGGGTCCCAGTGGTGTTGCTTAGTGACCACGGACCAGCTTATCTGGAAAAGAAAATCGACCTTTCGCTTCTTAAAAATTGCTGGTTTCCCTGTGATGTCAGCTGTGTCGGTGGTTTTACTGAATGAACTAATAGAAGAAGTGAAGCCAGGCGGAGCTGCAGAAAACTTAAAGGTTAGAAATAAATCTAAGTGTTCCCCGAAGCTTGTAACGCAGAGGCTGGCCGGGATGCAGTTTTTGTCTATTTGACTTGTGGTTTGCGAACTTTCAGGTCCTGCAGGACTTCAGAATGAAGAAATAGAAACCTCAGCTTGTTGTTCAGCGTCTCGGTTTATAGATGCATTTGTTTATGGAGCAGAAACAAAGACTATAATACTGGCAGGAAGAGTCTAATAAATGATCATCATAAAGTCAGCTATAATTCTTGTAATATAGAATAAAAGAGTATTTTAATAACACAGTCTAACACTATTGGCTACTAGTTGTAACAGTGTTTGTTTGTTTGAAGGAAAAACTTTACAGATATCAGTTAAATGTTGGTGGAAAGTTTGTCCACTGAGCCGGGAGTGAACACATGGTTTTAGTTGTTCATGCAGACGTTGATCCAGCAGCTTTTATTGGTATGAATGTGAATCCAGTTCTCTCTTTAAAAGTATTGAAACGATCAGTTGATTAATGCTGTTTTGCGGCTTTTCTCAATGCGTTTGGATTTTGGACTGTCTGCCGTCATAACTCTGCTCCCTATGTCGATATAAACGGCTCATTCTTAGCGAACGAAAACACAACTGTTCATATTTTCAGACAGTCCTTTGCATACATTGAGTTATTTAAGTTTACATATATGCTACTTCTAATTACCTGCTTGTAATACAGTTTGCAAACTCTAAATATTAAAAGCTCCAACATGAGATTTGTCATCATACCTGCAGGGAGACCTCCAGCTGTAAACATTCAGGAGGCCACAAGAGAGAGATTACATCACTCAAATCATACATTTATATCAATATATACATTATTTATAAAATAATATTGTGGCTGAAAATAAAACACAACAAAACCAGTTGTTAGTTCTTCTGGTGGGTGTTACGGATGGATGGATGGATGATAATGAGTTAGCATTAGCGCACGGTGGAGAATTGCTGCCTTATCTCCCCGTGGAGGCTTCCCCTCTGGTGGCGTTTTGCAGTTAGCACGAGGAGGCTACCGCCGCCGCCGGCCTTTAAGAGAAACAGAGTGACGACAGAGAAAGACGGAGATAGGGAGGGGGAGCAGATGGCGTCTCATTCCGATAAGCTTATCGGGGTTTCCCATGCTCCTCGCTGCCTCTCCTCCTCACATCTTCTCATGTTTCTCCTCCTCCTCTTCCTCTCTCTCTCTCTCTCTCTCTCCTCTCACCCCTCTCTTCTTCTTTGCTTCAGTTCCACACAAGACCTCCAGCATCAGCAGGAGAGGAGAGGAGAGGAGTTGTGTGTTTGTTAAGCTCAATCTGCCCTCCAGACCTCCTCCAGTGTCATTTGTGGTGCCAGAGTTGCTCTCAGCTCTGCAACACATCCGAGCTGCTTCAGTAAACAACGGCTAAAATAAAATCATGCAACCTCGTTGGACTCTGCAACAGAACGAACAACGAATGATCGACACTTAAATACCGTAAAACAAAAGATGCTTCGTTGTTAAAGACTTGCATCCATCCATCGAGTTTGATTAACCCTCTGAGACTGACTTTACTGTCTTTCAGAGGCTCTAGTAGTTTTAAAGCTAGAGTGAAGATACTGGTATCATATGAAACTAGAACACCTGATGAATCCATCGGTACCAACCATGTCATACTAGCTTGTAACAAAGGAGGCTGAATAACGCTCTAAAGTTGGGCAACATTTTGGCGAGGGAAAAACTGTCATGGCCATTTTCAAAAGGGGTCCCTTGACCTCTGACCTCAAGATATGTGAATGAATATGGGTTCTATAGGTCCCTAAACAGTCTTGAATTCCATGAATTGGGTATCACTATAAAGCTGAGGGATTGTTGATCATTTTTTAGCAATTCTCAGGTGGTAAAAAATCGTTAAATTTAGCACCAAATCTGTGTAACAAATGGTAGCAACCCCAAAAATTGCTGCAACAACTTATGAGACATAATAGAGCATGGGGATGACCATCATATACTTCTATCATCATGTTCTAAACCCTTATACACTTAAGACCTTGAGCTGCATCTCAAATTAATCTTCAGGTTCTCAGCTTTCAGATGATGTACACCACTTCTATGTGACATCTACTGCTGACCTGCTCTCTCCCCCTAAAGACCCCCTGTACCCCCCTAAAAAAGACTAAAACGGGTCTATTGTGGGTCTCAGAGGGTTAAAAAGGACTAAATGTTGACTTGTGAAAGCCCCTATAGAAACTACTGGCACTGCCGACCGCTCTGCACACCACCTCACCGTAAAATGCCTGCTCTCTCTCTCTCTTTTTTCACTCTGTTATTATATTACAAAACACACACATGCACAAACAGTAATGTAGGACTTCAGTGGCCCAGGACGTGAACTGGCTCCTCTCCAGCTCCCAGTCCACACTGGTTCCCGAGCCAAGTTCCCATGTTCTGAGCTACTGATTTTGGATCTGGCTCCAAGTGTGTGAAACCCCCTTTTACCCGTAGCATCTACCATTCGTCCTCTTTCACTTCTGTTTTCTGTCACTGTTGACAGAATTTAACGCAGAGCTGCAGTGAAAAGTAATCTGAGAATAAAAGCGGCACGACGTCTTTAGTCTGCGTGTAATTCCTCTGGTTTGCTTGTGTTTCTCCACACGGCCGCTCTGCCAGCTCGCCTCGGTGGAGGACGACATCCAGCTGTGTGTGTTTCCAGCCTGTGCCACTGTACCGCTCGTATTATATAGATAAACTGTGGAGGTGGCTGATCTCCGCCTCATCCCTTAATGAAAACAATCATGTAAATCTGCGTGAATGCAGCTCTCCGGCTTTTCATTTGAACCCTTTTTTTTTGTTGCTTCAGTCACCCACACACGCTCGCTGCGATCACATTCAGCCTCGACTCTCAACATTTAGTGAAACGAGAAAGATGTTTTGAAATGCGTGACGGGTGAGAGAAATACCTCCGCCTCCAGGAGGGGGGAGGGATTAGCTGGAAGAGAAGCCATCAGCAACAGGAACTTGGCATTTAAAACAGAGATGAAATGGCTCTTTTTGACCACAGGAACTTTTTATGGAACCTGTATTTTGAAACAATTTTTCAAAATGTCGTGTCTTCGTTCATCGGTTGTTGAAAAGGGGAAAATGCATCCGACTGTTATAATCTTCATTCTTCCCAAGAAGTCAGTGTTTGTGCTGCTGTTATAAGAGTTGCAGTCCTGTAGATGATGACTGTAGCACTTGATTGGTCAGAACGGATCAATATTTGAGCCAAATTGCCAATCAGTGAAGTGTTTTCCTCTCAGAGTAACTTCTGGTGTTCAACAGTCAGAAAGTCAATATTTTTATATCACAGTTTTTACTGTTTGAAAATCGAATCTAATTTTGCAGGTTTAACTTTGCAACATTTGAAAGTAGTAAAGTTACAAATAACTAAAACTGTTGTTTGTCTGAGAAGACAGAAACGTATTAATGTGCACAGCCTGCAGCCACAACCTGGAAATGAGATGAGCAGCAGACGATGTGGAAAGTTTAAATAACTACAGAGTCTTATGAGGTTTTTACTGGAAGCATTTGTGAAACTGTGACAACAGTAACATCCACTGATAGTGATGAGATGAGTTACCATCAACAAGAGTTACTGTGTGTTCGGGACAGAAGCGAATTTTAGAGGCAGCGGGAAGTTTCGATTCGATGGGACTTCATCTGAAGAACCATAGACTGTATATAAGAAGAACAGATAAAAAATGTGCGACAGCCCTACTCTGAACCCCTCGGTGTAATAAAACAAACAACAAAGAAACGTTTAAACTACAGATTATTTGTGGAAACTCTATTTTTTAAAATCTGATTTCTGATTCCCGTTTTTTCCTAAATACATAAACAGATAAATTCCCGTTAACAGTAATAAACTCTGCAGTGTTTCCCTCTTCACATCTCTCAGGATTAATTCACTGGCATCAGGTGTGTGTGTGTGTGTGTGTGTGTGTGTGTGTGTTGTACATCTGCAGGATTTTAAAGTTGTCTCACATCAGTAAGAAGCTTACTGCATGTGGGAGAGTGTGTGTGTGTGTGTGTGTGTGTGTGTGTGTGTGTGTGTGTGTGTTAGCTGAACTTGCTGATACAGCAGAGATAGCAGGTGTAACAGAGCGAGACCCTTTTACAGAAGTCAGCCTCTAATGTGCTGCAGAACGCACACACACACACACACACACACCTACACACACACCTACACACTGTCTAGTTGGCATGTTTTCCAGTTGAAGTGAGGTGATGCCAGTGGAGCTTCCACACGACTGAGAGGTGGATGTGTGTGTGAGCGAGGAAGAGGATAAATCAGAGGAAGAAGGGTTAAAAATGAAGGAATCGATAAAGAGCGGGAGGATGGGGGGGGGGGGGGGGTGTTGGGTTTTCATCCATCTGTTGGGATTAAAGAGGGAGGTGGAGAGGATGAGGAGGAAATGGTGAACGGGAGGAGGAGGAGAGGAAGCAGGATTAATCTGGTGGTCAGTAAACATCAGGTGAAGCCAGCAGGAAGCTCCCTCGGTGCGCTCTTTAATCTCTTCCCTGCAGCAACAAATACTCTGGATTTGTTCGGAGCTGCTAATTCAAACTTTCTTGCTCAAAATATTCCCACCAGTTTACCTCCGGTGTTTACCGTGAGCGGACTTTAGTTGGCGTTGTTTCAGAGTCACATAATCCTATTAAGATTTAAATACATTTTCCCACCTCTGCTTTAGACACATTGTAGATATTTAGACATTTCCAACAAGTTATTTGGCTTTCTTTACTCATGGTTCTGGTGACTCAGTGATTCAGTCTGGTGCGGTTAATCACAATAAATCAAGGTTGTTCCTGCACACAATCAACAAAGAATATAGGCCTTTACAATAATCAAATTTAAAAGAGGCAAAACTCAAATAAAATGAGTAGCAAACGTAGATTATCTATATCAGGGGTCTCCAACCTTTTTTCCTCTGAGAGCTAATTTGACAAAATGAAAGTGGCCGAGAGCTCCACACAGCGCCACCAAGTTGTACATCGCCAACAGCAGACATCATTTCTGTCTTACTTTCATGGTCCTTTAATAACATTTCAGCCACCACAGTCATCGCTTCTATTACAATCCCTCCATCAGTGAAGGGCTTTTTGTGTTTCGTTAAGATGTGCTGCACTAAACGAAGCCTCTGCTGCAGCGTTGGCCTTCTCCTGTCGTCTTTTCAGAGTTGTTTTCAGCTCCTTTAGTGGCGTTACATCTTTTACCTGATGTCTGTTTTTTTTACCTGATGAATGTTTGTCCTGATGTTTTACGCTGATGTCATGAAATTTGAAAGCAGCGCAACTTGTTTGATTATCAAATTTATGTCCATAATCTTGTAACCTTTAGTGAGCCACTCAGACTCAGGCAGCGAGCTACTTGTTGGAGACCGCTGATCTAGAGGTTAACATTGAGAACTGCCTCTCGTCTGCGTCTTCAGCTTCAAACTGCCCAGTTTGACGGCAGATTTTTCAGCCCCGGTTGGTTGGAAGCAGACGGAGGCCGTCACTGTGACGTTGGCACAAAGACTGCAGAGTTTGAATAAACCTCTCAGAACCTGCTGGCTGTGAAATTAATGACGATGAGGAGGGAGGAGGAGGAGGAAGAGGAGGAAGAGGAGGAAGAGGAGGAGGGAGGAGAACGGAGTGTAAAGGTTCTGCTTTATGATTGTCGCAGTGTGTTGGCAGACCCTCACACACACACACACACACACACACACACACACACACACACACACACACACACACACACACACACACACACACACACACACACACACACACACACACACACACACACACACACACTGTTGGTTCGATGCCATAATGAAGTGGTCCCTGAAATGAGTGTTCACAAGAGAATAAGTTATACTGGGAAACACACACTGGGAAACACACACACACACACACACACACACACACACACACACACACACACACACACACACACACACACAGTAAAATAAAACCTGAAGGAACTCAACACAGCGGCGTGTTCCCCTCTATTAACCTCTTCTTTCTTTATTTCTGTCTCTAGTAATATATATATATATATATATATATATATATATATATATATATATATACAGTATGGGTTGTGGTTGTACCGGGCATGCTGGGTAATCCTCTCTCTCTCTCTCTGTCTGCTTTCAGGCGACGGGACGCTCAGAGTTTGGGATGTGAAGAGCGCTGCGTGTCGATTGGCCATCCCGGCGCACAAGGCTGAGATCCTTAGCTGTGATTGGTGCAAATATGACCAGGTAACCGCCCACCTCACGCTGGCTGCACCTTTGGCTCAACTGTGTTTTTATACCCTTGACAAATGTAGTTTGTATTAGAACTGGATGTTTTAACGCCACTAATTTCTTTAACGTATGTACGCAACTTGTGATTTTTAGGTTGTAGCGGCTCAGTTTTAAATCTAGAGTGAAGATACTGGTATCATATGAAACTAGAAAACCTGATGAATCCATCGGTACCAACCATGTCATACTAGCTTGTCGTGAAGGAGGTTAAATAACGCTCCAAACTTACGCTAAATTTTGGTGAGAAAAAACAGTCATGTCCGTTTTCAAAGGGGTCCCTTGACCTCTGACCTCCAGATATGTGAATGTAAATGGGTTCTATGGGTACCCACGAGTCTCCCCTTTACAGACATGCCCACTTGATCAAGTTCAGTCCACCATGAATGTATTTAATAAGCTTAATTATTGAAAAAATTTAAAATGTTTTGTATTTTGTGAGTTTTTATAAAAGTTGTAATCGTTGTCTGTCTGCAGAATATTGTGGCCACCGGGTCAGTGGACTGCAGTGTGTGTGTGTGGGACCTGAGGAACGTCCGACAGCCTGTCAATCGACTGCTGGGACACACCTACGCCATCCGCAGAGTCAAGGTACACACACACACACACACACACACACACACACACACACACACACACACGGTAATATAACGGTAACGCTACACGTGTAGCCGACGCTACAACTGTAGAGCACCCATATACTGACATTTATGTTAAATGCATTGAAACGGCCCCGATGGAGCTGATCATGGATGGATAAAGAGAACGGAGCTGACGGGAGAGCTAGAGACGGACTTGTAGAAGTTAGAGGAAGTAGACACGTGGGACTACGTCCGCTTTTCAAAATAAGGTGTTAACAAAGGGAACTGTATATATAAAATACAGAAATAAGATTGATTGGATTATATTCAGCAGAAGTATAAAACATTACATGTCCCTTATAAATTAAAAAGAAAATACTACTAATTTGTGAGGGAAATGTCTTTATTCTTTTATTTTTTGGGTTGCTGGAAAAAAAAAAATTCCTGACAATAACTGATATATTTGACTTCAGGACATCACTGACTAACTACATGCTGAAAATCAAACACTTTTACTGGATTCATTTAGATATTTTCCAAAGTAAAAGTCCCTAGAAGTGTATGATTCAACTTTTTCCCTTCATGGTCTAGTGTTAAAACAGTTAACAAAAATAACAATAAATCATGATATCGAATCGCAATACTTGTAGAATCACAATACATATCGTATCGACACCCAAGTATCATGATAGTATAGAATCGGGAACCCCCACAAAGGGGCCGCATCTGATGGTGTGACGTCACTTTGGCCCGGTGGACGCTCCCGACCCCTCGTGGATTCGTGAAGCACAAATCACGCTTCAGAATCGAGAGGAGCAAAATGTGTGTGTGGTGGCAGAGACACAGTTCAGGGTCTGACAGCATCAAAACACCCACTTAAATGGACCTAATAAGACCACACACACACTCACGCACACACACATTAGACGTGTGTGTTTGTGTATGTGTGTGTGTGTGTACGTATACGTATGAGAAAAGACAGCTGCAGAGGAGTTCCCAAGCACATCGCACTTACTCAGATTAGACACATGTCACTTCACACACACACTGACGTATATGAATACACGCATGCACGCACACACACACACACACACACACCCACACACACACACACACACACACACACACACATACATATAACTGCACACACACACACATACATATAACTGCACACACACAAATATTCACCTGAGTTCACCCAATCAAGCAGCTGTCTTGCTCAAGCGGTGTTTTCCAGGACAGATGTCTCTAATCGATCGAGACTCTAAAACTGTGTTTGTGTTTTGTCAATGTTTGCAAATCTGTCTGCTCGTATCGATTCACTGGAGGAAGCAGACAGGAAGTGAAGTGATTGATCACGATCAGCAGAAGAAGACAAAACAGAGACACTTACCTTCAAACTGTTAAAAGTGAATTTTTAAAATACATTTTGGATCTTATTTTAGTAGTTTTGTCCATCATTATTAACAAAGTATTATCCAAATTATCTGTTGTAAACATCCATAACAGTTTACAATTTTGACCTGCTGTACTTTAACGTTATTGTAGTTTGATTACTGACATTTCATCTCCAAATATAGTGGTTTAGACTGCTGCTGTTAATCGATTACAATAGTTAATTGAGACTAATCGCAAAGTAATCGCACATTTTTTATCTGTTCAAAATGTACCTTAAAAGGAGATTTGTCAAGTATTTAATACTCTTATGAACAACAAATATGCTGCTTTATGCAAATGTATGTATATATTTATTATTGGAAATCAATTAAACAACACAAAACAATGACAGATAATGTCCAGAAACCCTAATGTAAAAAAAAAAAAGTTCCAAAAATGTTAAAAAAAAAAAAATGTTCATAATAATGTCCCAAAAAAGTTAGAAAAAAGAAAAAAAGTCTGAAAAATGTCCAAAGAATAAGTTTGAAAAATGTCCAAAAAATTAAAAAAAAGAAAAAGAAAAAAAAGTCTGAAAAATGTAAAAAAAAAAAAAAAAAAAAGTTCGAAAAATGTCCCAAAATAAGTCTGACAAATATAAAAAAAATATGTTTTCTTCTTTTTCCGAAGAAAGTAAAAAAAAAAAAAAACATTTTTTGAATGATGTCGAAAAAAAAGTCGGAAAAATGTCCAAACTATGTAAAAAAAAGTAAAAGGAAAAAAATCGGAAAAATGTCCAAAAAATGTAAAAAAAAAAAAAAAAAAAAGTTTGAAAAAAGTAAAAAAAAAAGTCTGACAAATGTCAAAAAATGTCCCGAAAAAAGTCTGAAAAATGTACCGAAGAAAAAAAAAAAAAGAAAAAAAGTCGGAAAAATGTCCAAACTATGTAAAAAAAGTAAAAAGGAAAAAAGTCTGAAAAATGTGCAAAAAATAAAAAAAAAAAGTCTGACGAATGTCAAAATATGTCCCGAAAAAAGTCTGAAAAATGTACCGAAGAGAAAAAAAAAAAAAAAAAAAAAAGTCGGAAAAATGTCCAAACTATGTAAAAAAAGTAAAAGGAAAAAAGTCGGAAAAATGTCCAAAAAATGTAAAAAAAAAAAAAAGCCTGACAAATGTCAAAAAATGTCGCGAAAAAAGTCTGAAAAATGTACCGAAGAAAAAAAAAAAAAAAAAGTCGGAAAAATGTCCAAAACTATGTAAAAAAGGTAAAAAAGGAAAAAAGTCTGAAAAATGTCCAAGAAATGTAAAGAAAAAAATTTTGAAAAATGTAAAAAAAAAAGTCTGACAAATGTCAAAAAATGTCCAGAAAAAAGTCTGAAAATGTACCGAAGAAAAAAAAAAAAAAAGAAAAAAAAAAAATCTGAAAAATGTCCAAACTATCTAAAAAAAGTTAGAAAGAAATATTTATCTGAAAAATGTCCAAAAATGTAAAAAAAAAAAAAAAGATCAAAAAATGAAGAAAAAAAAATTGACAAATGTCAAAAAATTTGAAAAAAAAAAGTCTGAAAAAGGTCTGAAAAATGTAAAAATAAATGCCCCCAAAAAAGTCTGAAAAATGTAAAAAAAAAAAAGAAAAAGTCAAGAAATATATTGTCCAGAAACCCTCACAGTTACTGCATTTAACATAAAAAATATGCTCAAATCATAACATGGCAAACTGCAGCCCAACAGGCAACAACAGCTGTCAGTGTGTTGACTTGACTATGACTTGCCCCAAACTGCATGTGATTATCATAAAGTGGGCATGTCTGTAAAGGGGAGACTCGTGGGTACCAATAGAACCCATTTACATTCACATATCTGGAGGTCAGAGGTCAAGGGACCCCTTTGAAAATGGCCAATTTCAGACGTCACTTCCTTCTCCAAGCTCGGGACCGTAAAGGGTCCGACGGAGGAGGTGGGCCTGAGCCTGCAGCTCTGCAGCTGGACCCTCCTCTATATCAGAGGAAAATACTGAAGTCAGTGTTGAACTCTACTTTTCTTCTGTCAGACATACGGCATTAAGAGAAAAGTGCTCCCAGATGATCTTTGTTCTAGATCATCACAGCTGCTCTTCTGCTTTGGCAACAAATGACTTTTGGCTGATGATACCAATAAAGCATCTGTTTAACGTTTAGCTGAGAGGCAGAAGGACGACAGCGGAGAGAGAAAGGTGTTTGAATCAGCCTGATAAGAGAGGTGAAACCGTCGGAAGCAGAGAGGTGGAACAAATGAAGGAATAAATTAACTTAGGAGAGCTTTAGCAGGCAGTCTGTGAAATGACTCTCCGTGGACTCTTTTCAGCCTCTCTGTGTCGGTACCATCCTCTAACTGCTGAGCAGAAAACTCGGCTCATCCCGCCCGAAGCCGTTTTTCACTTTGATTGAAAGAATTTCACATATTTTAGCATTCACAGTTCTTTTTGTACCAGATGAGGGACGGCCTCCAGCTGCAGACTTCAGTACAACACAAAATATGTTACTCAGCAGGATCCAAAACATTTCAGCAGAACAAACTGTCAACAGCGCTGCAGGTGTTCTGCTTGCTCATTTGTATTTTGAAAGAGCTTCTCGCTCCGTTCTTCTTCTTCAGAGAGAAAGTTCATAAGTTAAACCAACAGAAATATGAGAGACTTGTAAATAAACTAGAAAGATCTATAACTGGGACATCCCTGGATTTGTGAGGGGAAATCTTTACTTTGTATGATTCATTTATCTTTTTTAGGTTACAGTGTAATATTCATGATGCTCTTTTCAAATAGTTCCTGATATATAAGGAATGATGGTCTGCTGATGTTTGTTGGAAACCTAAATTACAAACAATATCTCAGGAAAAACAGAGAAAACGTAAACACGGTTAACATCTGAGCAAACGACTGCCATTTTTCTTGTGAAGACAGTCTCGTAAATATAGAATCATATCACACAAAATGGAGATAAACAAACAAACAAACCAATAAATAAGTAAGTAAATAAATGAATACACTCTGTTGTCAGTTTATTATCTAGCTGATACTAATGCAGCAGTCCTATAAATCCTCCCTTCATGAAAGTTATAACATTCAGTTTTTGTTGTTTTAAAGAGGTGCTGATTCAATGTTGGTCATTTTGGAAGCGGTTGAGTATTAATGTGTTAGCGTATTTTAGCATTTTATTAAAGATAATTCTTTTTTTATTCCTCTTCCTGCAGTTTTCTCCATTCGGTAAGACGTTGTTGGCGTCCTGCTCGTACGACTTCACTGTCAGGTAAGATACACCTTTTATATCTCTTTTTATCTCTTTATATCTATTTATATCTCTTTATATCTCTTTATATCTCTTTGTCCTGATCATGAAAGACTCTGTGAACTTACGGTCCTTTAAATGAAGTTGTCATCGGCTTCTTTGCAGTTGTGTTTTATTGTAAAACACTGAAGTCTGAAGTGTGCGTGGAACTTATTTAGCATTAATGACGCGTGGAAATGAAGGAGGTTTTACAGGTTTAAGTGGAATGGAACAAAGTAATTTATAGTAAACATTAGAGAGGAAACACAAACAGAGCGGCTGAGATGGAAGGTTGTTGCCTGGATGTAATGGACACATTTGAACATTTGAAACCAACTTTTAGAGGTTAAACGACTGCAGCAGCAGCAGCAGCAGCAGCGGCAGATGTGGTCTCCAGCATGGAGTCGTGTTTCTGCTTACGTTCCTTTTCTTTTCAATTACCAGCCATAGTGGATGAATGGTGTCATCCTAGAAGTAGTAATGAGTAAGGACACTGTGATAATGTGTGATTAAGTTAACTGGTGTGTGAGATGGAGAGAGAGAAAGAGAGGGGGGGAGAACGAAGGAGACAAGGTGAGCTGCAGTGTTAATAAAATCTGTCATATCAAGCAAGACTGCCTCTGTGTGTCTTATTAGAATATACTACTTCATAATCTCACCCTTCCTCTCTCTCTCTCTCTTCACTGGGAGTTTCTACAGCCTCTAAATTTAACATAAAGTCTGTAAAACCTGTCTGTATGTCTGTCCAACACGGTCTCACAACAGTTTGTGAAATAGTCACGAAATTGAATCTATTTGGAGTTCTTTTGAGACGTGCTTTTCTCTGTTTTCTTTGGCTCGTCGGGCAAAATAAGCAATTTAAAGACTTCACCGCGGGCTCTGGGAAAATGTAATGAGCATATTTCTCTGTTTTATGGTCGATCTTGACAGATCAATCAATAATACAATTAATCAGTATGACAAGGATGGAGTTAGGGCTTCTGGGAGTGTTATCCTAATTGGGGAATTTGCACATACTTTTGCTGAAGGGCGCCTCCGTGCGTCGGTTTCCGATGCTGAGGGGCGCTGACCAAACGGCGGTATTTGACGAGTTGGGAGTGAGATCGGGTTGTTCTGGTGTGAATCCAGCATAAAGGATGCCTTGTGCGTCGGTATCAGACGCCGAGGGACGTGATAAAGCATCAGTATTTGACGCTCTGAGAATGAAACCGGGCTGAAATTACACAGTTTAACTTCTGAGGAATGATTCGTGGCAAGTTAAAAGAGGAGTGATGCTGAACTAAATGTCAGGTGTTGGATATGTTAAATGATGGAGAGAGAGAGAGAGAGAGGGAAAGAAGGAGGCGGTAAAGTGCCGAAGGTAAAGAAGGAAGGCTGAAAGATAAATGCGGTGAGAGCTGGTTCTCTACCAAACCTTGTGTTTGATCGATCCGAGCTTTCATTGGCTCAAATACTCAATGCTGAGTACTGATTTCATTATACAAACACACTGGTAGACTTCTGCCCGTGGAGGTTGAGGTCGTCTTTGTAAGGTAAGAAAACAGCGTCTGCAGTAATAATCCTCAGAAACAAATCCAAATGTACCAAAACTGCATTTACTTTTATTTTCCAGGAAAAAGCCCCAGAGGCTGCAAACAAAATAAAACAGGATTGCTGGGCATAAAACTAATGCATAGAAATAATTCATGACTATTCATTTTTGGAGTCCTTTTATTAAGCTCTCCTTTATAATAGTTCCTGGGATTAAAAGTCCCGGGGCTATAGTTATGATTCTGTCTGGTTCAGTTTCAGTGTTTCCAGCTGTTTTCATCAAACAAGCTCTGATAAAGCCGCTGTACACACTTCCTGCTCAGCAGCAGACAGCAGACGGACACCGTTAGAGAATAACTGGTGAACACAGTGGAGCATTTAGCAGCTAAAGAGACGGATATTATTCTTAAGAGCTCCCTAAAAAGACGGATTTAATGATGTGAAACCTGAAACATCCTCAGCACGTTTCCTTCACCAGATTGTGTCGGTGCAGATAGAGGAACCTTTTTTTTTTAAGCATTCATCTTTAATTTAATTTGAACACTCGGCGTTCTTCTTTATTAACTCTGAGATAATCCTTAATCCATTCATTACTGCAGTGATAGCGCGGTGTCGTTGGGTTTACTTCATCTGATGTTATCTTATTAAAACACTGTGAACGGGACGAAGTGTGTGTGCGTAGGTCTGTTTTGTGTTAAACAATCTAAACACAAAGGCTATCAAGCTAATTATCACCTGTTCTTAATGTGTGTGTGTGTGTGTGTGTGTGTGTGTGTGTGTGTGTGTGTGAACCCTCTCAGCATCGATCATGACTGACTACAGGAGGCTCTAATCACCTCATTAACTCTTTACATCGTTAGTCATTAGTCTCTTCTTCGTCTGTTGATCAGCTGCACTGCTTAACTTTTTTTTATTAATGATAACTCTTATAAATAAAACTATATTTTATATCATAATATTTTGAGCATACACTGTGAATGTTTTAATCATGTTTTCTATAGTAAATAAGGTTGTCAAAGTTAACGTGATAATAGCGCAAATTCGTTTTAACGCCACTAATTTCTTTAAGGCATTAACGCAACTCGCGATTTTTAAGGTCGTAGCGGCTCAGTTTTAAAGCCAGAGTGAAGATATTGGTATCATATGAAACAAGAAAACCTAAAGAATCCATCGGTACCAACCAGGTCATAGTAGCTTGTTGTAAAGGAGGTTAAATAACGCTCTAAAGTTACGCTAAATTTTGGCGAGGAAAAACTGGCATGTCCATGTTCAAAGGGGTCCCTTGACCTCTGACCTCCAGATGTGTGAATGTAAATGGGTTCTCTGGGTACCCACGAGTCTTCCCTTTACAGACATGCCCACTTTATGATAATCACATGCAGTTTGGGGCAAGTCATAGTCAAGTCAGCACACTGACACACTGACAGCTGTTGTTGCCTGTTGGGCTGCAGTTTGCCATGTTATGATTTGAGCATATTGTTTTATGCTAAATGAAGTACCTGTGAGGGTTTCTGGACAATATCTGTCATTGTTTTGTGTTGTTAATTGATTTCCAATAATAAATATATACATTCATTTGCATAAAGCAGCATATTTGTCCACTCCCATGTTGATAAGAGTATTAAATACTTGACAAATCTCCCTTTAAGGTTCATTTTGAACAGATAAAAATGCGTGATTAACTATTTTAATCGATTGACGCCCTAATACTAACTCATAGTTAGGATTTCCTGTCCTTGTCAACATTATGAAAACACACTTCTCTGTAATAAATACATAATACCTACCTACCTACATAATATTTAATGTAGGTATGAAGTCTTTGCTCCACTAAGACCTGTTGAAATGAAACCGTCTATCATGTGAAGGTGTATTAAATCTTATATCTGAGCGCCCCCCCCCTCGTCCACCTGTTGGTGTATTCAGCTCTTTACACCTTCCGCTGTGTAAACTCACACACACCTGCTTCTATCTGCCTTCCTGTGTGCTGTCACACGTACAAATACTGATCTAATCCACCTGCACACACAAAGAACACAACATGAATGTACATGATGTACAGTCATATACAAATACATCTGAGCACACACTGTCCTATAGTCAGCCACATGTATACACACATGAGTTCTATTAATCCTTTCTCATCCCTCATATCCGCTCACCGCCCACCTCCTCTTCAACTCTTAGTTTATTTAGTCTTGACAGACTCAGTTTAGAGTGCAGCGTTCTGGGGGAGACCCTGCTCAGATGCCATCAGTTCTTCTGATTCAGTTCTGTAATTTACTATTTGATTCATCAGTGTTCCTAAACCCTTCTCTGCTGTTTGATGTTTTAGGGTATGGAGGACGGAACCAGCCAAAATCTAAAATAAATAAATAAATAAATGTCATTAACAGTAGCAAAAATAATATTAAAAGTAAATGTAGCCATTAATTTATTGATCAGACAGGACATAAATTTATATTTCTGTTTTAATTTGCTTCTTGATTTGTTTATCTTATGTATTTATTTTTATTAATTTTAAATGTATTTATTTTTGCATTTATTTTTAAAGATTTTTATTTATTTATATATTCATTCATTTATCTATTTTTATATTTGTTTTTATATGTATTTATTTTATGTACGATTTTTCCTTTGCATTTCACCCCTTATTTACTTCCCCAAACTTATTTATTTCTGTATTCTTTCCTTCACACATTTATTTTCAATATTATTTTTGCTACATTTAATGACATATTTATTTATTTATCGAGTCATTTATTTATTTATTTATCAATTTTCAATCATCAATGACCGCTCTGGAAGAATAATGTCCATAAATGCCACACTCCGATATCTAGCACTTTTAGTACACTTGTCATATTTTAATGCGTTCTCGTATGTGGTTATTAATGCTCTCTGGACACACCACTCTTATTTAGTATGAAACTGAGACTCATGAGGTCGTGTTCTCCTTTTTCTAACAGCAGGTTTGACGTCTCATGTTTGCTTTAGATAACATGTCCTCTACTCCTCACAGCAGTCTGTGTGTTTGTGTTAAAAAGTTAATTTCCTGTTTGAATTAAAAGCATCAGTGACATGAGCTCATGGGAGGATCGGGTCACTCTCTCTACATGTCTTTCTGTTGTCTTCTGTCACTTCTCTTTTTCAGTTTTGTCCTCGCGTCCCCTCCCTCCCTCCCTCCCTCCCTCCCTCCCTCCCTCCCTCCCTCTCTTTCTCCCTCTGTCCGCTGTGACTTAATGACATTCGTAGTAACAGTGAGAAGCACATACACAGCTGACAGGTGAATGGACGGTTCCACAGAATGAAATACAATAGAAGCTAAATAATTACCTACCCTGGAAACTGAGGACAAAAGACAGCGCAAGCCTCATTTATACAAATAACACGGTGTATTTGTCTAACCGGGAGACTTCTGGTCTTACACACACACATGGACGTCATCTAAACCTATAATCTGAATCACTAGCTGTTGCTCATGTTCTCTTCTGCACAGTTAATAGAAACGCTGATGTCACAGTGATGTCCTGATCAAGTTCTTTAAGTTCTTCTGCTCATTCTACTGCTGCTGCTGCATTGTTTCATAACACTCGTATCTAAAAAGCCGACTCACTCCAGTCGACAGTAAATCGTTGCGTTGCTCATTTTATGAAGCCAATCAAAGCTATAGTGGCTCTTAGCTGCTGGATTATTGCTGCTGCTCTTAATGCACTGAATGGGAGCTGCTGTGACAGAAATGCATTCATTTCACTGGAGATTTTTATTTTTTTATTGCCACTGCACTTCATTACGTCGATGACGTATTGCTCCGCACTCCGGGTGATGAATGTGTTGGACTTTTCACGTCTCGCATATATTTGTGAATGAGTGAGCACATGAACCCCATTCACTGTGGGTCTAAGATAGTTAGCATTACATAGAGATACAAGTAAATATACAGTATGTTTTCAAGGTTACAATGTGGTCTTTTTTTCGCTCTCTTCAAGAAGCAACTTGATCACATTTTTATGGCCAAGACAAACCAAAGAACTAGTGGCGTTGAGGGCCGCCAGTTGAGTTGCCTCACGTCTTGTTGCACTTGAACACACGCAAAGACTACAGACAACGGCCGATTACCACGTACGTTCTGCGCCTGCGTGAGAGGAAATAACTCTCCACACCAGCAGGCGGCGGTAGTCTGTATTTGTTATGATACGTACATGAAACAAAGCGGCGTTTGCCAACCATTTTCACACCACTCTCACTCACCACTTAGCTTCATTCCAGATGTTCATGTCGCTGTGAAAATATCCGTGAAGATGAAAAATGAGAAGAGCCTTCTGTGTGTTTCGTCTTGACTTTACTCGTTGGCTTGCTTTCCTCACTTCTGTTTCTCTTCTCGTGCACTGATTGGTTTAAGCTGAACATCTGGAATGAAGCTAAGCGGTGAGTGAGAGTGGTGTGAAAATGGTCGGCAAACGCGCCGCTTTGTTTCATGTACGTATCATAACAACAGCTTGTATATCCTCCGTCCTCGCTCTTCCTGTTTCCCCTTTTTGAATGATGAATACAGACTACCGCCACCTGCTGGTGTGGAGAGTTATTTCATCTCACGCAGGAGCAGAACGTACGTGTTAACTGGCCGTCGGCCGTCGTCTTTGCGGTGTGTTCAAGTGCAACTTTTTGGCCAAGACAAAGGAGACGTGAGGCGACGCAACAGTCGGCCTTCATCGCCGCTAGTTGTCTGATGTTGACTTGGTGTGTCTGGGCTCTTAGGTCAGAGAGAAGGCTGTATATACCCGCCACTGAATCCTGTTACTTTTCTTTTCTCATTTGCATCAACCTGACCTCCTCATGGGGATAAATGAAGTCTAATCACGTCAAAGTGCTGCTGCATTTCTGCTGCACTGAAGCCTAAAACTCCTCCACTCTAAAGCGTCTTCTGACTGGCCAACTCCTCGTTATTGTGAGTTATATCGGTGCCAGAAACAAACTCACTCTGCTCATTAGGAACGAACCTAAACCAGGTCTGTAGTGCAGTATCGTCGAAACCACACACAAACACAAACACACACACTGGTGTACATACTGCTCCACTCAGGGAACGTGAGTGTGAGCAGTGATTTACACTAACAACTCACTCAATATATAATATCACTCAATACCTGACGCTCCCCAGACACCCATCACTCATTGTGTGTGTATGTGTTTGAGTGTGTGTGTGTGTGTGTGTGTGTGTGTGTGTGTGTGTGTGTGTGTGTGTGTGTGTGTGTGTGTGTGTGTGTGTCCAGTATTAATATGGGCCTAATGGAGCCCAATGGGAGCTGCAGTGTTCCCTCTGAAAATGATTTAATTACATTTGCAAAGTGGATGAGTCTGGAGGGAGTGTTTGCTGCGTCAGGCACTTTGGCACACGCACACACACACGCACACGCACAAACACACATACACACACACACACCACTCTGTCAAGACCAGGAAGAGACACAGTCTTTCAATTAGTCTGATTGGCCGCTGCTGGCCTGACGTCTGGTGTTTTACTGGCTTTCCTTTCTCTTTTACTTCTTATTCATCTTTATTCTTCTTAATCTCACTCTCTAGATTGCTTTTTATATCCATTCCTCTTTATATCCCTTAAACCCTTCCTCTCCCTGCATATCTCTTACTCACCTTCCTCCCGTCTTTTCTCTATTAATTCCTACTCATGCATGACTGTATAATATGATTTGTAATTTGAAGGGTTTATTTTTGTAGAAAGAGGTATGATCAGATGTACGCTTCCCCTCCCACAGTCAGCTGTCAGACCTCCACACACATCTGGTTTCTGTGTCTAATGTATGTATATGTATGTAGTGAGAGGGTGCACTGTTCATTGCATCAAAATATGGAAAGTATTGGACCAGTTTTGGGCCTAAAAAATAGTAAAAAAGTTTTTCCACAGGGTATTCCATCATAATCGTCCTCTTGGTAGCACGAATGTGCTCCAGGATATTTCAGTTCAGTCTGTGTCTTAGACTATGAGATATTGTTTATGTAAATTTGCTTGTATCATGGCAGTTTTGGCTTCACTTCTGGTTGCAAAAAAACAAGATGGCGAGGGCCAAAAACCAAGATGGCGTCGGCCAAAAACCAAGATGGCGACGGCCAAAAAACCAAGATGGCGAGGGCCAAAAACCAAGATGGCGACGGCCAAAAAAACAAGATTTTGAAGGCCGAAAAACCAAGATGGCGACTGCCAAAAAAACAAAATGTTGAGGTCCATAAACCAAAATGACGACGACCAAGAACCAAAATGTTCAGGACCAAAAACCCCAAAAACCAAGATGGCGACGGCCAAAAACCAAGATGGCTACGGCCAAAAACCAAGATGGCGACGGCCAAAAACCAAGATGGCGACGGCCAAAAACCAAGATGGCGACGGCCAAAAACCAAAATGGCAACGGACAAAAACCAAGATGGCAACGGCCAAAAACCAAGATGGCGACGGCCAAAAACCAAGATGGCGACGGCCAAAAACCAAAATGGCAACGGACAAAAACCAAGATGGCAACGGCCAAAAACTAAGATGGCGACAGCCAAAAACTAAGAATGCGGCGGCCAAAAAACAAAATGTTGATGGCCAAAAACCAAGATGGAGACGGCAAAAACCAATCGAGCCAAACAACCAAACTTCTCATGCAATTTCACAGTTCTTGCTCTCATTTTTGTAATTGTCTTAATCAGATTTGATGTGGTCGGTTTGTTTGTGAAATCCTTCTCAGAAACTTCAAACTATGAAACATATTCTGCTCAAAGAGTAAAATCTGCTTTTCATGTAATACATCTTTACTTTTCCGTTTGTGTGTTTATTCTTTTTGTTTTGCTGTTACTTAAATGAAAGTCAAACATCTGTGTTTGTGTGTGTGTGCAGGTTCTGGGACTACAGCGGGAACCAGCCTCTTCTGGACACGGTGGAACATCACTCAGAGTTCGTCTGTGGACTAGACTTCAACCTGCACATCCCCAACCAGGTAACACACACACACACACACACACACACACACACACACACACACACACACCAGACGTTGCTCTGAGAGTTACCACCGCAGCCTTTGGAGCTGTGCTGTTGTTCAGGCATGATAACTTGTGTTTTGAATCCAGAATAGGTCACCTACGTGATTTGTGCAGATCCGATTTAAATGTGTACATTACTCAATTAATAAGCTTAACCGACTAGCGAGGGGCAGCAGTCGACTAGTCACAACCGCACACGTCCTTATTCATAACATGTAGACAGCAGGAGATTTGCTGCCCACGGAGATTACACTTCACTAAACATGTCAGAGAAAAAGAAACGTGGGAGGTCGTCTTTCAGACGGCTGCTACTGTGACCCAGACGGGGATAAGCCACGGACAATGTGTGGATGTGCTGGTTTAGAAAAGACGTTTTGAAAATCCCTCAGTTCTTTTCTTATCTCTAAGTGGTATTAACTGCATTAACAATGGTATAGAGTCACAAATTTTCACAGAAAATGAAATAACATCTGATTTTGTTATTATTCACGTTATCTTTAAAGTTGTATAGAATTAAACTCAATCCTTTTGATTTTATATCCTTAATAGAATTAAATATAATTAACAAAAAGAAAGGATGGTGCAGTCGAGTGTGTGGTGTAACCATCGAATCACCGTTTCCACATCTGGTTGCTGTAGTTCTGGATAAATGGGGGCCATCCATCAATGTGTCTGCACATGAGCAGGCTGAGGTTAACCCCCCCCCCCACTCAGTAACACTCAGTAACGCGGTGTCAGGGAGTGGGTGCTCCAGTGTGTCGGGTACAGAAGCAGTGAAGTGAAAAGGCCACTCGTGTCTAATTCAGTTTTTCTGCTAATTTGGACAGACACCATATTGGACCCTTCCCCCCCCTTTAGAGATTATGTTCAGCTTGAATCCACTGGATACGTGCGTGGGAAATAGTGACAAAAACCATACTGGGGTGGACGCCGTGATTAGGAAATGAGTGTTGAAATCATCTACGGTTGTTTGCAGACTGATCCGAGGTTACGTTGCTGCGTCATTTTGAAACTCTCGTACTCAAAAGTGGTTAAAAGGAAAGTTTAGCTTTGTTAACTAAACTTCAAAACAGCCCTTTAAAATGCCTCTAGCCCTTTTAATATCATGTATTATCATCTGAATAGAACAAGAGTGGCTTTGCATGTTTTAGCCCATTAACTACAAACGGTGCGTACACACCTCTCTGCTCACCATTTTCCGAATCGTACCATTAGTTTTGAGATTGATTTCTTACCTTCAGGGTGGCCGTCGAATTCAGTTCATTTCAGTAACGTAGACTCCAACACCCGAGATGTGAGCCCAATGCCAAACCAAAACCTTTTTAATGGAAGAAACAACCAAACTCAAATTATCCTCGTAAACTTCTTACATTATTCTCATAATATTACGACTTTTTCCACGTAAACTTATGACTTTATGCTCATAATATTACAACTTTTTTCACGTAAACTTCTGACTTTATTCTCATAATATTACGACTTTTTTCTCATAAACTTCTGACTTTATCTCATAATATTACGACTTTTTTCTCATCAACTTCTGACTTTATCTCATAATATTACGACTTTTTTCTCGTAAACTTCTGACTCTATTCTCTTAATATTACAATTTTTTTTCTCGTAAACTTATGACTTTATTCTCGTAATATTACGACTTTTTTTTCTCGTAAACTTCTGACTTTATTCTCGTAATATTACGACTTTTTCCACGTGAACTTATGACTTTATTCTCGTAATATTACGACTTTTTTCTCGTAAACTTCTGACTTTATTCTCATAATATTACAACTTTTTTCTGTTAAACGCTTGTGGTCTATTGGACCCTCTTCTACATCCATGGTCTGTGGTCTATTGCAGAACTAGAGAACCAGCTTTTGCTGCAGAATTTCCTTCACATGAACCTTTCTGCCTTTTACTTTTACGCTATTATGTCCTCAACATGCACCTTTTATCAGGAGTTTACACATGGAACCAATAATAGCTCGCTGGAAAATCAGAGCGAGGGCTTTTCCAGGGCACAGATGATGACGAGGTGGAAGTGCGTACGTGATAACGCCTCACAAGCCGGGGGGGGGGGGGGGGTTAAATAAACCCACAACGTCACGGTAAACAGTCACACTGTGTTCGGATGTGTTTGCGTCTATAACAGAGATGCAGTAATGAGCTGTATTGTCCTTGTTGTCAATGTTTGAGAATATGTGTGTGTGTGTGTGTGTGTGCACGTGGGTGTGTGGGAAGAGGCAACAACAGTAATGAGCTGTATTGTTGGTTATGTTGTTATCAGGCATGTCATTACAGAGAAGCAGCCGGTAACAAGCAGCTGTGGCGATGTTAAAGACACTTCCACTGACCTCAGTTCAGATCTCCGTTCTCTACGTTCAGGTTACTGTCACACTTCATCTCTGTTTTTTCACCTCTATATTATTTTTCTGTCATCTTCTCAGGGAATCTCTCAATACAACAAATTCTCAAGTACTTCCCAGTGATACTGGAATAATACAAAGAAAGTATATAATAAGAAGAATATCATAATTTTATGGTTAACAAGATTGTCAAGAATAATTCAGATATTCAATTCAAGCAGGTTTGTTCATTTTTGATTGATTTTGTAGCGGGTTTATTGCCTTTATTATAATTGTAAATTATATAACACATATAGAAACATGAAATGTCATATTTTTGCCTTATTTTTAGGGATGCACCGAAACTGATACTGATGCCGATACCGATACCGGATCGGATATCAGTGACAATTGGGCCGATCTTTTCAGTGAATTTTATACACTATATACATTATATACTGGAATTTTAGGGTTAACACTTGACATGTAGGATGAATTAGCCTAATGTGGGACATTTAAAAAAAAAAAAAAAAAAGATTAATATGGAAAACATTTGAGAAACACAATGTTCGCGTTTTTCCTCATTTTTCAAATATCCAGATTTTGACTATTAATAAAAGTGTGATTTTTTTCATGTGATCTAAAAATTTCAAAATTGTACTGATAGATATTTGCCCAAATTTCAAGACTTTTGACTCATCAGAACACGTTATGGCATTTTTTCCTTTTCAGACTAAATATAGCTTTTGAGCATTTCTACATATAAATTGTATTTTGGAGTCGTAACTTAATAAATTTACAGAATCAGGCTATTCACCTCTTTTTCAGGTATATATTTTTTTTAAGCCTGGTTCTTATTACTCGCACCTAATTAATTGCACTGAACCTAATTGAACTGTTTAACAACAGATAAATAACTATATTTATTTATTTATTCATTTATCGGGAGATTTAAGCTGTATGCCACAAGCTGAATATAAAAATATGACATTACTGCAAATATAGATGTAACTAAAAGTATGATTTATAGTGCAGATGTTAAACTATCTTTAAACTGATTCTAACATCAGTTATCAACATATTAGCAAACACGTGAATAGAGACTTAAAATATTAATGATCACATCTGGTCCTGATTTTTTGTAAAGTCACGGTTCAGTTCATGTGTGTGCGTGTGTGTGTGTGTGTGTGTGTGTGTGTGTGTGACAGCTGTGATCTACTGTTGCTTCCTCCATCATTGTGATTGGCTGAGTCAGCTCTTTGTTCTCCATGGAGACACTGACCGGAGACCTTCGTGTCTCCATGTGGGTGATTACATGTCAGTCGATTTGTGTCTTTTCATCCTCACGTAGACAAATGTTGAGTGTAAAAGCTTCTGCACATCTTTTGTTCCTTGTATAAACAGGTGTGAACGAGGAGAAACGGACTACCACGTGGTGTCTTCTCACCTCAACCCAGAGTATTTAGAAACAGATTTTCAGCCCTCAGACCTTTGTCAGGTTAAATGGACCATAACAGGGCACAGAGCGCTCTAACTATCTCCTCTCCTTCCACCTGAGAACAAAATAGCCTCAATAGATAAAGAAAACTCTCTAAAAACTTGTTTCGAGCTTTTTGAAAGCCGTTTCATTATTTTGATTCATGAACGAAGCATCAGCAACCTCAGTGATGCCTAAAGCGTAATAAAAATCTAATGTGAGTTTAAAGTGACTTTGTTTTTGCTACTTTTGGAAATAGTTTTGCCTTTTTTTAAAACTGATCCAACCTTGATCGAGACCGGTAGAGTTACTCAACAAACAGAAAGCATCAAACCTGGTTAGTGTCTACTGTTAATATGCTGCTACAAGTATTATACCAACACGTTTACAGGAAACATACGGTTTCCGCTTGTTACATGCATTCCGTCTCTTTTCAAGATAAACTTTCAACGTAGGTTTACTTAGTTTTTAGGCTTCATTACGCAGCAAAACTACTTGGTCAGGTTTAGGAAAACATCATGGTTGGGGTTAAAATATGTAGTATGGAAGTTACCTAACAAAACATTGACTCGGTCTCACACGGAACATGAGCAGCGGTCTCTTGGGTTCTTCTTCCTCGTGTCCAGCCGTCTTCTATATCACGTCTTTCCGGTGGTTGGTGCAGGCGAGCGCAGCGGCATTTGGTTCGGCCGGGTCATCTTTGGTACATTGTGGAGCTTGGCTACATCTCATGATGTGTTCCATGGTTTGAGATTCACCACACACACGCATGCATCGGAAGTTGTTCATGGACAACTTGCAGCGTCCTTCACCGGTTGGTGGTGGTGAGCGTCAAAGCTGCACTAAGCTCAGATGCAGTTAAAGACTTTTAGAGAAATGTTGTGCTGCATTCGCATTTTGTCGAAAGAACTCGCAGTGAACTCACAAATCATTTGCATAAACATGGCTGCCTGCTCTAGTAATCCTGACATCAGGCTAATCTGCTGGAAGCTCATCGACGCCACGTTATCCGTCCCGCTGTGAGATATCAAACTCCTCCTCTACTCGTGTTGTCTCTACTCTCACCACCTCTCGGTGTTTTCTCTCCTCAGATTACACTTTTGTTCCTTCACACACTCTCTCGTCTGCTCCGGTGTTTTAATTTCTTCCTCTGATATCAGCGCTAATTTATCACCTCTCTTCTTCTAATCACTCATTCTTTTCTTCCTCTCCCCCTCACCGGTGTGGTCTCTGGTTTTATCCAGACGTAACCACATTGATGGATCACCTTCCTCACGGCGCTGCAGGCCAAACCACACACTCGCTTTGTGTGTGTGAGAGATATGATGAGGTGATAGATCATACAGGAATGCAGGATGACAACCATTTGCAGGTCTGTAAGTTGGTCATTTTGTAAAGAAAATCTGGCCCAGTTACATTACTGGTGATACATGATGCCATCTGTGGTGCAGTACGACTACAATGGCTGTATATACAGCTGGGATTCTCAGAGTGGGGTCCGAAAAATAATTAGCTATAAATGATAAAATAGTGATGTATCATTAAAAAGTAAATATCTCCAGATGGGCACCATTTGCACCAATAAAACAAGCATATTGAGTCCATTACTCCCCCCCACGTTAGCTTGGGGCCAATAGAAACTCTGATATGATTGTTACACACAGCAATAAGTTCATTATTTTTAAATTGAAGCACTCACTGAAAGTCCGCTTTAGACTGGTGAGTTTAAACATCTGGATTTATAAAACCACCCTCTGTTTAAAGGTATATAAGTGGTAATAACATTCAGTAACATTGCAGATTTCCCCGCTGTGGGACTAATAAAGGATTATCTAATTTTATCTTAACATGATTCAAATTGAAATGTGTTTCTGTTTTATCACTGTGAAACAGGTTGAAACGTTTTAGAATACAAATTGTTTAGCATCTGGTCTTATTCTATATTTTTCTTATTGTCAACAAATCCCATGAAAAGACCAAAGCCAACAATGTGTTCTCATTACGTTCTGACTTCCTTTCCAATGATTTGATAATTTGATAAATTTTTTCCACACAAAAATATAAAATTTCCTCTGATTCCAGCTCCTCAAAGGTGACCATTTGTCTCTTATTTTATTGTAAACTAAACATCTTTGCGTCATCACCTTGGATTTTGGTGTTTTTCAAGGGGTAAGATCGGATTCACCAAAAGTCACACAATAACACAAACTAACAGATCAATGCATCAATCAATTACTGTTTTTTTCAATGGAGTCTGGTGGCTTAGAAGAGAGCATAGATAGGGTTTTTTCTTGCCACTATCCTGAGCAGATGACGACTCCTTTTTCACAGCGGACGTGTCACGGAGCTGTCACTCAAAAGCACCATTACCATGACAACTCAACAGTGATAACAATGTGTATTGTACTGTATGACCGCTGTGTGCCTTTCCCCCTACATAGCACATAACCGCCACAAGCTTATTAGCATTTTAATTATTCTTTCTTTTCATTCATCTTTTTCTCATTATTTGAATTAATAAAAAAATTATGAGTCAGACTTTGAACTTTGCTTTTATACTCCCTCTAGTCTTCCTTGTATTCCTCCTCCTTTCTACCGCTCCTCCTCTCCTCATTGCACATCTCGTCATTTCTTTCTCTCTCTCTTTCTTTGTGCTTTGCTGCAGTCTTGGCCGGTGTGTGTGCCTTTCCATTACGGCCGGCTGTTAAAGTTAATTAAAGAAGGGCATTCCTCTCCTCTCCTGACTCACTGCACGACCAACTCTGCTTACTCATGCTCATGAGAGGCCGTTCAGCTCGTTGACTCACTGATTCAGAGATACGATGAGGAGGCAGGAGGGAAGCCTGATGGTTCGGTGGGAGGGTGATGCTGTGATGATGAAATGTGTACAGACAAAACACATGATGCAAAGCATGGCCACCCATATGCTACAGAGAGCTGCATGTTTTTCTTAATTTGGCAGACTTGTTGTCGTTACGCAGTGTTTGTGACTAGTAAACGGTTAATCAGCTCTCACCTAAGAACCATCTGAGACCTTCACAGACCGGGGAAGTTGCTGTTCACTTTATGAGAGCCTCATGGTATCTTTGCTGTCCAGCAGCAGAGGAAGAGGAGGGGGGGGACGCGGTCGCCACCCACGTGAAGCACAGATTCTTCTGTTCTCCGACGCTGCTGCTGAGGTTTGACCTTTTCAAACTTTCACAGCTTGCCGCTGTGTGACTCTGGAGAAGACAAAACGTTCTCTCTCCCAACTCATCACTTGGTCAGTGGCTTGGTGTGATGCTCTAGGTTCCCCTCTAGCGTCAGTTCTGGACGTGTGGCGTCAGTTTTCGCTCGTTATATACATACTGTCTTTTCAAAATAAACTTCCAACCATAGACTTTGTATAAGAAGTGGACGTAGTCACCGTGACGTCACCCATTGGTTTGAGTACTACAGTTTTGAAGCCTCAAGTTTGGCCGTCGCCATCTTGTTTTTTGGCCTTCGCCATCTTGGTTTTTGGCCACCGCCATCTTGGTTTTTGGCCGTCTCCATCTGGGTTTTTGGTCGTCGCCATTTTGGTTTTTGGCCTTCGCCGTTTTGGTTTTTGGCCTTCTCCATCTTGGTTTTTGGTCGTCGCCATCTTGGTTTTTGGCCTTCGCCATCTTGGTTTTTGGCCGTCTCCATCTGGGTTTTTGGTCGTCGCCATCTTGGTTTTTGGCCGTCTCCATCTTGGTTTTTGGCCGTCGCCATCTTGGTTTTTGGCCGTCTCCATCTTGGTTTTTGGCCGTCTCCATCTTGGTTTTTGGCCTTCGCCATCTTGGTTTTTGGCCTTCGCCATCTTGGTTTTTGGCCGTCTCCATTTTGGTTTTTGGCCTTCGCCATCTTGGTTTTTGGCCCTCGCCATCTTGGTTTTTGGCCGTCGCCTACTTGGTATTTGGCCGTCGCCATCTTGGTTTTTTACCGTTACCATCTTGGTATTTGGCCGTCGCCATCTTGGTTTTTTACCGTTACCATCTTGGTATTTGGCCGTCGCCATCTTGATTTTTGGCCGTCGCCATCTTGGTTTTTGGCCGTCGCCATCTTGGTTTTTTACCGTCTCCATCTTGGTTTTTGGCCGTCGCCATCTTGGTTTTTGGCCGTCGCCATCTTGGTATTTGGCCGTCGCCATCTTGGTTTTTGGCCGTCTCCATCTTGGTTTTTGGGCGTCTCCATGTTGGTTTTTGGCCATCTCCATGTTGTTTTTTGGCCGTCTCCATCTTGGTATTTGGACTTCGCCGTCTTGGTTTTTGGCCTCACAAACCCGTCAGAAAGGCTGTAGACTCTCATGACCTCTTACATTGAGGCAGACCAACCAACTGAAATTCTGTTCAGGATAAGTAAAACCTCTTTTGTTAATAAAGTGACAAATGTTTCCACATTTCATTCATGAACAGCATAATCCTGGTGGCGTAGCGCTTCTTTCTGATCTAAAACTGAACTTCTAGGAGACAGGGTGGAGGCTGTCGAATGTTTTAAAGCCCTCTGAGAGAAATCTTCAGACAATCAGTCACAACATTTTTGTGGAGCACACCCATTGTGTCACAGCTCATAATTATACAGGTCTGTATAATACCAGGAAGCAAATATGACAGGTAAAATAAACTTTGACAGATTTATAACAACCCCTGTCTGTCACAGTGATGGATTATAATTAATTATGGCAGAAACCCTGCTGACATGTTAATACATTTCCTCTGACTGAGCGAACTACTTACGGTATTTCCTATTGGCTGTGCTGCCTGCACGCTTTTAGGACCTTCACACCCAAAACGCAGCAGCAGAATGACAGTAAGGACCAAGATTTTAATGCATTTATAATCCAACTCATCCAGCAGGCTGCAGTTTCCCCTTCATTGTTTAACCAAACACAAAGGCAGTTCTAACAGCTGTGGCGATATAAGATAACATATATAATTATATGAATAATGAAGTGGCTTTATGGTGAAAGTGAAGTGGAACCAGTGTTTTACTTTGAAAGCTGGGAGCTCATTATTTCAGCTGTGTGTTCTGCAGCCAGGAAAGATGATAGAGAGGTAGTGTGTCATTCAGATGATAGCCACGTCCCCAACAGAGGCATGTTATTCAGATGATAGCCACGTCCCCACAGATGTACGTTATCCAACTGATAACCACGTCACACTTGATTATAGAGTGAGGAGATGGACGTGGGGGGACAGCTGTATTTCATCCTCCACTGAACCATCTGAAACGTCTCGGTTTACAAAGTAAAGAGTTATTTAATAGTGACTTTTACCTGAGAGCTTATCTTGGTTTAAATCCGTCTTTGCTTAATATTATTGGTTTGGTATTGGTAATTGTGTTGCTTCATGAATAACGTTGCAACTAACAATTCAACGTATCCTTGTACAATAGTTCGTATGATATCTTACAAAAAGTTGTTAATTTTTCGTTCGTTTTCCTATGAATGTCCAGCAACACGTGTCAATTTCTGCTCGTTACATACATACAGTCATTTCAAAATAAACTTCCGTCTTCACAGGAAACAACTTTCTTTAGGTTTAGGCACCAAAACTACTTGATTAGGTTTAGGAAAAGGTCGTGGTTTGGGTTGAACCCACCAATCCACCCTGACCTCCTCCCTACGTAGCGTTTGTTGCTCTTTATACTTCCTGGTTCACGATTACGTGGATTACATACAAATTGATTTTGTGCGATATATATATATATCGCACAAAATATATATATATATATGTGTTTATATATATAATTGTTTGGTTTATAGAATGTCAGAAAATAGTGAAAAATGTCACAATTTCCCAAAGCCCACAGAGAAGTTTTCAAATTGCTTGTTTTGACCAACCGCCCGTCAAAAAGTACTAGTACTAGTACTAGTAACCACCACTATTCAGACAACTCGGTCTCACAGGAAGGCATATAAATACCACAACATTGCAAAGACATTTTTTGTGTCATGAGTACGCCTTTTAGTGTTTTTGCACGTCATTTGTACACCACGTAAACGTCCGCAGTTAGGTTCAGGCAAGAAAAACATTTAGGTAGGGTAAGGGAAAATATCAAGTGCGTAAACTAAGTAAAACAAGTACGGAAACAACTGCAGAAAACAAGTCACAAACGGCAATAAAAAACATCTGACAAACGTCACTAACGTAACTTACAAAACAAAACACCTTCAACAACGGTCTCCTGGTTAAAAGTCCTGTGTTTTTCTGACCCGCTCACCATAAGTGGTCTTTCTCTCTTTTTATACTACGTCACTAACTCTTAGCGTAGCATTTAAACGCAGATGTGTTTATATTACAGTCAGTACAGGATACATGGCGTACAAATGGCACGCGGAAATCAAGAAAGGCGTAATTATTGCACGCTAAACGCCTTGCGCATTATCGTGGCATTTATACGCCTTTTCGTGCGAACGGGCTGGTTCAGACCAAAGTTTCTGTTTTATTTTTATACTCGTCCACTCTTTCTGACATGTTATTTGTGTGTTGGAAGGATAAATACATGTGAAGACACTGCACCTGAACCAAAACTTTAATGATTTGTGAACAGGCATGCAAACCCCCTGTCTTCCTGTGTGTGAGTACTAATGGTTGTGGTGTGGAACCATTATGTTCTGCAATTAGAGGGAAAAAACATCAGAATTGAGAGAAAAGCTTTAGGACCATATGGACTGAATGTTCTCTACTGGAAGCTGGAAACATAACAACAGTCCTCGGTTCAAAGATTGGATCGCTGGATGACGTGCGGCAAAAAATAGAGAATATAAAAAATGTAGAAATATAATAAACTAAAAAATATGTACCAAATATCATTAAGAAACATACAAGGCACTCTGATTGTGAATTCAAAATCCTTTATTAAGACATGGATACACTCACACTCAAAGTCACAGATTTTTTTATTATTATTTGACTACTTGCTTCATCCTTGAAGGTTTTTTTACTTCAACATTTCGAACACAGAGTTTCCTGACCCAGTGCAGCACTCCCGATTTTTTCCCCAAAAATATGTACCAATTGTTGTAGTTGAGTGACTCAGTGTTCTTCTTAATACATTCTTACTAAAATGAACACCCTCCATTACAAGTTCTACTACTCAGCTTGGCCTTTTCCACGATGAAAACGTGATTACAGTCTTGAGACAGAAAGTGTACATTAGTGATGAATTACACTAAATGAGGGACGTCTGTCTGATTAAAAACTCTCTTGCAGGAAACCATCCTGTCTTTTGCTTTTGTGTCCACTCCTGGAAAGGGAGGATTGAAGAAACTAAAAGAGGAAAGAGAAGGACAGAAGACAGATTTTAGTGTTTAGAGTGGAGACCAGCGAACAGAAAGCCATCTCTCTAAATGTCTCTCTTTGTCCCAGAGCTGATAATGGAGGGTAATTTGGGTGGAACACTTTGATGTAAGTGTGTGCCAGAGGAGACGGGGAAGCTGAGCGTCTCGTCTCTCAGCCGTCCGTCCTCGCCGAGTGTCCACGCTTCACCTGCAGCACCGAGACACGGAGAGAGGGAGAGCTCAGAGGAGCTCGGCATTATTTCAGTTGGAAGCTCGAGTGTTGTTGCACTTAGAAAACAAAAGACTGCACCACAAATCCCAGCCTGGACCTGCTGCCCACTAACTGCCTCTAACAGTGTGTGATGTGATGTGATGTGATGTGATGTGATGTGATGTGATGTGATGTGATGTGATGTGATGTGATGTGATGTGATGTGATGTGATGTGATGTGATGTGATGTGTTGTGATGTGTTGTCTGCAGGTGGTGGATTGTTCCTGGGACGAGACGGTGAAGATTTACACACCTGCCTGTCTGTCTGCTGGATCACACAGTACAGCATCGTAGAACACACACACACACATAACCGTGTACTTCTATCTTTGTGAGGACACTCATTGCATAATGCATTCCCTCGCCCCCTTACCCTAAACTTAACCATCACAACTAAATGCCGTACCCCAACCCTTACCCTAACCCCTAAAACCAAGTCCAAACAAAAATGTCCTCACTCTGAAGGTCTAAAACTCAAACTGGTCCTCACAAAGGTAGGCGTACGAGAACACACACACACACATTTTTGCTCTGATCTTCCAATATTCTGATATTCCAATTAATTTGACTGAAAAAGTGACTTTCACAGTGCCGGCATCAAAGTAAAACCACAGCCTGCCTTTTCTTTAGTTTTTTCTTCACTGTGAGTCACTTGGTATTTGCAGTCTTTAAAGTGTCGTTCACATCCTCAATGAACTTTAAACAATTTCACTCTCAGGGGTTCAGAAATAAGCACGATTCCCACTAAAAAAAACCCACATCATTTTAATTAAATAAAATTCATAAAAACACTGTGTAGAGCATCTGAACGAGCCGATGCACGGCACAGCATGGGGGAGGGCGGTGAGAACGATGGTGCTTTAATTTACCAATACAATATTCACGTCCGTTTTATAAAATAATTAGTGAACTGTTTGTCATAATTTTTTTTTATTATTTGTGAACAAATATAATTAATGAAACATTACAGAATATGATTTTACAGGGCAAACATTTCCAGAAGAATTGATGCTCAGACGAAGGCTGTAATATGTGTAAATAATAAATTAATTATTTAAATAACCTAATGGTCCCAAATGATGTGAAATTGCGTAGTTTTAAGTCAAAAGTCGAAGCCTAATGATTCTTAATTACAACAGATCTCAATTCTCCTTTACAATAATTCACTACATGTTTACAATCAGCTAGGAAACTCATTAAAATATGCAATAATTAATACCAGTGTATATGATGGAAAAGAGGCATTCGAATTTGCCAGACGAACCAAATTTGGACTTTTACAACCAAAATCTTTCTCCGAGGGTGGGTATTCATGCCCCCAGATGCCATAGCTGGCAAATCTAAACCTTGTGATGTTCCCACAAAGTGATAAACACACACAAACTTTCATTTAATTCCCAAACTGATGTTTAATTGCGGCTTAATGAAGAAGTTGTGTTGACTTCCCTGTGAATGAAATATGTAAATCAGGATGTTTTACAGTGACTGTGATCCATAATATCCGTGTCATTATCTTCTTCTTCTTCTTCCGTTATCTCACTGATATTCTGTTTAACTGGATAAAAAAAAAAATGTCAGCTGAGACTAATTTCACCACTGAAATGTCATCAGTGTAGATATGCTGGTCGATGGTGATCATGTATGTGCGGTGCCTTCAATAAAGACGCAAAATATCACATGACGATGTTGATAAAGCTCTTACTGCATATTCATCTCTTCAGCCTCCAAGTCACACAAGTCTTTCACTAAAAGAACATTTTCATTCAGACTCTTTAAAATGTGTCAATATTTAGAACAAAACAAAGAATAATGCACGTTAAAAATACTTAATTTATACTTTACTGAGCTGTACGTGTGCTCGTTTTTATCATGTCTCCAGAAGAACTATAAACCATGAAATTATAAAAATATTCTTTAAACTCTCTCTCTCTCTCTATGTATATATATATATATATATATATATATATATATAGATATATATATATATATATATTTATAATCCCATGATGCTGGTGGTGGTGGTGTGTGTCATAAGGAGCTCCCCCACTCGTCCTCGCTGCAGCCAATCACAGCTCTCCTGGTGGTGATGATGCGTGAAGGGTTCCTCTCTGTGCAGGGAAACCCAGCCGAGCTCTCAATGGGAACAAATACACTGTAAAGACGCATTCTCCACACCGCTCCTCCTCCTCCTCCTCCTCTTCCTCTTCCACTTCCTCCCCCTCTTCCTCCACTCGTTTCGTTCCTCGTGTCTTTCTGTCACGATCTTCTGTCATCCACCTCGCGTCCTCTCATCTTTCTTCACCGTTCCTCCCGTCATGGCTTTCACTCTTTTCTTTTCCTCTCCTTCACCTTTTCTCCCCCTGTTCTTTCCTCTTCATCTTCACCTCCATTTCTTTTATCTTTTTCTTTTACCTCCTCTCATCTCTTCTATTCCTCTGGTCCTATCGGTTCTTTCTTTTCCCCTTCCTTTTCTTTTCTTTCCAACCCTTTCCTTCACTTCCTTTCTCCTCATTTTCCTTTAATTTATTTCCCTCTTTTTGATTGCTTCAATTTCCTTTTCTTCCCATCCTTCCCCTTCTTTCCTTTCATTTCCTGCTTTCTTTTTTCTTTCCATTCCTGTCCTTCCCCTCCCTTCATCTGCTCTGTTCTCCTCTCCTCCTCTTTTCTCTCCTCTTATTTCCTTGTCTTCCCTCTCCGCTCCTTTCCTCTCCTATTCTTTCCTTTCCTTTCCTCTCCTCTCCTCTCCTCTCCTCTCCTCTCCTCTCCTCTCCTATTCTTTCCTTTCCTTTCCTTTCCCTCTCCTCTCCTTTTCCTTAATTGTTCCTTTCCTTTCCTTTCTTTTCTTCTCTCCCATCCTCTTTATATCCATCTTCTTCTTTCCTCCTGTTTTTCCTCCCCCTCTTCCTCCTCTCCTCTTCTTATTCTCTTCCCATTAATTCTCTCTTCCTCCTCCTCTTTCACTCTCTCAGACTCTAAATGACTCTGCAGCAAACTAACAGGCTGAGCTGCAAAACGTTGACCAGTTTATTCTTTTATTATAATCTGACTGTTGAAAACGTCACAGAGGACCTTCAGTCTGTCAAAGATCCTGAAATGAGAGGATGCACCACTCCAGTGTGACTCTGAGCTCCGTCCAGAGGGCTGAATCGTGACCGTCTCTCTGGGGATTCACGGAATTAAAACGATTTCCATTCAGGCTGCTGCAGATTTAAAGAAATGAATTCATACTCTGAAATTCACATTAGGATGTTTCGTGCAGAACATTTCTCTTCCACCGAAGGATTATGAGACAAACCTATAGATAGATGTGCAATTTACATATTTTCATCACAAGAAAAAGGTTAACAGTTAAAGGAGAAGACATGTGTCTCTTTTAGTATGCAGGAAGCATTTACATTTACATTTTGAGGTTTATTTCAGGTTATGGAAGTGCATCACATTCTTCTACATTATGCCTTCTGTATTACATAATTATGACTTTTTCTTTTCATTTTTATCTCAGAATTACAAAATCCGTTCCTTGAAACCTGCAAAACATTTAGTCATTTTATTACACAGAAGATTTAACTGTAATTAAAAAGAAAATAAAGTTTCTGACTTCAGTCATAATTGTAAGATACTTTCATAATTAAAATATTAAGTTTTTTAGTGATTAATTCTTCTGTACAGGAAACCACGCTGCAGCTGCAAAACTAATTATATATTTAATTGTTTATATATTTAATAGTTTAATCACATGCAAATTATATATAATATATATATTATATATATATATATATATATATATATATATATATATTGTTCTAATATTATATATTTAATTTGCATGTGATTAACAATTAACAGGGAATATTAATAAATCAATTTTTTTTTGTATTTTCTACCTTAATTTCTGCCAAAAAAAATCAAATCAAATAATATATATATATATTAATTCATAACATTTTGTTATTTTCAATTAGACTCAAATTACCATAAAAAAAAATAGACAAAATAAACTTGACCTGAAAGCTGACAAATGCAGCTGCACATTCAGCAGGTAAACCAATTTTAATTGCACATTTACAGGAATTTGACTTAATACGTCTTCTGAGTCATTCACTGTGATTGTGTGCTACATATTATTTTTGTAAATCCATATGAGAATGGATTCAGGTCTGTTCCATTCTGTGTTTTAGGTGAAATTACTCTGTGTGATCTATATTAGCTATAGTTGGTGGAATAATGGAAGCATGCAGAGAGAGAGAGAGAGAGAGAGCGGTGGCGGTCTAAATCCTCGGCCTTGTCTTAATCTCCTCTCTGCGTTTGAAAGCGTCTCCATCCTCTCCTGTCTCCGCGTGTTAATTGGAAGCTAATGGTCCGTGCTCGATAAGGGCGGATCTTCCTCCCGCGTGGCCTGGAAGCTGATTTTCTGATGAAATATTTCAATTAAAATATTGTCCAAGTCATTTCCACGCCTGTTATGAGTGATGGTGATGTCTCTGTTTCTGATAAGCAGGAAGAGGAAGAGGAGAAAGAGAAAGATTCTCCACCGTGGTGGCAAACATCCAAACATCTTAATCTACAGAGAAAAGCTGCAGGTGTTTCCAAACATTATTTTCATTATAAAATCATCATTATGTGCTGCAGCATTATGTCAACAGTTTGTGTTTCCTGTTCCTGTTTCAACAGTTTTAGTCACATTATAATCTTTTTACTTTTTTTGTTTGTGCATTAGAGTCCCAATATATCTTATTTATTGTTGAGCACATTTAACATCACATGATCGTCCCACCTGAGGAAGGGAGGACAGGTATAATCACTTCACCTTAATGAGAGGCTACATAAGCTGCCTTCCTCCCTTTGTTCTCTATTTTTCACCCCAGCCATGTTTCCTCCTTTAATATCTGATTTATCTTAATCATTGCACACTATTTCTTAAGATTTTTTAAACTTTAAGACCAGGAATTTGCCTAATTGTTTCTCCATGCACCAATACAATGGAGAAGAAAGCATCTTTAATAACTTAAAGCTTCAGTAAGCAGAAATATCTCTGGCATCATAGGGCAAAAATTCCATAATAACCTTTCATCATATTGTAATTCAAGTGTTCTGAGAGATTTCCAAATCTTTTTTTTATTTTTTATTTTTTTTTGCAGGCACGTCAAAGGTCATTTTATCAAATGTCATGAAATAAAAACAGAAAAAGGACCGCCCCTTAAATAGATATTTGATTTAATGTTAATAATATTGCTCTCTCTTTGTAGAGCTCAAACCACACACAGAGATGTGTAAAGAAATCTACAAAGAAAATCAACAAAAATAAAATAAAACTGTTCTGCATTTTATGCATTTTAGCCTTAAATAAAAATAAAACTTTTTGTCCAAATATAAACAACAATTTGATTAATATTCGAAGTCCTTCACAATCTCTGGTTCCAGCTTCTTCTCTAATGTGATCATTGGTGGACGAACAAATGATGAAGTCGTCTTAGGTCCCAGAAAAATTGTCACACATTTTTACTGGCATTTTAAAGACCATTTGATTTATTGAGAGGAAAGTAATCGATATTGAAAAAAAATCCAATTAATTCTCTGAACAAGCTCTTTTTTCCTGCTCGTGTTCTGTGCTGATGTGCGCCGGTTTCACTTGTACTTAATGTTCTGAGCTGCTTCTACGTGCTAATGCGCCTTAACAGAATCTGTTAATAATTTAATCTTCATCTGTTAATTTTTCTGATTTATTTCATCATATAAATCTTTTATCCGTCATGCCAATAAAGCAGATTTGAAGTGAACTGGGAAGAGAGAGATTGAGGGTTCACAGTGAGGTAAACGCAGAAGAAGAGTAAATGTAGTTGGAAACCATTTTGTTCTCGTTCTCGGTCCCCAGAGGATGAATTCTCCCGACTTTTCCTCCGGCGTCACTATTTGTTGGCATTTGTGGTTTTGAGTGAAATGACTCGACAGACATTCGTGGTCTTTGTGAAGTTTGTTGATCCTCTAACTTCTCAACTAGCGCAGCCATCAGGTCAACAGTATGTCCAATACTTTGGTTTATTGAACACTATATGCACATAGAGTCTGATGTGTTTTATTAGACTATTCAGTGCAAAAATTTGCAATATGAGACAAAACTGAATTAATCACGTGGGTGCGTTGGATAGCGCTGGTCCCAAATGTGGCTAATGAGTGAGTTATTTTTTGTTCATTTTCCTTCAAATGTCCAGCAACACGTGTCAATTTCCACACGTTACATGCACACAGTCTTTTCAAAATACAGCAAATAAATCAACGTTGACTTCTGGTCTCACACGGGGCACCAATAGCGGTCTCCTGGGAGAAAGTCTGGCGGTTTTTGACCCACCCATCCACCTCGACCTCCTCCCTACGCTGCGTTCGCCGCTCTTTTTACTTCATGGTTGACAATTACGTGGATTACAGACGTGCTGACCATCACGAAATTTTTTTTTTTAATTCGTGTCTATGTACACCAATCAATACATTAAATTTCGTGACTATTTCACAAACTGCTGTGTGACTGGGCTGCATGTTCACAACGTTAAGTTTCATTTTCTCTTTACAAACGTAGTTTTAAGCCGAACCATGTAGTTGTTTTCCTAAACCTAACTGTAGTTGTTTTGATGCCAAAAATAAAGTGACGCCAACAAGCGTAAGGATGAAAACGTGTTGGAGAGCCAGTGCGTCTCATACAGACGCTAAACGCTGCCTTGTGCTTCGGTATCAAACGCCCTGGGAATGAGAACAGGTTGGTTGTTCTTGTTGGTCTTGCTGGTTGTTGTAACTCTGAATGTCTCTTGATAAACAGACGTGTTTTATCTCATATCTATCTGTGTATTCAGAGTTTATTTAGTTTGACGCCCCCACTTCTTCTTTTCTTTTACCTTTTCTCATTGTTATCCCTTTTATTTATCTGTCTGCTGTTCACAGTGTGTACTGTACTGTGAACACAGGGTGCTCATGCAAACCTGCTTTCATTGGAACACTCTGTTTACATAAAGGTTGAATGAAAGTCAATGAGACTATCTGATTATTTAAAGTTACACAAATTAGATTTATTTTTCCTCTTTGTTTTGTTCTGTTCATTTCTATGGAAAATGCCTTTAAGTAGGTTTGTGTGGATGCTGATAGGAGCTCTCTCTCTCTCTCTCTCTCTCTCTCTCTCTCTCTCTCTCTCTCTCTCTCTCTCTCTCTCTCTCTCTCGGGTACACGGCCAAGAGGCGCTGCGGCAAAATGTCATATTTCACTCCTCGCAGCTCTCAGAGGACGAGCTCTCCTCTACTGTACACCTCCTGTACATCTGCTGCGCTTCTACTGTACTCTACTGCAGCTGCTGCTGCTGCTGGTGCTGGTGCTGCTGGTGGGGGGGAACCACTTCTCCTCCTCTTCTTCTTCTTTCTCTTCCTTTGCGCCTCTCTTTGTTCTTTTTGGAACAGAAGCGCAAAGAAAAAGTCTCAGCTGAAGTCTCCTGATGGTGATGATGAGTTAGTGGAGTTTTTGAGTGTTTTTACTGCAACAGGGGAAAAAGGAGCTGCAACTACTAAAGAGACGAGACAGGATCACAGATGTCACTTTAAATCTTTCTTTACTAAAAGCTCCTGAGTGCTGGTTGAGTTTCCCCTCACAGACCTCGCCTCCTTCCTCTCCTCCCGTTCCTCCGTCCAGCAGCGGTGCGTCGCGGCTGTGCGTAAAAGCCAAACCCTCCCCTTCCCCCCCCTATTCTCCCGAGACTGAACCTCTCCAACCCGGTGTGCTGGATCAGGCACCACCACCACCACTTACTTCCCACCTCGCTGTATGACTCTCTCTAAAGCGAGCAGCAAGCCGCCATGGAGGTGATGAAGAGCCGGTTCCTGGGGATCGGCGTGGCCGTTGCGCACGGCGTTTTCTCCGGCTCGCTGAACATCTTGCTGAAGTTCCTCATCAGCAATTATCACTTCAACTTCCTGACGCTCATCCAGCTGCTGACCAGCAGCACCGCGGCGCTCACCCTGGAGGTGCTCCGGCGGCTGGGGAAGGTCAAGGTCCCGCCGTTCAGCCTGGAGCTGTCCAAGGTAAGAACCGCTCCATTTGGTGATCCCCAAACAGACACTTCCAGGGGGGGGTTGGAGTTGTAGTTGTAGTTTTCACTTGGTAAAATATGCTGCAACTTCTTATGTCTAATATAGGTCGTTATTCAGAAGTTGTACAATTATTATAAGGAGGCTAATTATACATTATAGACCTAACAAAGCAAAAATAACTCTTAAATATTACTTAAAGTTGGCTAAAATGTTTAAACAAGCTACATAACATCCACAGCTTTGTGTTTATTTTGTAATATACAATAATACAAATAGTTATAGTGGATTACAGTCACTTCTTGCTGCCTTGAACCTGCAGCTGTAAAATAAGGAGACTATTTTTTATTGATTCACAAACTAAAACACAACTTTAATTATTCATAAGCATGTCATTGCATTAAATAGGAAACTGGTGGAGACGCTTCCCCCTCCTCCCAATATTGGTCAAAGTGCCTGTTGGTGTTTTCCAGTTGATGATTGATTGATTGATTGATTGATTGATTGATTGATTGATTGACTGACTGGATAATTGACCGACTGACAGATTGGCTGAGTAGCTGATTGATTGACACCATCCATTAACTTTATTGGCAGGACTGTTTATCAAAATCACTATGATCAAAAATACACGTTAGAAGGTTCAAGATTCTTTATTGACGACCAGGTCACACACTGCATAATATATGGAAACAGCAGACGAGAACACACCATTAAAAGAGGTCAAGGATTCTGTGGGTGTTCAGAGTCCTGATGGCTTTGGGGAAGATGATGCTGCACAGTCTGGCACATCTGGATCTGGAACCTCCTTCCAGATGTCAGGAGATGGTGGGAGGGGTCAGCTGCTATGTTAGAAGCCTTTTGGACACACCGTACTCAGGAAGAGAGACACCCATGATCCTTTCTGCAGTTTTAGAGAGCTGCAGTCTGTGATACAGTTTGAGCTCGTGACTTGTTGTGGGGGGGGGGGTTCACCTCACCTTCGCCTTCTTGTTGAGAGCTGGGTGCTCACTGCGTCATCTCCTGAAGTCAGTGACCGTCTCCTCGGTCTTCCCCACGTTTAAGGAGAGGTTATCCAGGTTCTCCAACTCCTCTCTATAGTGCGTTTCATCATTACTCGTGACGAAACCCCCCTGTGGTTGGATCTGGATCTGGATCTGACCAGTGCAGACATGGAGTCAGCAGGGTGAACAGAAGTGGACTGAGCACTAGAGATGTTCTGATACCATTTTTTCCTTCCCGATACCGATTCCAATACCTGAATTTGCGGTATCGGCCGAGTACCGATCCGATACCAGCGTGATAAAAAAAAAATATTATTTAACAGCTTGTTGAAGTTTCCAAATGTTGCCAAATACCTGACATGTTCGTTGCTCTCCACCAGCTCCGCACTGTTGTTGTTTGCTATCATCACGTGATAAATTACCTGCAATCAGTTCTTCTTCTCTGCTCTAAAACGGTAGTAGCCAGTGGCAGCCATGATACCTCCAGGGCGACAGCACAGTGAAGACTACTGTTCTGGAGCGGTGAAGAAGAAGAATTGATTTCCGGTTAAGCAAGTCGTTTCAAATGTAGGTTTAGAGACTTTTTAAGTTTACTTGGTTAGGTTAGGTTAGATTGAGACAACTATGTATGTGGTTAGGTTTAGGTAAAGATTGTGGGTTGGCTTAGAATAATTATGTTTGATTGTTTGTTGATTGCTACGTAAAGACACCAACAGCGGTTTCCAGGGTGAAAATCCTGTGTTGGTTTGATCCGTCCATTCAACCCGACCTTCTGCCTACGTGGACATTGTTAAGGACATTATGGGGACCAGTTAACAGCCACATTATGGGGACTTGTCTCCCATTTGGGGACAAAAAGCTGGTCCCCACAAGATGAATCATTAAATCTTAGAGGTAAGACCTGGTTTTGGGTTAACGGTGGATTAGGGTTGTGATATGTGTTGGGCTGATATGTAATTATTGTGATTAAGGTCTCCAGGAAGTGAATGTAAGCCAACACAATGTCCTCCTAAGTCTTCCCTCTCTGTGTGCAGGAGTTTGGCCCGGTGTGCATCCTCTCCACGCTGCAGTCGACTCTCACTCTGTGGTCTCTGCGCGGCCTCAGCCTGCCCATGTACGTCGTGTTCAAACGCTGCCTGCCGCTCTTCACGCTCAGCATCGGCGTGTGCGTGCTGAGGAACGGCGTGCCGTCCATCGGCGTGGCGATCGCCGTGATCATCACCACCGGTGGAGCCGCACTGGCTGGTAAACACACGTCATCCACATTTAGAAGACACTTTTGGGGTTGATACCGTTTGTTACACAGATTTGGTGCTAAATTTAACCATTTTTTTTTACCACTGGAGAATTGATAAAAAATTATCAATAATCCCTCTAAAATACCACATTAAGACACCCAGACCTCGAGGAACACCGTAGAAAAAGACATGCTGTGATTTGGGATCAAAAACTTTTGACATTTGGAGATTTCTGCAAGAATCGGTTATTGGATGGCGAGCACTGCTGTTGTGTAAACTGCTCAGAAACCCCCTTATTGTCAATCTAGCTAGGAAAGCCATCCATCCTCTGAATGCTCTAGGTCTCTAGTTTGATCCATCCATCCTCTGAATGCTCTAGGTCTCTAGTTTGATCCATCCATCCTCTGAATGCTCTAGATCTCTAGTTTGATCCATCCATCCTCTGAATGCTCTAGGTCTCTAGTTTGTGGCTGTAAAGTTTCATGAGGCTGTGATTATCCTAGAGGTCACCACAGGTCATTTTATACAATGAAATGTCTCCTATGGGGACTAACATCATCACACATGAATACAGTTGGACTCATTGGATGCACAAGAGTCTCAGCTTTACAGTGATACCCAATTTATGTAATCCAAGACTGTTTAGGGACCCCAGTTTGCAGAAATATTCAAACACTGCACCTACATTACCCACAATGCAACTCGACTGCAGGCAGTTGGGTCAGAGATTGTGGTGTGTTATGATAGTAAATTATTCTGCCTGCAGCAGAGATGAGCTCACTTCTTTCTAACTCTAACTTCTTTAGTTTTAATGTAGAAAACTGCAGCAGTGAAATTAACAATCGTTCTTCCAATTTCACCATTTTTCATGGAAAAAAAAGAAGAGTTTGATCTTGCAAGAGATTGAATTTGTGTTTATTTTTGGGGAGATGTGCTAGATTAGAAGTTCCTGGAGGGAATGTCTTTCTTTCATTTCCAAAGATGAATTTACTCTTTACTTCTTCTTTCCTCCCTCTCTTTCCTTTGGTGTTTTATGCCCACACTATCCATCTATCTATGATAAAGATAAGCTCAACTTGCATCTCTTCCTGTTCTCTATTGTTACTCTTCCTCTTCCTCTGATAACTCCTTTACTTCCTCCATCCCTCCTCTCCTTTTTAATGTCGCTATCTCTTTTTTGCTTTAACTTTCACAAGATAAAGTAAATACAGAATCTGACCACGAACAGCATTTTGTGTTTTGCAGTTAAACAGCTCTTCTTCATATGTAAAGTTGTTTAACCGTTACATTAATTTCTGGTCCTGTAAAAGATGCTTTTAATCATCTTTTCCCAGCAGTAACATTTCATCTTCCATTACTGGTAATGATGCCGGAGTCATAAACACAAAGTAAACCTACAGATAATTCATTTCCTGAATCCATCTCCGCAGGAGGGGGGTCTAAAACATCAAGTGTGAAATGTGCAGAAATATGAGTCTAATGGACTGATTCATCATTCTGGGTTTAATCTTTGTGATAATCGCCTTTTTCTCCCGTGAATCATTTCATTTTTGCGTCATTCGTGGATTAATCAAGTGAGATGATGTTTGCATGTATGTATCTCAGATCTAAGGAATTATTGGTTTTGAAATCAGGATTTCTTGGCAACAAATAGTGTCTTTAAACTGCCTCATTAACACCTCATGAAATGACCCGTGTAGAAGTGGCGTTGCATTGTACCGCTGCTGAACTCTGTTTTCTGTTTGGAAAGGAAATCTAAATAATATCAATATAAATCAGAGTAGAATTAATATTATACAAACATTGGTGAACATCTTCTCTTGACTTCCTGTCCAGGTGCTGGCGACCTCACCGGCGATCCCTTCGGTTACGTCACCGGTGTGTTGGCGGTCATCGTCCACGCCTCCTACCTGGTCCTGATCCAGAAAACCAGTCATGACAGCGAGTACGGGCCGCTCACAGCGCAGTACGCCATCGCCATCATGGCCTCGCCTGTAAGTCCCCGTCGAGCAAGGCATTAACACTGGGACGGAGGTTTGATTCCCACCGAGCAGATTGTCATTTTTACCTCTTTTTGCTTCTTTTACTTTCTTCTGTCTCTTTTATTTCCTTTAAAATTCTTATTCTAAACTTAACTTCGTGTTAAAACAGGAGTTTATTTTGAAAGGACACTACGCATGTAACGAGCGTATATTGACACGCCGTCCCGGTCTGTCCAAAAGTAACGCTAGAGGGGGACGCCGTGCGTCTCCGATGCCGAGGGGCGCTGAGCAAAGGGCGTATTTGACGAATTGAGAGTGTTTTGTGTCTACTTTTCTAACTAACTCTGTGTCTTTGTGTCTTTGTGTCTTTGTGTCTTTGTCTCTCAGGTGCTCCTCGTGTGCTCCCTCATCTCCCTGGACACCATCCACATGTGGTCGTACGAAGGCTGGAAGGACCCCCACATCACCGTCATCTTCCTCTGCTGCGTCTTCATCGGCTGCGCCATGAACTTCACCACGCTGCACTGCACCTACATCAACTCCGCCGTCACCACCAGCTTCGTCGGCGTGGTCAAGAGCATCGCCACCATCACCGTCGGCATGCTGGCGTTCAGCGACGTCGCGCCGACCAGGCTGTTCATCGGCGGCGTGGCGGTCAACACCGTCGGCTCCATCACCTACTGCGTGGTCAAATACTTCGAGACGAAGAAGAAGAGCACGTACGAGGACCTGGAGGAGGCCGAGAAGGACGGAGCGCCGCCCGGCGAGCCTCACGCGGAGAAGCCGTCTCTGAACGGCGACGGGCCCGCCGCCGGAGATCTGGATCTATCTGACCCGGGACAGATGGAGGGGGTGTTGAGCAGCGACAGGAAGGAGGAGGTAGCGCCAGCTGGCTTGGCTAACGGCGAGGTGTGGACAGGAGACGGTGCACAAGGAGACGGAGGAGCGAATTCCCGCGTCATGACGGAAAAGGAGGCGCTGGAGATGCAGAGGGAGCACCTCCACAAGGAGCACACCCCCCCCGCTCCGTCGGCTAGTGACAGCTACGTCGGGGTGTGGAGGTCAATCAGACATCTGCAGTTTATGAAGAAAGACCCTTTGATTGATAACATGGAGCAGCAGAGTCCATGAGGACGGGACGGGGACCTGGACAGACTCTAGGACAGAAAACAGAGGATAAAAAACATGCTGCAGAAACCACAGAAGAAGAAAAAGAGACTAAGTCCACCGGGAACATCTTTTATTAGCGTTAGCAGTGCTGAACAAATGCTTGTTGGAAACATGTTTGCTGCCGTTGCTGTGATACCTCGATGAGACGCTTTCTCTGCTACAAGTTTAATTTCATCACACGAAGCTTTGAGTGCAAAGACTCTCTGTTAGAAGCAGGAAGTCGTTTTCTTTGTTTGTGACGAGAATAAAAAAGAGGTTCCTGGTGGAGAAAAGCGGATGAAGAGTTTTGGGAGAAAGCTGCCTGTCAGAGATAAATCCTGCCTCTCGTCTCCCAGCGGCGTGCAGCGGGTTTGGACCCGGCTAGCCGCGCTGTAGCATGAGTCTGTTTGCGTCCATCGCCAGCTGTTCAAACACAAAGCGGGTCTTGTTAGAAAAAAGAGTGCATCTTGTGCAAACATCCAATCAGGGAGCAGCAAACACGCAGCAGCAGACACCTGAACGTTTCTGTTTGTGTTATGTGAACACCTGGTGAATCCTTGTTTCTGATTGGCTGGTTGATTAAAACCTTTAATGCACATATCAAAAAGCATGCGCTGGTCACACGGACATGTTCACACTGAGTCTGGTTTGTCAGCCTGCAGGTCCTCCGTCACCCTGTCGCTCATCTCATACATCACTGAGTTATCTTTCTTATTTCCTTCTGAACACCGTGGTGGTTATCAAACTAGCCTAGCTTAGCATAAAGACTGGAAGCAGAGGGAAACTGCTAGCATGTCTCTGTCCAATTAAAGTTCAATAATACACCTATGAGCACAGATAGAGCTCACTAACACGTCATATCCAGCACAGCCTCACAGCAGAGCGTGTAATAGACCCGCAGCTCACGTTTTGCCTCGCTGAGGTGTGAATATTACACACCTGCAGTGTTTTGTAGTGACGGTTGTCACATGTTGTGTAGCGACAGAAGTCTAACTTCAGAGCTAGTTTCATAGTATATAAAGTGAGAAAGACCACTTATGGTGGATGAGATCAGTGTTTTGTTTTGTAAGTCACGTTAGTCAAGTGTTTTCCGTACTCATATAACGTTGTTTCCGTACGTGTTTTACTTAGTTTACGTACTTATTTTAAGCCCAAACATGACGTTTTCCCTTAACCTTACCTAAGTGGTTTTCTTGCCTGATCCTAAGTCCGTGGATTTGTCGTCCCCCTGCTGGTTCTGCACGTTAATCCAGTCGTGTAATATTCACGTCTCGATGCGATGCAAAATGTCCTCTGGTGGACAGGCAGGTCCGTTATACGCTCTGCTGTGATATCGGGTTCTCATATCTTTGGTTCTGGAGGGTTTAAACCGAGATTAGGGGTTGCAACTGATAATTTGCACAAACAAACACGAGACTTTCAACCAGGAGACCTGCTGTTCGCGTCCCGTGTGAAACTAAAAGTAACTTATTTTGTCACGTGACTCGTCGGTATCGTCCACAACAACGACCGTTTCCTAACTCTAACTAAGTGGTTGTGTTGCCTAAACCTAACTTCCTGTGAAAACAGAAGTTTATTTTGAAAGGACACTATGCATGTAACAAGCGTGTATTGACTCTCCGTCCCCGGTCCAAGAGGGGAACCCCGTGCGTCGGTCTCTGATGCCGAGGGACACTGACCAAGCGGCGGTATGTGACGAGTTGGGAGTGAGAATATTATGCTTTGTGCAATAAAAAGTCCATAAATATTCAGGTTGTTACCACATTAAACAGAGAAAAGCAGCAAATCCAATATTTGGCATTTTCGCAGATCTAATCTATTAAGCTTCTAATTGTCGCAGCTCTAAACGAGATTCATCAACATTAAACCTTTTTTGATCTGCATGAAAAACACTCCTGGAAATATCAAATTAGTCCATAAAATAATACTGAAAATGTGAAGAACGATCAGGAAATCCTTTATAAATGATCTGGATTCTCACCAAAAAGGCCTGAACGTTCCACCAGATTTAACTGAACTTTTTGAAGTTTTAAGATTTCCTGCAACAGACTGTTGATGCTAAATCTAAAGAAGCAGCTATGTTCCAGTTGTAGACCTTCATCAGGCATTTAACAAAAAATACAATAAGCAGCATCTTTATACTATAAAGTCTACTACTCTGCCTCCTCTAACATGCAGTCAGTGTCTGAGCTTCTCTCCAGCCTCGTAGACTCTGCCGTATCCGACCTTCGGCCTTCTGATTTCAGTATTTAACTCCAAACTGGAAACATTTATCTTTCCTCTCCTTCAAATATCGTCTCTGTCCACACAGAAAAAAAAGCTACAGGCGTCTTGAATTGTGTGGAGAGAGAAAAAGCTGTCAAGCGGTGATATTGATCGATATTGATTTTCCTCCTCACAGTCGCCCAAACTTCATTTAACGGTACAAAAGACCTGATGTCGCCTCCAGCTGCAGCGAACAGGGAGTGAGTGAGCTGTTTGGAGCCGCCCGCTTCATCCGCTGTTCTCATGGTTTTACTAAAGTATAGTTGTTAAAGCATCAGCAAAGGTTTTCAGTGGGCGCCACCGTGATTCACATGTTGATGTTTCACTGTAATCGTCCAGGTTCTCCAGTCAAGATGCCAAAAGTGCACGAATGTATTTCAAATATTTATTTATTTTTAGTTTCTTTGGAGGCAGCTGACGTTGAATCCTTCTGCAGTTTTCTCTGCATATTGTAGACACTCATTTCTTGAGTAATATAAAGTACATAAGAGCCAGATTAGTTCACATCTTTATTTTACACTTCCACAACTTCATAATAAATCCATTCAATGTTTCCTGGAAAGAACCAATCGTAGAGAAAATAGATTGTTCAATTGGTACACTTCCAATTAATTCATTCCAATTCCATTGGGGCTGTAGAATCGATTAAAATATTTAATCATGATTAATCGCTAAATTAATCTGTTCACCCTGCCTCCTCGGTGGTTGTATCGTCATTGTTAAAGTTTCAAAACTTTCTGTAGCCCTTAAACTCCAGTTTTCCTGAGCTCAGAGCTAATGCTAAAGCTACGTCTGGTAACATCAACTAAGAAACATTCAGCCTTTTTAGACTTAAATCTTGTGATAATTTGGCTAAATTAAGAAAAAAAAGGAAAACTATGATAAATATCATTTTTAATGAAGATGTTTTACAAAAAAAGTTGTGTGCATGCTCATCACATCTAAAGTCCCGCTGGAGCGACAGTGAACTCTGCAGGGGATGCTAACATGCTAACATGCTAATGTCTACCAGACAGGTTAAAGGTTAAATGCTTTCCGTTGGTCAGTCAGTCACATTGACAGCTTGTTATTGACACCGTGAGGTCAGAGAATCAATCAATGCAATCATGCTAACGAGGTCGACACACAGAGACACACATTTGTACTGCAGTTGTGAGGACCCATTCAACGAGTTGGGAGTGAGACCGGGTTGGTTAAAGTCATTTTTTCCTAATGTTGATACTCTGAATAAGCTCAACATTCACACAGATTTCCCTTCAGCTGTCGGAGGGGCGACTGCTGACCGTGATTAACCCAATTATCTCTTTTAATTAAATCAGCCGGCAGATTAAGTCGATGTCTTTGCTTTCAAAAAAGAATGGAAGAGGTTCATAATTACTTTATTATTGGTTTTTATGCTCAAATGTACCTAATTCTAACCTCAACTTTATTGCAAAGTCTTAAAACAGCTTTTTGAAGAAGTGAGGAGGCAGCATGGTGGATATTAAATGATTCTCCGGGGTGTTTGGAGAAACGTGGAGAAGGAGGAGGAGGACTACCAGCTGAGAAACAATAATTCCCAGGTTGTTTTTTTTCTTTATTTGCACGTGAAGTTGTTGTTGTGAGTCTGTAATTGTTCCTGAGGAGATATAAAGCGTCTGTCTGTTGAAGTGAAAGTGAAAGGACCATCTGCTCTTCAATTTGCATGTTCAATGCAAAGTCAATTTGTTTTTTTATATAAAGAAATCTCTCAGTGGGATAGTTATTGTTGTGTTGTTTGTGGGGGGGGGGGGCGGGGAGGGGAGCCCTGTTTACGGAGGCGTTTCCACGGCGATGATGATGATGATGATGATGGTGATGATGTGACGAGGTTCACTCCACAGATACAGACGTATAGATTCACTTTACATGATTAGATTATTATTTTTATGATATGGGTCATTATGTCTGTGTGTATAAGCACGTGTGTGTGTGTGTGTGTGTGTGTGTGCGCGTGTGTGTGTGTGCTAGCAGAGGTGTGATTAGAAGAAGAAGAAGACAAAGAAGAAGAAGACAAAGAAGACGAAGAAGAAGACAAAGAAGAAGTAGAAGAAGAAGACGAAGAAGAAGAAAAAGAAGAAGAAGAAGAAGACAAAGAAGAAGAAGACAAAGAAGAAGTAGAAGAAGAAGGAGAAGAAGAAGAAAACGAAGAAGACGAAGAAGAAGAAGAAGAAGAAGAAGAAGAAGAAGAAGAAGAAGAAGAAGAAGAAGAAGAAGAAGAAGAAAGCTGAATATTTCATCATCATGGCAGAGATCGTTGTCGTCCTCCGTTCTGCTGTTTGCTTTCTTCTCAGCTTAAAACAAAGATTATTATTTACAGTTCTGAGGCGTCGGACCGATTATCAAAATCTAGATTTAAAACCAGATTTTATAACATAGATGATGATTGTGCTTCTATTTCCAGAGTGTTTTGCAGGTTAATCTTCACTCTACAGCACCGTTAATTTCATCAACAAAAACTACGATGAAAAATATTCATGGATAACTTTTAATAACTTTTGACAGAATATATTAAATTTTTTGTCAGATTAAGAGACAATGCCCCCCCCACCCTATCCACATAGGAACAAGACACCCAAACTCAAAGTTATGTTGCGTTCTTTTAGCTATTTTGTGTACCGTTGTCATCATTTTGCTCTATTTTTAGACATTTTACGTGTCTTTGTGGTCGTTTTGCGTCGATCTTAAGTTGTTTTGCAAATCCTCGTGGTTGTTTTGCATTTGTTTTCAGTAGTTTTGCATCTTTTTGTGGTGGATTTGCATCTAGTTTTAGTCGTTTTACGTTTCTTTGTGGTCGTTTTGGAAGATATCCACTTGATTTGTCTAACGAGCAGTCAGACGTGTGAACTTGGTTCAGGTGTTTCTGCAGACTCACACAGCTGTGCTGCTCTCCTCAGATTGCAGATGGTAGAGATGTGAAAGATTCACACTTGTGTTCTGAGCTTTTAAAGGAATTTTTCATCATTTTGGGAAAACTTGCTTATTCTCTTTCTTGCCAGGAGTTACTATAATCCTTTAAAGGACTTCTTGTTCATGCTGGCTCATTAACTTCTTTGTCAACAACCAACTTTCAGTCTCTACTTTAAAGCCAACGTGGACGAGAAGTCCCTAAAATGTTCAGAAAATGAGTGAGAAAGTATGATCGAAAGCTCCAGAACAGCTACTCAATGGACCCTGAGGTTGTTTTGTCAATGTTGTTTCCAAAGTCAAGGATGAAGAGAAGGAGCTGAAGCTGAATTAACATCCATACGTTGTCGTGTATTATTAGATATTGTGACGTCTCTGATTTTCATTCACTCCTTTCTGAAATCTCTGCAGCTTCTGGTTTTCTCTGCATTTAATAAAGCTGTTGGGTCAGCGAGGGGTTTAATGCCTTGCTCAGGGGCACTACTACGTCTCAGGAAGGTGTTTAAAGGAGATCTGGTGCTGCTGGAGGAGGAGGAGGAGGAGGAGGAGGAGGAAGAGGAGGAAGACGAGGAGTGAGGTCTAAGGAGAAAATTGTCCCTCTAAGAGGCCCACTCAGCACTTTATTGCTGGAAAATCCATCTGAAAACTGTCCTTCAGTGGGTTCTGCAGCACACACACACACACACACACACGCACGCACGCACACACACACACACACACACACACACACACACACACACACACACACACACACACCTGCAGATAATAGCACAATTTGCAGTTTGTCTGACGGCTCATCAGGAGCCGTTTGTAGAGAAATCGTGACTGAAACTCGTGTGTTGGGCTGAAGAGGAGGAGGAGGAGGAGGAGGAGGAGGAGGAAGAGTAGTGCCAGGTGTAGTGAAGTAAAATAGAGGAGAGGGAGGACACGTTTTACACCCTGCTTTTATCTTTTCAGTGAAATTGAATTGAATTTGGCTCCGATTCAGACAGAAACAGCCTTTATTCAGGACATCAGCAGAGCAGGCAGTGATTTCATTCCCCGCAGAGGCTTCAGACTCATTTTGGGATTAGTTTTTTTTGGCTCTACGCGTTTATAAAAGCTGGACTCCAATCAAATTTCATTTATAATAAAGAGCAAACATATTTACTGGCATTGAAAAAAAAAAGCTACAGAAACCTGTTTTGTGTGAGATAGTTGTATCCCAGAAAGATTTTTTTATTTGGGGCTTTTCATGTAACGTTCAAAGGAAACAATTGAATGTTGAGACGCTGCGTGTTCTTCTAACGTTCTTTAGAGAATAAAGTGCTGGAAGCTGAAAATGTCTCGACGTAAAGCAGCGAAATATCTCACTTCAAACGTCCCAACAGGAAAGGGCCTCAAGCACGGTTTGTTTTTGGTTGCTTAAAGAAGAAGAAGAAGAATAATGGTGAAATGAATGCAGAGTGGCTCGTAGGGTTTAGAGTTTAGTTAGTTTAGACAACAACAGACTAAAGAGGAAATAAACACAAACTGTGAAACAGCATCAAGATGACAAAAAGACCCACGAGCGGAAAACAAACAAAAACAAATAGAGTTAAAGGTGCAGTGTTTGGTTTGTCTGTTCTGGGCTATTGTAGAAACATGGCAGCCTCCGTGAAGAGGACCCGCTTCCTGTGTAGATATATACGACTCATTCTAAGGTAACAAAAACACAACAATTCTTATTATCAGGTGATTATACACTAAAGAAAACTTACATATTAATATTATATTCCAATTTCTGCTAATACATCCCCATAAATGCGACACACTGGTCCTTTTAAAATGCAGAAATGAGAGTTTTAGAGCAGTAATGTGAAAAAAAAAGTCACCAAAACTAACTGTTTATTTTTCAGATTTCAGTTAATTCAAAACATGCAAATCAAAATTAACAATGCACTAAAGTACAGTAGATGTTTGGGTGTGAACTAACTCGAGGAAATAAAGCTTTGCGATCATTAGATGTTTTGAGGAATTGTCTTATTAACTATTTTTATGCACTGGTCATTTTGAGATTTTGGTGTATTTTTCTTCCATAACGTGTCTTCCTTCAGACTAGTGGAAAGAAAACATTTATTTTATTACTTTGACTGTGAATCTGGAAGTATAAAGAGCGACGAACGCCGCGTAGGGAGGAGGTCGGGGTGGACGGGTGGGTCTAAAAACACCAGACTTTCACCAGGAGACCGGTATTGGTGCCCCGTGTGAAACCAGAAGCCAACGTTGATTTATTCGTCACGTAACTTCCGAACCGAAGTTACAGCAATTCCGGAGTTATTTTAACCCAAACCACGATCTTTTCCTAAACCTAACTAAGTAGTTTTATTTTGAAAAGACTGGAGCGGAAATTCTCTAAGTCGCTAGCTAGTCTCTTCTCCTCTGTAGTCCCCCGGTGGTGGAAGTAGTAGATAGTTTACGATGATCCTATCGTAAACTATCTAGATCCTCGCTTGTGTTGTACGAACTCTCAGATGTACGTCGCTTTGGACAAAAGCGTCTGCTAAATGAAATTGTAGAATTGTAGATATACGTGCGTAACGTGTTGCTGGACATTTGTAGGAAACGCACTAAAAATACGTTGTTGAAAGTCGTGCTGAGCGTCACCAAAAAAAGAAGGGAAGTTCGTGTCTATGTGCACGAATCAAATAGATTAAATTTCGGGACTATTTCAAAAACTGCTGTGAGACTGAGTTGAGATTTCTCCTAAATTCACCAAATGTTACCATTAGATAATGCCTCATTTGCATATTTAAACATAATATTTTCAAAAAACTTGTAATACAAAAAATAATTGTCTTAAAGTCAGTAATCAACTGGGGAAGTTTCATGGTGATATCTATTAGTTATAGACAGTTACAGATCAAACATTAGTGTCACTCACTTCCTCAAGACTTCCCTCCTTCCACTAGATGCCCTCAATCTTTCCAACAGTAATCTGACACCTCCATCCACCTGCTCACCTGCTCACCTGTTCCTCGTTCCCTAATCACCCCCCCACAGTATTTATACCAGCTCACCTCCACCTGCTCTGTTTGATTGTTGTTTTGTACCTTTGCTTTCCCCGTTCCTTCCTTCAGCCTCCTTCCCCTCCACACAGGGAATAAAAGAAAACAACATGAAGCAAAAGCTCCTGGTGCGAATGATGAGTTCAGTTGGCTAATTGAGAAAGTGTTAGTGTGAGGATTAGCAGGTGTATAGATGTCTACATGAGCAGGTGCAGTGTAGTGAAGTATTGATTTGGTGCAGAGCGTTCAAAGTCAGAGTTAAGGTGCATCAGCAGGTGATGTTTCCCAGTCAGCGAGCTGAAAGCAGCACTTTTCACACCCGGTGGTTCCTCACGGTTTAGCAGCTCCAACGTGAAGATGAAGTCATTTAGCTGACTCGACTCTCCGGCAGAGAGAAACACGCTTCAGATTGTAAAAGTGAAGGAAACACTGAACACGATTTTTTTTTAAAGTAGAAAATCATTCATGGGACAAATAGATGTATAGTTTGATTGAAGGTTTGGAGCAGTTTCATGTTTTTTAACGCTGCAGAGTCACTTCTCAAATTACCTGTGCAGCTTAATCCAACCTTTTGTTATTTGGCTGTATGTTTAGTATTCCCCTAAAACATATTTTTGCATAACATTTTTCACATGGCACAACGCCCCTCATCACCACAGAGAGGCAAAATAAACCAACTCTGAAACTAAACTAGCAGATCCACTGATACAGACGCTTTGTTACAGCTGTCGGCGAGGCTGCAGTTTGCGTCACACGGCCTCGTGCCTGTTTACGTCCAGCTCTGTGCGTTGGACACAAACCAACTATAGCCGACAGTTTGCAGAGATGCATGATATGAAAGACTCGGATATCAGCAGGTTTTTTGTATATACGCAAATATCGTAATGCCGATCTTTTCAAGAAGGTGGCTCAAGGAATGAAATAGGGAGGCTGTTCTTGCACGGTCCAACAGGTACATCACCGGTTACGTTAATCCGCTCTCACGGGAAGGCATATAAATACCACGACATTCCAAGTGTCATTTGTACGCCACGTAAACATCTGCAGTTAGGTTTAGGCAAGAAAACCACTTAGTTAGGGTAAGGGAAAACATCACGGTTGGGCTTAAAATAAGTAAGTAAAATATGCACAGAAACAACTACTGTACGGAAAACACGTCACAAACGTCACTGACGTAACTTACAAAACATAACGGTCTCCTGGTTAAAAGTCCGTTGTTTGTTGGACCCGCCCACAATGAGTGTTGTTTCTCTCTTTTTATACTACGTCACTAACTCTTACCGTAGCATTTATACACGGATGCGTTTACATTGCAGTCAGTACAGGATACATGGCGTACAAAAGACACGCAGAAATCAAGAAAGGTGTACTTATTGCACGCTAAACGCCTCTCGCATTATCGTGGCGTTTATACGCCTTTTCGTGTAAACAGGCTGGTTAATCAGAGTATGCACGGCTGCATGTAAACGAGAATATTAGTGGAGTTTTCATGTTCATTAGCCATAAACAGCTTAGTAGGAGTATTGTCTTTTTCAGAATAAGGACAAAAATCGGAATATTTTGTATTGTAAACGTATTCAGTGATACATCGAATGCATCCTCTGTACTGTATCTCTAAATCAGCCACTTCTGACAGCTTCGTCGACTCATAATGACACGTTCGGTCGGTAAACGTGGACTTTGAAGGAGGCGGCTCCTGAAATAGGACACGGCTAAAGTGGGAAAATGGCCCAGTGGGAGAGATCACGACTGAGCATCACGTCAGATTGTACCGGAGGTCTGACAGGAAGAAATTACCACCGCCGCCAGCTGTCCGATCAAATCATGACCATTTCTAACTGATACCGAAGCCCCAGTCTGCTTCTGGACCACATGACCCGCGTGCAGCTCATATATGTGGTTGTGTAGTAAAGCTCCATACGTACACTGTGTATGTACAGTATGTGTGTCATTACAGGCTGCAGCATCCAGCCGACAGTGTCTTCATCAGTTCTCCTGACACACATCATTGACTGTTCACTGAGCTGTGAGGAGCTCAATAAAGCCAACACCATTACACACTGCATCAATAATGACAGAAACACAGATTCAGGGGCGATTCACTAACACAGGAAGAGAACGTAGAACGTGGTTGGTTGGTTGGTCCAACCCTTTGGCCTCAGATTACAATATCTCAACAACTATCCGATGGATTTTCATGACATTTTATACAGACGTTCATGTTCCTCAGAGGATGAATCCTAATAACTTTGGCGATCCTCTGATTTTTCCTCTAGCGCCACAAGCAGGTCGACATTTTTTTAGTGAAATATCTCAACAACCATCTGATAGATTGTGATTAAATGTGGTTCAGGCATTCATGTTCCCTTCAGGGTGAATTGTATTAACTTCGGTGATTCTAAGGAGCCAGAAACAAAACACATTTGTAGCAACGCTGTTTCCAATAAATGACATTTATATACTACACATTTGCAATAGCACAGAAATGTAATGCTGCCTGATCTATGCTTTGAGGAAACGTTGGTAATTTAGCAGATCTGGCAAGTCGCAATCAGCAAAACTTTAACGTATATCATTTGTTTTCCTACGATATCGACTCACAGCAAATTAAGGATGATAACAGTTTATTATGGTTCTGTTTAGGAAGCAACAGCACTCAGTTAAGGTTAAGGAGAGATAGAGAAAAAGTCACTTAAAGAATCTGACACGACATGTTTATTGTTCAACCCAACGCGTGTCCTGTGTGCAAAAGGTGTTTAAATGCCACGATAATGCGCAAGGCATTTAGCGTGCAATAAGTACGACTATCTTGATTTCCGTGTGTCTTTTGTACGCCATGTATCCTGTACTGACTGCTATGTAAACGCATCCACGTATAAATGCTACGGTAAGAGTTAGTGATGTAGTATAAAAAGCGAGAAAGACCACTGATGGGTCCAACAAACACAGGACTTTTAACCACGAGACCCGTGTCGAGACCGTTGTGTTTTGTTTTTTAAGGTACGTTAGTGACGTTTGTCACGTGACGATTGTTACACGTTTTTTGGTGACGTTTGTGATGTGTTTTCCGTAGTTGTGTTACGTTGTTTCAGTACGTATTTTACTTAGTTTACATACTTATTTTAAACCCAATCATGACGTTTTCCCCTTACCATAACTAGGTCGTTTTGTCGCCTGAACTGAGGATGTTACCGTAGTTTAGTTGCGTAGCGTACAAATGATACAAAAAGCGACATACAAATGACACGTGAAAAGGTATTTTTCCTTAGTTTTATTATGTAACTTCTGTAGTTGCGTATCAAATGTTATTTTACATAACAAATGTAGTTATTTTTACCCAAACCACAATCTTTTCCTAAACCTAACCAAGTAGTTATGTTGCGGAATAAACCTAAAAACTAAGTAAACCTATGTAGGGAGTATATTTTTCAAGGACACTATGCATGTAACGAGCGGAAACTGGCACGCCGTCCCTGACACGTCCAAAACTGACACTAGAGCGCCATAGTTTGAAGTGTAGGGCAACTGACCAAGCGGCGGTATTTGACGAGTTGGGAGTGAGAATGTGTTGCTTTCTGAAATCACGATTTTTTTCCCTTCCCTTACCCAAACCTGCACATAGGAACCTCCGGTGTCAAAAGTTCTGCATTGACCCTGAACGTAGCACGTTTTTTCACTGCATATACCACTGAACATTATCCTACCACCGATTATGTTTCTTTAAAAAACACATGTAATTTCCAGGAGACAGGACTCCCAATGACGTCCTCACACTCATTCTGGTCCTCACAAAGGTAGAAGAACAGGAAATGACTCTCACACACAGCTCCCCCCGGTGTGATATAGATTTCCTCTGAAGTGTAGAAGCTGTCAGACAGAAACGTGAATCTGACAGAGGTGAATATGAGTTAATCTCTCTCTCACACTGCTCTGCTCTCATCCACGGAGAGAGAGAGAGAGAGGATGTAAGAACGATTCATGTAAAGCACATAAAACGGCTTCTTTTCCACTAATACGTGAAGCAGAATGAAAGGATGAAACGCATGAATTCACGTTGTTATATGTCGTGTGCCTGCTGGGTTGTGGACAGTTTGGTAAAGTGAGGATTATTTTCCACGACTTTAAAAAGGCTGTTTTGGGGGGGCGACCTGGAGATGATTTCATCAGACGGCAGCACACACAGAGTGATTTTAATGAACAAAAAGAGCAGTCGGAGAGAAAAATACCCTCAAGTCTGTTTACGTGTGAACTGTGGTTACACTCATGATTCACTACTGTAGTATCATTCAGAGCCTCCCTTTAGATCTAATCTCCTCAGCACACACTTTTAAAAGGTAAATAATCACAGAGGTGTACTTCTTTGTGGCAATTTGGAGCTCATACAGCACTTTTATTTACAGACAAAAAGTGAAAAAGTGACTACTTATATGACTTAAAGGTTCAATCAACCTAATCTCACGGGAAGGCGTATAAATAGTACGGCATTTTAAGGACATTCGTGTCATGATAACAAGCCTGTTATTATACTATGTTACATTACTATGCAACTGTGAATTAAAAACAAAAATATGGTCCTCTCTCTAGGCTAAATGGTGGAGAGGAGGTCGTGTTGCTCTGACTCTATCTATTCGGCGTGGAGAGGTGGTCGTGTTGCTCTGGCTCTATCTATCTGCCGTGGAGAGGAGGTCGTGTTGATCTGGCTCTATCTGGTTGGCGTGGAGAGGAGGTTGTGTTGCTCTGGCTGTATCAATTCGGCGTGGAGAGGAGGTTGTGTTGCTCTGGCTGTATCTATTCGGCGTGGAGAGGTGGTCGTGTTGCTCTGGCTCTATCTATCTGCCGTGGAGAGGAGGTCGTGTTGCTCTGGCTCTATCTGTTTGGCTTGGAGAGGAGGTAGTGTTGATCTGGCTCTATCTATTCAGCGTGGAGAGGTGGCCGTGTTGCTCTGGCTCTACCTATCTGGCGTGGAGAGGAGGTTGTCTTGCTCTGGCTCTATCTATCTGGCGTAGAGAGGAGGTTGTGTTGCTCTGGCTCTATCTATCTGGCGTGGAGAGGAGGTTGTGTTACTCTGGCTCTATCTCTTTGGCTTGGAGAGGAGGTTGTGTTGATCTGGCTCTATCTGGTTGGCGTGGAGAGGTGGTCGTGTTGCTCTGGCTTTACCTATCTGCCGTGGAGAGGTGGTCGTGTTGCTCTGGCTCTACCTATCTGGCGTGGAGAGGAGGTCGTGTTGCTCTGGCTCTACCTATCTGGTGTGGAGAGGAGGTCGTGTTGCTCTGGCTCTACCTATCTGACGTGGAGAGGAGGTTGTGTTGCTCTGGCTCTACCTATCTGGCATGGACAGGAAGTTGTGTTGCTCTGGCTCTATCTGTTTAGCATCATAAAACAATATATATTGTGTTCTAAAAAGCTTGTTTCAACCGGAAAGCCCCCAAAGTTCAGTTGGATTCTCTTTGCATTGTGATCACATGAATCTAAATTGACTACCTGACTGCTGCCTAGTACTCTGGTGAGGGTGCATCACTGTAGTGGAACAGCATGTACTTTTCTCTGGTGCATTTCATCACTGTTCATATCTGGCATCTGAGACGTGACTTTAATTTGAATGAGTCACTCTCAGAGTTCCCCTTTATCATCTGTTTATCTCTAACATTATCGAGTCTCAGTCATCTCCCGGTCAAAACGTCTGCTGTGAGGTTGACTGCTGTCATTGTGCTGAAATCTTTATTATGCAAGTCACAATAAAGAGTTAGAAACTTACTTCAGACTGCACAACAGCTCTCTGACCGGCCTCATGAAGTGAAAAGAAGAAGATATAAACAAAAATTGCACATCCTGCAAAAAAGTTTTTAAGTTTTCAGCCGAAATTTGAGCAACATTCAGACAAATAATCTACACACTGAAGCTAAAAGTCCAAAATATTAAACTGTTTTTAAAGGGTAGGTTTGCCCAAAGGTTTGACTCGTTGGTATCGTCAGTCCCGTAAGTCAATGTGTGTTACCTGAACCTAACTTCCTGTGAAAACGACCGTAAACGGCGGTATTTGACGAGTTGGGAGTGAGAATGTGTTGCTGCAGCAGGTTCAACATCTGGAGGAAACACTGAAACCAGAATAGGTGGAGGCTGTTAGAGCTGCATGTTAATGAACACGGTGTTCACATTCACATGTTCAACTGTCCACATACTTTGTTCCACATGTTCTCTCAGTAAAGCCGGTTTATTTCCAGGGATGGAGGATGGGTTTGTTAATGAAGGAGACTTTGATGTCTGAGTGGATTAAAGAAAAGGTCAGCAGATAGAACATTAACATCCCTCTCTTCTCTTTCTGTCTGTCAGTGTAATTTCTCACATCACACATATGTTTCAGGCTCACGACGGTGAAAATGCAGCTCGGCTTAGTTTAATCGCCCGCACACGAGAGACTCCTGAAGCCTCCTGCATGTTGGCAGCAGTCTGGCATGTTTCCTGCAGATAGGCAGGAGGAGTGGAGGGAATTTTTCCACCTGCTCTTTCTCATTGAACACTTCAGGATTTTGAAGCTAAAACCCTGCTACATATCTGAATATTATTTCTTCAAATGAGCTGTTTCTGCTGCAAAAGTTGACCTTTAGTTTACATGAGTGCGACAGTATGGCAGCATTCACGCCAAAAACAACTCACTTAGTGATTTAGTCTATTTTGTGCCAAATGTCCTTTAAGTAGAAACCTTTAACTCACCAGCGGCAGCTACAGATATATATTTAGAAGAACCTCAACGTGATGAGCTTTATTTCAGGAGAAGAGTATTACTTAACTAACTTCTAACATATTAATAATAATGTCTCTGTGCTCATAGATCCTCAGACTCATTAAGTCAACTCTTATCTTCTGTCACAAGGTCGAAACTCTTCTAAAAAAAAAAAAAAAAAACCTTCACTTCTGCCTCGAATCAAATCCCCCTCTCCCATATCTCTGTCCCCTTCTCCTCCTTCTCCATTAGGCTCTTATCTGAAATTTAAAAAATCCTTTGTACTTCTCTTCTCAACTGTTTCCTCCTTTTTTTTTCCTGAATGCTGTAACACTCCTACTTTCATTTTCTTGCTCAAAATATTGAATTGAAAAACACCTCGTCTCCTGTGAGAGAGAAATGCTTTCTTCTTATCTCACCTCTGACTTTTTCACTCATAAATTGTTAAGAAATTCAAGATTTTTCCACTATTAATCTCATTTTAAGTCACTTTGGATCTGAGCAGCAGCTTTGTGTCTAAAACAAAAACATACCAGAGGTTTTAAATGAACATTTGATATATCTAAGAAATGCAATAATACCTTTATATATATGATTGATGCTGGGAAAGCTAAACTATGCTGCTACTATATTAGCTTTTTTGACAGCCCATTAGCTCATTCATTCTTTAATATAGTCATTTCCATGTTAAACATTGCAATTCATCAGTGTTTAGCCCAAAATGTTGCTATGATCAATGTAAAAAAGAGCATTTATTGATCCATTAAATGTCAGAATAATACAAGAAAACTTCATCATCTTAAATACAAGAATCTGATTAAAAATATTGCATTAAATGTCAGAAAATGGACTATTTGATTATTTAATTTGTCTGAGAATTACGAGGACCACGTTGGCTTAAAAGTTAAAGTTCAGAGTTAATTCTTGACTTCTGAAACAACAGTTTGATAAAACAACCTCACCTCAAGGTCCATTTAGTAGCTGTTCTGGAGCTTTTGATGATATCATACATTATGATCTTCAGATGGAGATCGTCGTCCCCGAGACGAGAATAATTTAAATTTGAGGATCTACATTTACTGCTGATGAAGATCATGCGATACGATCAAAAGCACTAGAACAGCTACAGTAGGTCATGAATGAACTGACTGTTTTCACTTTAAGATGTCACAACTAGTGTCAGGATTTTATAATATCAATATCTACAAAGAAACACAACATTAAGTAATAAACCAACAATATGGAGGTTGTAGGTGTATTTGGAAACCACATAATATTCATATCCGAAGCACAAACACTGCTGTTGTTAGTGAGAGCTCAACGATAAAGAGAGAAACGGTTCTGGAGCAGCATGACAGCGTTAAATGTGACTGTAAAATGTAAATTCAAAACCTTGAAATCACACAAAAAAATGCCTTGAAAATCAGTGGGAAACCTCTGTCATGTAATACAGATGTGATATAAAGAATACTGTCTCCATCTAGTGGCTGTGAGGTTGTACTGCATTCTGAATGTAATAACAAACAGGTGTAATACCCTTCACCTGTGGAGGAGAACAGCACCATCTGGTGGAGATTATGTTGTACTGCATCATCAGAAATATAATCTTGACACTTGAACAGAGAATTGTTGTTACGCTTGATTTCCAAATGGAAGTAAGTGGAAAAGTGAGCCACACAAATGCTTATTAAAAGCAAGTATATCTGTGGTTTCCAGAGGCCGAGGAACATATTGAGTGAATGAGATTCCTCACAAGTAAAGCAGTAAAAAATGAGTGTACATGAAAGAAATGTTTATGTACACGTCACAAGACTGCCGATGTTCAAGCGAGCAAAATCTTGGAAAATATTGTGGTTAAAAAAAACTAGTTAAACAAAATAAAAACACCAAGACAAATGTAAAATTGTCAAAAAATGACTTTATTGGAGTCGCTCTGATTTCAAGTTTAAAAGACACACACTGCAATTTTACTGGCATAGATACCAACCAATGGTTCTGTTTTGGCTTTTTGCTTTATAAGGCAAAAACTTTCACTCTTTAAGGCCTTTTGGTTAACACTAAATATTTTATACTTCAGTAAAGCATTTCATTCCTTCGAAGCAGGCCAAACTAAATGTTAATTTTAAGTTACATTTAGATATTCAAACTGTAAAACACAGTCAGTTTTATTTGTCCGTCCTCATCTGGAATCACTGAGTCTTCGGTTTCACCAGTTGGGACAAACTAAAGATTTAAACTTTTACAAAAGGCACAGTATGATTTCAGTTTACATACTCACACACTATACCCCGAATAACACCACACACACACACAAACACACACACACACACAAACACACGCACAATTTCTGCTCATCCGAAACTTTAGCTAGCATTCTTGCCGTTCCTCTTCTTCTTTTTCTTCGGTGTTTGCTTCTTGGAGGACTCTGCGTTGGAGGAGGCGGTTGCTTTAGGATTATTTTTGGAGGGTGGAGTTGACTCTGACTTGGTTGCTGCTTCTTCTTGTTCAGTCTGAAGCTTCCTGTCTTCCACTGGGAGCTCTGGTTTGACCTCACCGGCCTTGACCAAGATCTCAGCCTCTGCTGCTTCTGGTTTCGACTCTGTCGGTGGATCGATCTCGACTTTCTCCGACTCGGATGTCGGCACCGGTTCAGCAGGTAGCTGCTGGATCTCCTCATCCGGTTTCACCGACTGCACCTCGACCTGAGTTTGAACTTTTACTGCTTCTGCTTTTGTGTCTGTTGGGATCACTTCAGAAGCGTTCTCCACCGGTGTAGCTGGCTTTTGAACCTCCTCAACTTTATCAGATTCTGCTGACTCTGATTTGACTTCTACAGGGACAGAAACTGCCTCGTCTTTGACCTGAGTTTTGGTTTTGAACTGGACAAACGCAGAAGACACCAAGTCTTCCTCTGGGTCCGCATCATCGTTGTCCTCTTCGTCATCGTCGCCGGTTGTGGCCAACAGGGAGTCGGCAATCTCCTGCAGCTTGGCCTGCTCCTCCTTCAGACGGGACATGTCCTCCGTTAAGACCGGGTCCTCCTCCTGGAGCTCCTGGAGCTCCACAGGGTTCAGCGTGGCAGATTTGTCCTCACTCTCGGCGTCGGTGATATCATCGAGGAGAACGTTCCCGAAGATCTTTGATGCGATGCCGGAGTTAGCCTGGCGGACTTCCTTGATCTTGACATAGAGGATTGCCCTCTCTCTCTGCAGGGCGTTACACAACCTTTCCAGCTTCGTGATCTTCAGGACGAACAGGTCGTACTCTTTGTTTTTATCGGCTCTCTGGAGAAAATGAGGTGCAAAGAAAGTGAGATATAATGAGAATGAAACTAGGAAAAACAAGTTGAAGAGTAATCAGATTATGATAGTTGGCTGAGACTCAACAAAACCCCCGAAGGGTCAACAGGAATTTGAGGATTACAAGAAACAGTCGCACACAAAGGAGTGTGAATGATACGTAATGTGAAAGGCGTGCAATAAGAACGCTGTTCTTGGTTGACGTGTCATGTGCACGCCATGTAGTCTGTACTGACTGCAATGAAAGTAGAATAAAAAGTGAGAGAGACTGTTTATGGTGGATAGGAGGGGAGGTGTTGTGTTTTTGTTTTGAAGTTGTGACGTTGTTTCCGTACATATTTTACTTACTTATTTTAAGGCCAACCATGATGTTTTTCCTAAACCTAATGAAGTGGTTTTGTTGCCCCCCCGCTGGTGCTGCACCTTCACACACATCCTCTGGTGGACAGGCGGGTCTATTATACGCTTTGGCGTGATATCGGGTTGCATCGACATACCTCCTCAATCATGTCATTCAGAGTCTTGTTGCAGTTCTCGAACCTCGTCTTCCACAGACCCGACTCTTTATCCATTTTCTTCATCTTGTCTGACATCTGAAAAGAAGGAAGAGTTTAAAATCAGACGAATGTGAGCTGCAGGAACTAGCAAAGTGGTTCCCATGTATAACCACCACTTAGATCTCTACATCACACAGTGGTCTCCACCTACATTGTCCATCTCCTTCTTGAAGCGGACGTAGATTTCGTTGCTTTTGGAGAGCGTCGCCTGAAACTCGTCGAACTTCTGAGCGTAGAGGGTCAGCTGTGGACAGACGGAAACACAAGGGAGTCAAACTGAAGCACAATCTGGCAAAACATCAACCCCTCGCATGTCTGGAGCTACACACCGTTTCAACTTTATCAATCTTGTTTTCTCAAGTTAGTTCTGTTAACTCACGCACACTTTATCACAACAGGGAAAATGTTTTATCTAAACTTGAGACAACAATCAACGCAGCTCACTGTGATCTTTCTATAGATGTACATTGGCTCATTATAACGTTACTGTCGTGAGATTAAAAGATGCAGCGCTGCATCGCGTTGTTCAAAAACAACTGTCAAAAGAGACAAAAACATTATTCCTAACAGACAGTAAAGTCACATAAATGTATGTTTAAACATGATTTTTGCTCTAAATCTCGGGGGAACATGAGTTATTGGATAATGACTGCGCCTCTAAGTGATGAATTACTAATTGCATCAGTCATTAATTATGAGCCTTACACTCTGCTGGAGGCCATTAATCATTCAGACTTTCACGATTTTGCTTTCAGCGTTACTGTAAGTCCAACATAATATTCACTTCAACACTTAGAAAATATTTACAGGAAGAAATAGAGGAAAGTTGCTGCTTGATCGTTTGTAAATCAGCATTAAGTCCTGATACGAGATAGAATTCATCCTGCTGACGTGTTTGTTAAACTCGGCCGCAGCTCCAGCGTCTCTCCGCTCATTCAGAACACTTTTAAGTTAATTTGTGCTGCAGAAAGCACACACAGAAACATACAGCCGTTGACATACAGGAAGCACAGGCTTTAAGTGTCCACCGTAACCCCACGGGGGGGCTATAAACTATATTATCAGCATCACGAAACTGTGTTTAGAGCTTCATGTTGGGCTTCAGTGTCTCTATAGTTGTGGCTCCGGCCCTCAGTCTATCAGGTAAATCTCAGGTGTGTCTACCTGTCCTCGCTGTCAGCATGTTAGTCTTGTCAGTGAAATATTCACCTGTGCCTGCATCATAGTCCCTTGTTCTCTGAGTGTCTGAGTCTGCAGTTTCCACTCAGCGGCCGTAACCAGTAACTGGTTAGAAGAGAACAGACGGAGACAACATTACACGTTACATGACGTTTAATTTACCTTCTTCTTCAGGGACAGCTCCTGCTCCTTCATAGCGAAGCATTTCTTTGTTTTGTCAATAGCCTCCCTAAGCAACTACGGCGACAGAGACAATACACAGTCAATCTGAGGATAGCATTAAACAAGGATGAAATAAATATGGATGTTAATAAACTCTAATTCTTACAAGACTCACAATTAAGCATAAGACACATTTATGAAATAAAATCAAATGACATTAACAGCAGAGAATAAAAACCTTAAAAACCGAATGTTTATCTAATGCAGAATAATGTGAATTAAACATAATTATTCATAATAATGATAATAATCTATGTGAATGATATTATATGCTACATTAAGGTAGTAATGGCACACTGTTTTCCTGGATTACAAGATGTCAGTTTATGTAAAACTGATCCAATAATCGCTATAAAATGATGTTTAAAAGAATCGTTAGAGTAAAAACAGTTTTGATGGAATAAAATCTGTAAAATCTGGAGTATTGAATCTGAAGATTATATCTAAAATTCTTTTTATGTGCATTTTTTTAAAAAGTTTTGTATCTATTTTGTAATTTTTGGCTGGTTGTATGACCCAGTGCATCTTTATTATCCATAGAGTTAAACTCTAGGTATAACATCCACTCACGTATTCCTTCTCCCTCCTGTGTTTCTCCTCGGCCTCGGCCAGCTGAGCGTTGGCCTGCTGCAGTTTGGCTTCAGTCAGTTTGTGCTGCAGGTCGCGATGCTTGTTGATCTTCTCCAAACTCTGCAGAGAGAAGAAGAGTTTCTTTAAAGGGACTGTATGTAACTTTTTATATGCATAAACACGTTTTTTATTGCCAATGTGTGAACAGGTTGTGGGTTTCCTCTATCGGCCTGTAGACTGCTTTTAATGTGAAGAATGCGAGCCGCTTTTTTTTCCGGAAAAAATCCAACGGATGTGACGTCATGCACGTTTGTGAGAGCCTTTACTCTCTTCAGCTCCGCTACAGTGCTAACAGCGTGCAACCGTAGCTAACGTTCGGTTAGAAATGGAGTCCGCTAACGCCAACAAACGACCGGCCTCCACCACGACTCAGACTCCAACACAAACCGTCTTGCAAAACAGGAATGTGACCGACGTTGGAGGGAAAACTAGTGTTGTGGGAGTGTGTGTGCACGTGGGAAGTGAGTGGTGAAGCAAGAGAGCGCGAGCGGCGGCGAAACGAGCAAGCAGCGCAGCAGAAGAGAGTTAGTTTAGCTCTGAGAATATCAGCGAATATCAGCAAATAAATGCTGCAGCTCCTCCAGACCAACAGAGGTTCCCCAAGTCTTGTTTCCTGCTGCTGAGCGGAGTGACGGGGGTTAAGTCCGGAGAAAGTAACGCTATCGAGTGGAAACCCTAAAGAATGTTGACCTTTGACCCCTCACCTCCTCCCTCATCTCACACTGGCTCATGAGACTCTCCAGTCTGTCGGTCAGGTTGCTGTTTTCGTGGCACAGCTTGTCGTTTCGGGTGCTGTGCTGCCCGATCTGAGTCTGGATTTCTGTCAGCATCATCTGGAAGTGGCTGGTGATCTCCGTCCTCTTCTCCTCGTCTTCCCTGCAGCGCTGCAGCGTCTCCTCCTGCAGGGGGGGGGGGGGACAGAGAGGGAGGAGGTATTGACCTTTGTATTTCAGTGTCAGTATTTGAAGACTCTTAGCACACTCCAGTAGCAGCTGCCTGCTGTCCCTACACACCCTCAGGACGTCATAGTGTCCCTGCAGCTCTCTGCACAGAGCCTCCAGTTTGCTGCGAGCGGCGGCGCTGCTGCGACTCTCCTCCTGCAGCTGCTGCCGCTCGTCCAGCAGGACGGAAAACCTCTGCTGCAGCACACACAGCTTCCTCTCGTCGCCACGCCGCAGGGTCGCCTACATAAAAACACACACACAAGGGGGGAGAAGCGTGTTGTTAATTATTATACATGACAACTATTATATGGATTGAATGAGAGATGATGAGTACGCAGGTTTCTGTGTGAGACAGAAAATAAAAGACTTCTCACCAGTTCAGCATATTTCCTGACTACATCCTCCAGTTTCTGCTCTGGAGTAGAGAGCTTGTTCAGACTCTTCATGATGAGACAGACCTCTGCAGAGAGACAAACACAAACACAAAAGAAGGTTTATTTTCTTATAGACTGAGAAATCAAACATCAGGAATAAAAATCTCACCATTTTTAGCTCTTAAATTCCTTTGGGAGCTTAGTCAAAGTTGCATAAACTGTCAATGAGACATTTCTTTAACTTTATTTAACGGTTTGATTTGACTTCTTACTTTATCTGAATCATGTGTTTCTTATTTTATTAGTAACTCTCTGTTTGTGTATTATTGAGACCAACTCATTCCCATCTCAACTCTTTGTCAGACCCCTTAGCGTGACTTTTTGCTCGCAGTAAACACGTCCTTAAAGATGTGAATTGTACAAAAACCTTTGCTTAAGTTCGGGCAATAAAACCACTATAGTTAGGTTTAAGAGAAACCAGCATGGTTGGGCTTAAAACTACTACGTTTGTACAGCGAAAATGAGACCGAACGTTGTGTAAACGGGACACGAACAAACAGCTGATTGAAACATGACGCACGGGACACGAACAGCGATCTCCTGGATGAAAGCCTTGTGTTTGTTGGACCCATCCACCATCCCCCCCTCCCGCCCTTTTGCTCTTTAAACTACGTCACCACAGCACATTCCCTGAGTGTTTAACATTGGCGAGGATGGGTTTACATTGTAGTGAATGGAAGGCCCGGTGCGTCTCATACCGGCACTAAAGCGTGCCTCGTGCGCCTGGGAATGAGAACAAGCTGAAATATAAAAAACGCCTCTAAATATAACACAATTAATGAAAGACTTCATCCAGTAGCATTATGGGAAATGTAGGATCCAGTGGCGTAGACCCATAGTAGGGAATAAAAGTCAGGATATTTTGACATATATATATATTTTTTTTTAAACATTTGTCTCTTGTCCTCCAACTTTATATTCATATCAATTGTTTTTGTAAATGTTTTGGACGGCACTGACAAACAACATCAGCATCGCTCCTGCCTCACCCGTCTCCATGGCAACTGGGATGTCATCTTTAGGCTCCTTCTTCATCTTCTCCGTCTCTGCGTCCATCACACTCTGGTACATTCAAAACGATATGAATTTACAGGTTGTTTTTTTAATGTGATTTTTTGATGTCAGTTTGACGTCACCTGACTCACCTGTTTGTCCAGCAGGTCGGCTGCAGAGCCGTGGGTGCTGATGATGTCATTCAGACGTCTCTTGTACTCCTCCATGGGGTCGGAGGAAGAGGAGGACTTGGAGGAGGAGGAGTCTGCAGGAGGAGCTGCAGGAGGAGCTGCCACCTCACCTGTAGTGCTCTCAGTTCCCCCTTCAGGCTGGGGGGGCGCTAACACCTCGGCTGCTGTCACCGACGTCTCCATCCTCACGGCTGCTATAAGGTCAGTACACACAGACGGGATAATTATAGAGTTATTCCTCCAAATGTGCAGTCCAATACGGTCTTTACTGAACACTATTTAGTATGTCTTTGGTTTGGTTGTGTTGACTGAAACAGATGCGATGCTACTGAATCACAGTCAAATACTTTCCAGTGGTCAACGTCTGTATTTAACTAAATATCAATCGGATAAATCCTCAGATGAATCGTTTAATTCGGCGTGATAAACCGGTGGTTTTGATGTGACGGATCTCTGCGGTCTGTCAGCGGTCTGTCTGGTTATTAATGGAACACGGATTGTAAACGGAGGAAGATAATAAGCCGCTGAACCTCCGGCGGCGCCGCTCCCCTCCCAACAGCTGCTCTGATTTCAGCTTCTGTAGGTCAACGTGAGCTCCGTCATGTTCAAACTGATCTGACGTTGGGATTCACCAGCTACTGGGAGGGAAGCTTCACTCTTAGAAAGATGGGTTGAGGTTCTACCCAGAACCACTTGCTTCTGAAGGACCATTTTCTTCTTCAGGGATTGTTGAAAGCATGGGTTCTCCAAGCCCACACCCCCCAAAACCTGTGATTGTGAGCCATGATTGTTGTGGTTTGAGCTGCACCACATCAAGCCCTGGACCTTTAGAAGCCTCATGAGGCCGCAGGCTAACCTGGTAAACTAAAACCAGGGTTAGGGTGGAGAAAGATCTATGGGATGTAAAACCCAGGACTGCCCCCTCTTAGTCAATTAGTCAACTAATCGGTTGTTTTAGTCTTAGATTTCTTTAGTCGACTTGTCATTGTTTTAGGCTTTTTTTTCATACTGAATGACTTTTCTCTAAGAAAGTTATGAGCTCTGGTAAAAAAAAGTGGGGATTCTTTGTGGAGAAACCAGAGACTGTTTATAAGAAGTGAACGTAGTCACCCACGACATCACCCGTTGGTTTGTGGACTGCAGTTTTGAAGCCATTTCGGCCGTCGCCATCTTGTTTTTTTGCAACCAGAAGTGACACCAGAGGGTGTCAATTAACTATGAAATCAAATAGGAGAAGTAGGCTCATCTTCTCATAGACTTCTATACAATCAGACTTCTTTAGTCGCCCCCTGCTGGCTGTTAGATAGAATGCAGGTTTAAGGCACCTCCTCGTTGGCTTCACTTCTCAGACCTCGGAGGAATCCGCCTGGGAGAAACTCCGTTTTACAGATCTGTCGATTACATCAACTAATCGATGAGTCGACTAAGAATTTCTTTGGTCGAGGACAGCCTTGATAAAAGGTAATATAAAAGGGTTCTTGTTAGCACGCTTAGAAGGTGGAAAGGACCATTTCTAAGAGTGTGTGACTAATGTTCAATTGTTCTATTTAACATTTACATGCTTCCAATTGGCCACATTATATTAAACAACAACTGAAGCTTAGACGGGTTTAGAGACATTTAATCTTGTTTTTCATGTGTGTGTTTGTGTTCAGTGTGTGTTTGTCCTCCTGTTATTGTATCTGCTGAGTTATAATTAGCCGTCTGAGCCATCCAGCCCCCCCACTCTGTCACACACACACACACACACACACACACACACACACACACACACACACATGAACACACACTCCAAACCACACCTGTTATACTCTCGTCTATTCTGAGAGCGTCCAAATATGGTCAAATTGACACACACACACACACACACACACATGCGATAGGAAACATGGGGATTTATGTGTGTTTATGTAACTCAAAGTCTGTTTACCTGCTTCATGTCGTAGACTACCACCCCTCCCTCGAAAAAATAAATATCCTACTGTAATGACCCCCTCCCAACCTCAAAGCAAAATCAGGCTCCACCCACTAAGTTACGCAACCGATCACAGCACCTCCTCTCAACGTCAACCACATCAAAATAAACCACAAACGTGTGTTCAAAACCAAACTTATAACCAGCAGGACGTGGACAAAATAATAGAAACACCGAGTGAAAAGGACCTTTTAATGAACACAAGTCATATTAAGCTAAAAGCTGAGCTAATGAAGAAGGATTGATGTGTTTAAAAAACGGTTTTTATGTTGTTTTCGGGTAAAACCGTGTGCCCACAATGAAACTATAAAATCTACAGGATGACAGAAAAGCAACCTTGTTTTTTTGTTGTTGTTTTGTTGACTCAACTGTTGTTAATGTTGGAGTTTATATAACTATTATTTTTAAGAGGAAACCCAAGAGTTGGAGAATGTTTTTCCACACATGAATATAAAATCCTCAGAATAAGGTTTTCATGTAAATATTTTTTATCCATTTTGTCGTTTTCTTTATCCGATAGATGCCGTATGTTTGCTACCGGTGCAACATCAGTTGATATTATAGAAAATAAATTATAATCAAGATGAACATAAAGAGCTAAACAGACAACAAGAACAGAAAATAATTTGTCACCCAGAAGAAGATTGAATCAAGAAAAATAAAAGCTGTTTTTACAGCAAAACGACGCAACTACCAGCAGCACAAGAGAGGCCAAAAGGTCACTAAATGTTAAACTAGCAAAGTTAAAGTTTGAAGCTCAGAAACAACAATAAAAGACACTTTACATTTCACTAAATATCTAATAAATAAAACAGCTAAAACATCTTTATGACACACATTTTCCTCTCAGCTTCCTGCCACAATCCACTTCACAAAGTATCATCAAATTTGGAAAAATATAGCCTTTAAATGTAAATAATATTACATTAATGTAACATTATAGTGTGACTGAAAGTTTTGAAATGGTGACAGATTATTTCAGTGTGACTTGGCAGAGTATTTAGACAGTGACAAAGCAACTCGCCGTGTCATGGCCGCCATTATGGAGCCCTTCATGTGTTAGTACATCATATTAATATTATACAGTATTAGTAGAGTAGCATATAACTATCACTAAACCAATCAGCAGATCATTTTAACACCTATAAGGAATAAAAACATATTTTTATCCAAACAAATCTCCTTAAAGAAGAAGCTCAAAGTAGCAACGACTCTTCTGTTGTGGATTTTCAGCTCCATGAATCAAACATGAAACAGACTCTTTACTGAAACGAGTGATTTCTAAAGAGGTAGAGAAAGAACAGAGTCTTACCAGGATCAGTGGAGTGAAGGAGAGGAGGTGAAGAAGAGACAGAGGGAGGCAGAGGAAGGAGAGAGGAAGAGGAGGAGGAGGAGGAGGAGGAGGAGGAGGAGGGTCCTGCTGACGGGTCCAACGACAGCTGACCCCCGAAATAACCTGAGAGGCTCTCAGCTCACACTCTGAGGACACATGAGGGTGTGTGTGTGTGTGTGTGTGTGTGTGTGTGTGTGTGTGTGTGTGTGTGGAGGAGGAGGTGTGTGTGTGTGTGTGTGTGTGGGGGGGGGGGGGCTCATACAGGAAAACTTCCAGACTAACATCTGAAAATGTCTGGATGAGCTGCAGCTATAATATAGATGGAAATAGTATCTAAAGGCTACGTATATGACGTGCTTCCAAAGTATAAACCATGGATGGGATCATATAAACAGTATATCTATAGCAGTAGGCAGCCTGGTCGCACTAAATGTGTATGAATGACACAGTGATTTGCATTTAACGAGCAATTTTTCTTGCTTTTGCTGTGTCATGTGTACGTCATGTAGTCTGGACCGTGTGAATCTGCTCCGCTCAGAGGTAGAGACGTAGAATAAAAAGAGAGAGAGAGAGAGAGACTGCTGATGTATTTCGGTTACGTTGTTTCCGTACGTATTTTACTTAAGTTTACATACTTATTTTCAGCCCAGCTGTGATGTTTTTCCTAAACCTAACTGTGGACGTTACCGTAGTTTTGTTGCGTGGCGTAAAAAATTAAGCACGAAAAGAGCTGCTAAAAAAACCCCATCTTATCTATTCTATCTTATCTTATGTTTTCCTATAAGCCTTTTAGGGATTCTTACTTCTCCTGCACAATCTATGCTGTTTGTCGTTACGTATATGCTTTTACTTTACATTTACTTTTAAGCACTTCCTTTGTGCTAAACTAAAACTAAAACTCAACTAAACGAAACTAAACAAACTCAAAACTAAACTGAAACTAAACTGAAACTAAAAGTAAACTAAACTCAACTAAAGCTATATACTGTATATATATAGTTCTATCATATCCATATAATAAATATATATATATAAAATATCTTCAGTTATAAAATCTCTCCAAATCAAATTCAACATGACTTCGTGTTCAGTTCTCTAAAAGCTGTTTATTCATTATTGCAAATTAAACACAACAGTCTGAGTAAAGTGAGGTTTTTCACCAATAATGTACAAAAAAAAACAGTCTTTAGCGTCTCTAAGGTAACGGGCTGAAGAGGTGTTGAAGAGAACTCGTATCCTGGTTCTAATCCATCATCATCATCTCACACTATCATGGATGTGTATCAGCAGCCAAACGTGCTGCAGGAATTGAACCTGTCATTTTTGCAGCTTTAAATGCTCCTGAAAACATATTTCCATGTTTGAGTTGAAAGTAAAGTTGCTTTGTGCAGTCGATGGTGAGCTGGTTCAGCTTTGACCAGATGTTTAGCTGCAGGTGGACATCTGGTTGCTGCTGCAGAGATCTGATCTGAGACCTGTCAGTTATTCTGAGGAGTTCATTCTTACGACTTTATAGGATGTGAAAGTCTTTAACATGACTTTAAGAGTTGATCCCTCTAGATATTCACAACACAAACACAGTAAACTCAGACACAACAGATGGACAGGTTCTCCTTTTCTTCAAGCTATTAAAATATTTGTTCTGGAAAAAGTATCTAGACCAGGTGTAGTACCGCTCAATGGTGGAAGACAGTTTGGCTTCAAGAGATGGATGATTTTTACCAGAAATCTGTCTAAATAAAGTGATGTTTTAGTGAGTAATTTAGAAATTAATATAAATCTGGATTAATGCGTGACGTCAAATAAAACATCCTCTTATTCTGCTGCTGTTATTTATCATTATTCTACAGTTTAAGGTCAGTGGCTCATAGAATAGTTTGTAAATGGTGTAGTTTACCTTTAGTCTACCTGTTTCCCTGCTGAGATCTGATTGGTCAAGTACTGGTGTCGTCATCTGCTCTGTTGGCAGAAATTAGTACTTCTGTTAAAGAAGGAAAGTTAGTGCGGTCACCATGAACACGTGGATTATTGTGAGATTTACTGTGAGATTTAAACACCTAGGTGCCCACCAGCTGCAGGATATTTCTCGCTACAAACCAAACCTCTGGTAAAACATGTCAGATTTAAGTGGAGACGTTCTCCAGGAACAACATGGCGAACTGCTCGTCTGAGAAGACGTTTGTTTGTTTGTTTGTTGCTTCCCGTGTTGTCATTCGGAGGAGATGGTACCTGCAGGAACCCAGCAGGCTTTCAGGCTCTCAAACATCTTTCTGAGAGGATGAACAAACATGGAGGCAGCAGGACAACACGGTGAAACTGTGCGTAAAAAGTGACAGCGAGTACAAACGAGGAATGAAGCAGCAGATTGAGAAGAACAGGTATGTTCGCCATGAGAGTCATTATCTGGTTCTGCATCTGTGCAAAGTAGCCTAGTTGTTGCTCCACCAGTTATCCATCTAAACACGTCACTCAGGAAGTTCTATTCTAAATCAATAAGTTAAAGTGAAAGTAACCCGGTAACTCCTCAGCTCTCCTCTCAGCCTTCAGCTCAGCTCACTCTGGTTCGCTGTTTGCACACAAAGTCCGCCACCAACTCGAACTCGTCGTGTCCGAGCCACAGCTCCGATAGCTCCTCCACACGGTCCAGCCCGAGCTCCAGAACCAGATCCATCAGAACCGCCTCGTCCCCCAGATTAGGGTCCAGGAGTCCAGCCGGAGTCCAGCCGGGCGCACCGAGGAGCGTTGCGTCGCGGCCGTAGTTAACAGCCTGTGGCTCGTGCGTGTGATGACAGGATGCCTGTCGTTGCCCGTGGTTACGGTAGTGCGTGTTGAGTTTTCAACCTCCATGTCTTCTCCTTTATTTGCGCTTTTACGCACCAAACTCGCTCATTACGCACCGAGCAGGTCTCACTTCAGTCCTGAATCAGGTCGGTGTTAGCGATTAGACCACCTCCAACTCCTCAGAGGCATCTGTTAGATATTATTACGCATGCGTTTTTATCCCCAAATGCTCCTTTTGGACGCTCTGATGTCTGGAGATGACGCAGAGAGAGAGAGGGTTGGACACAGGTGTGGGACGTGATGTGTTTCTATGTTACCACACCTCTAACAGCAGGATCATCTGGATCAACACATTTAAAATAATGACAATTAACCAGCAGTGCAGAGTTGTGCTTGTTGTCCAAGTTTATGTCTACATGTAAGATTGATTCATATGATGTGAAACAGAGAAAACCATCAAATCCTGCATTTAGAAAGCTGGAAATTTATATCTGCTTGAAAATATTTATGTAGATATTTTTGATTAAAAAATGGCTAAAACAATTAAATATCAAAATAGTTGCTGATTAATTTTCAGTCGCTTAATCGTTGCAGCTCTAATTGTTATCCTGCCAAAACCTGAGACTTGAATGTTTGTTTAATTGGCCACACTTCATCTAGTTAGAGTCCCAATTAGATTAGAATAAAGCAGCAAGTGTCTTCTTATTTAAATAGAAGCACAATTAAACACAATTAATAAATAATAATAAAACAGAAGACGTTTTTGCATTGCAACAACCAGAAATCAGGTACGGAGTGCAACTAGGGGAAACTATAAATCCTTATATTTAACCGTCAGAGTTGAAACACGGAGAGTGAATTGGTTGAGATTTTGAGCAGAAGAGTGTTTGCTGTAACAGCCAGTCGAATAATAGCCGTGCGTGGGGTAAATAAGGGTATTAGTGAAGTCTCAAGGTATCATGGCATCCCCAAGAACCGCAGAAGAGGTAACAATGGTAAGACACCCTCTTCTGCTGGGAAAAATAAAAGAAGTAAACAAAATATGGCAACGTAGAACCAAGAATTCAGCCATGAAATAGCCAGAAAAAAATGCATTTGAGATATATAAGTGTGATGAGATGGAAATCCTCATAAATAATCCCAAATCAAGAGATAAAACAACTAAGAGACAAGAAAGGAGGAGCTAGAAGTGATACATATGTATCTAGAAGAGGAAGAGGAAGAGGAAGAGGAAGAGGACTGGGTAAATCCATGAAAAAATGCAGAGAACTGTTCAAACAAGCTGAAGAACAAGAGAAGAAAGATAAAGTGCCTCCTCCACCATATTTGTAGTCCACAAATATGATTAAATAATAAAATATTTTGTTCTCTTTCAGGTGCTGATTAGAGAACAACACATCCACATCCTCATAAAACTGTGAGTACGTGTTTATTTCTGGTGTCTCTGCTGCTGTGATACAAGTGTTAAGAAGCGTAAAAATGTGAAAATTGCACCACCACCACTCCTCCTCCTCCTCCTCCTCCTCCTCCTCCTCCTCCTCTTCCTCCTCCTCCTCCTCCTCCTCCTCCTCCTCCTTCTCCTCCTTCTCCTCCTCCTCCTCCTCCCTTTGACTTTCTGCTCCGTTACCCTCCTTCCTCGCCTCATCTCACCCTCATCGCCACGGTAACACTGATGGAGATAAAATGACAAATGTTTGCCGCTGTAACAGAAACTTACTCGATGATTAATTGGCTCCAGCATCATTAGTATGTGTGTGTGTGTGTGTGTGTGTGTGTGTGTGTGTGTGTGTGTCCTCTGACCAGCTGTCTGGTTGGAACCTTAATTTTTTTGATAAATTTGAAATGATTTATGAGAAACTACAGCCTCACTTGTGCATTATACTTGTAATTACACACACATTGTCACTGCAGATACGTATTCTATAGTATTCTACAACACTGTAGTCGGTTTTCTTTGTCATAAGTTTGAGTTGAGAGCATTTTGAGTTCTTGACGTCGTCGCAGGTTGATCTGGGCGACTCCTCTGGTTGCTAAAAGAAGTCTGATTGCATAGAAGTCTATGAGAAAATGAGCCTACTTCTCTCTTGATTTATTACCTCAGTAAACATTGTAAACATGAGTTTATGGTCTCAATCGCTAGTTTCAAGTCTTCTTCAATACAGCATGATGTTCATTTAGTAAATTATGGTCCCATTTAGTGTCAAATACACCATAAAGCAGGGGACGCTTTAGGGCGGGGCTACCTTGTGATTGACAGGTCGCTACCACAGCGTTGTCCGGTCTGGGAGTTGTCTGTGTTTTCGTCTTAGAGCTTTAACTCTTTCACAGAGTGTTTATCAAAGTTCATCAAGGTTAATTAGAACATTTTGGTCGCCTACTTAGCTCCACCCTCTCGTGTCACTTCTGGTTTCAAAAAGCCAAGATGGCGACGGCAGAAATGCCGAACCTAAGGCTTCAAAACAGCAGTCCACGAACCAACAGGTGACATCGCAGTGACTACGTTCACGTGTGTCAACTCTCCAGAAAAGCAGCAATTTATTACACACAGAACATGACTATATTTTAATTTGTTTTCTAACAGTATCTGCTGGTTTATTATAGTTGCTGCATGTTTAGGTCTGCAAACACTTGGTTACTTTTTGGTAAAGATCATGTTCTTGGTTACGGATGTTAGTGAGTACCGGTGGAGTTTCAGATTTAGTGGAGGATTAGTGGAGGATTAGTGGAGGACTGGATCCTGAAGGTTTGGAAAAAAGGTTTTGAAAGAGTCAAATGGTTCCAGTCAGCAGAGAAACATTTAAATAGGCTAATGAAAGATGAGATAGACTGGTGCATATTGTCGTCTTTCTCACATCCACACACAGATACAGAATCTCTGGCGAGGCTCCAGACTGTGACGTGTGATGAGCTAGCAGGTGGTCGGGATGCCGGCTCTGCTGGTGCGCTGATTTATGCAGCCGTCGAGTATCTGAGTGTGTGGCGTCTGGTGACGGCCACCCCGAGGTTACATCTGCATCAAGAGGCTTTAGTAATTCAACTCCCTCCAGTAATAAGTCCTGTCAGCTGCAATCAGAAAGCTGTAATAAGGCCAGAAAACAGCAACAAGCATGAAGCTGTGGACATCAAACCCCCATCGGACTGCAGATCATCTCTACACTACTTCATATTAGGGTAATACAGAGATGTGGTAATGGAAGACTGAAGTATCTCAATGATTATTTGATGGATTTTTGATTCAGAGTCAAACATCCCAGAAAAGAAAAGACAAATATTGTGGTAGAAAGTTTGAATGTTTGCTCAAAGCTGTAAATCTATCTGTGAACACAGAAAAAAGTTTGTAAAAAGTCGATGAGGCGTTTTAACCTCAAACGTTCCTCTGTGCTTGATGAAATTTCAGGGATGAAATGACCGTGACAGGTTGTTTAATTCACCGGCTACGAGGTTTTAGTGTTTTCTAATTTTCAAGTCAATCAGTATGTTAATGTGTCGGCTCTCAGTAAACACAGTAAACACAGTAAACACTTTATTCTCGTAATATTACGACTTTTTTCTCGTAAAGTTATGACTTTATTCTCGTAATATTACGAGTTTTTTTATAGTAAAGTTATGACTTTATTCTCGTAATATTACGACTTTTTTTCTCGTAAAGTTATAACTTTATTCTCGTAAAGTTATAACTTTATTCTCGTAATATTACGATTTTTTTTCTCATAAAGTTATGACTTTATTCTTGTAATATTACAACTTTTTTTCTCGTAAAGTTATGACTTTATTCTCGTAATATTATGACTTTATTCTGGAAATCTCAGATGTTTTTTCCCTCAATGTGACCCTAATACTCTGTTGTACATTTGCACTTTGGCCCTCACTGCATTAGACTTATATACTTATATACTTATATACTATATACTTAGACTATAAACTGTGTTACCTTCATCACAATGATCAAATGTTTTGCGGCTCCAAACAGATTATCTTTTTTTTTTTTTTTTGCCTAAAATGTCTCTTTTGATAGTAAAGGTTGCTGACCTCTGGTCTACACCGACACTGCTTTAATCTAAAGACAGGATGATGACGGCAGGCTGAACACCATCACTGAGGTTTCTGAGCTGTCGTTGATCTGATTATAGACTTTATATAGTTATCAGAGAATAATGTGATTATCATCAGAAGGCCGTGTTCTATACGGAGGAGTCCTGATTTCTTCTTCTTCTTCTTCTTCACACCAGGCGTGATGACTCTGAATCTGTGAATCTCACCACTTATCACATATCTGTGTCTGAGTCTATTCTCATATCTGTCTTGCATGCACTTCTTTCTTGTAATATATAGGCCTATTGTATATTTCCAACATGTCATCTTTTATGAACACAGAAAACACGCTTGTTTTATATGGAGGACGGAACCTGCCAAAATAAAAAAAAAAATCATTAAATGACTAGATATTTTAATAAATGTCATTAAATGAAGCAAAAATAATATTAATAATAAATTTAGTCATTAATTAATTGATAATATGTTACATAAATTGATATTTCTGTTAAGAAAAAAATGAATCAATAAATAAATGACTTGATAAATAAATAAATAAATAAATAAATAAATAAATAAATAAATAAGTCATTAAATGCAGCAAAATAATATTAATAATGTAATTAATTAATTGATAAAATGTGACATAAATTGATATTTCTGTTTTAATTTGCTTCTTTATTTATTTATCTTTGTATTAATTCCCTTATTTATTACTCTTATGTTTATTTTTCCCCCTTTGTTTATTTATGTATTTATTTTTATTAATTTTTAAATGTATTTATTTACTTTTGCATTTATTTTTTTATTTATTTTATATTTAATTAAAATGTATTTATTTATAACCCCATGATGACACACATGGAGTGACAGCCTCCTCATGTGCATAATGAGGCAGAAATATATAAAGAAAAGAATATAGAAATAAATAAGTTTGGGGAAATAAATAAGGGGTGAAATGCAAAAGGAAAATCATACATACATACATAAATACAAAAAAAGCAAAAATAAATAAAGAAATAAAAAATAAATGCAAAAATAAATAAATAAATACAAAATAAATAAAATTATAAATATAGACATTTTTCTTTGTTATTATTTAATTTAATTTAGTTTTATTAAAATTATAAAAAAAATGCATAAATAAATAAAAAGGGAAATAAACAGAAGAGTAATTAAATAAGGGAATTAATACAAAGATAAATAAATAAAAAAGCAAATTAAAACAGGAATATCAGTTTATGTCACATTTTATCAATTAATTAATGGCTGTATTTAATTTCTAATATTATTTTACTGCATTTAATGACTTATTTATTTATCGAGTCATTTATAATTTTTTTATTTTTTTTTATTTTGGCAGATGTTGGCAATTGTAGAGAGATGGTTTTCAATGGATGTGGACAATATGCTATTAGTCTAATTATGGGCCAAAGAAGAAGGAAGTTTATTAAATATCTGTTTGGTAAAAAATTGGTGTTGATGAGAGATTCATGTTTCAGGTAAATCAGCAGGACAACAATGTAAAGAGTAAACGGACCAACAGCGTCCTCATATGTACATACAGTAGAATGACAAGTGACAGCACTGATAATGTGACGTCTAACATCTGACTCACGTTTACATGAGGGGTCCCTTGACCTCTGACCTCCAGATATGTGAATGTAAATGGGTTCTATGGGTACCCACGAGTCTCCCCTTTACAGACATGCCCACTTTATGATAATCACATGCAGTTTTTTTTCATGCAGTATAAATGTGATATTGTCTCCTATTCTAAAATGGTGTGTTTGAATATTTCTGCATACTGGGGTCCATAAACAGTCTTGAATTACATAAATTGTGTATCACTGTAAAGCTGAGACTCTTGTGGATCCAATGAGCCCAACTGTATTCATGTGTGATGATGTTAGTCCCCATAGGAGACATTTCATTGACCTCACTGTATAAAATGACCTGTGGTGACCTCCAGGATAATCACAGCCTCATGAAACTTTACAGCCACAAACTAGAGACCTAGAGCATTCAGAGGATGGATGGATCAAACTAGAGACCTAGAGCATTCAGAGGATGGATGGATCAAACTAGAGACCTAGAGCATTCAGAGGATGGATGGATCAAACTAGAGACCTAGAGCATTCAGAGGATGGATGGCTTTCCTAGCTAGATTGACAATAAGGGGGTTTCTGAGCAGTTTACACAACACAAGTGCTCGCCATCCATCGCCGATGAATGCTATTCTCGCAGAAATCTCCAAATGTCAAAAGTTTTTGATCCCAAATCACAGCCTGTCTTTTTTCATGGTGTTCCTCAAGGTCTTGGTGTCTTAATGTGGCATTTTGGAGGGATTATTGATCATTTATTATCAATTCTCCAGTGGTAAAAAATGGTTAAATTTTGCATCAAATCTGTGTAACAAATGGTATCAACCCCAAAAATTGCTGCAACAACTTTTGAGACATAATAGAGCATGGGGATGACCATCATATACTATATCTGTACATCCACATACAGTTCTACTATCAGGCGTGGTATGAGGTGTGTTCTGGTGACCAGTTGGTGGCAGCAGTGAGCCGTCAGACTGCTTCACTGATAAAATACATGTTCACCTGCAGGAGTGTGTGAAGATTAAAAGGAGTCCAAACAAAGACTCCCTGTATAAACCCTCTCCGTTAGACCCTCCTGCTCTCTGTGGTTCTCTTTATATTCTGTAGTGAGGAAGCTGAATGTATAAACTATTTATAAAAGACTCGTACGGTCTATATGGATCCGTCACCAAATAAACACAAACAGAAAGAAAAATATTGATATTCTCCAGAGATTGTAATAGAAATGTCAGTCCAGCAGTGGAGCCGGCAGGACTCTATAGTAGTAGAAGTTACTGTATGAGGAGCTTTTTTCTGATTTCTAAGTTTATTTGTGATGGATATCAGAGATCATTATGTCCTCAGGGACTGTAAGTCACACTGAATCTAAAAAGGTCTGTATGAAATAATCAAGGAGTTCAAATCTGAAAAGCAGCAATCAGGCACTAAAGGGTTTTAAAGTACTGTATGTTAATTACCTTAGTGAGCTGTGTGTCATAACCAACGCTCTACTACTGAGTGAGAGGAGGAGAGGTTAATGTTGAGTAGATATGGAGAGGGACGGAACGAGAAACAACAGAAGAAATGAACTTTTTCCGGATGAAATAAGGACGCTGAGAGGAAAGGAGTGACGATAGAGAGAGACGGAGGACGTGGTCTGTAGCGGGCCGAGCCAGGTCCATCTCATCAGCAGTAATACCGTCTGACCCATTCAGTGGTTTGATTAAGGGGCCGTTTGCAGAAGCAATCAGAGAAAAGCAACAGCGACGACGTTCCTCCATCACTCTGCTGACTTCACTTCACTGATGGATCATTTCAGCGTCGCCCTGTCCGGTCGACACTTTCATCAGAAACAATCAGGGGGGAGTCGGTCCGACCCTGGAACAGTTCGTGTCTTAATCCAGTGAGGATTCAACAAGTAACTTCATAGACTTTTATGGGCAGACAGAGCAACATCACCAAGAGAGGTTGGCCATAGTGATTATTTTTTTTATCACGATTTTGAAATTTATGTTTTAATGCCAGAATCGATATATTTGCTTCATTTGAGTCTATGTGGAGGTAGAAGGAAGTTACCGCTTTTATTGTTGTAGTCTGAGTAATGTGACGTCATATCCGTTCTGTATCCGTCAACCAAAACAAACCTCAGAAAGTATAAAACGTTGGAGGGTCGTCGTGGATACGACCTGCACCCTCACATGTTAAATCCAAAGTGGTAAACACTACACATCCAGTAAAGGATGGAAACACTTTGGGTTTCACACGTTGCAGGAAAAGCAGAGCTAGACATCACGGCTAAAGCTGCATGCTAACTCTGTCACGGACAGAAACGTTATCGTATCGCGGTAACGTGCGGTCGAGCCGGCCGTCGCTCTCATCTCCGTGGTCAAATGGGCCGACGCTACAACTGTAGAGCACCCATATACTGACATTTATGTTAAATGCATTGAAACGGACCCGATGGAGCTGACCATGGATGGATAAAGAGAACGGAGCTGACGGGAGAGCTAGAGACCACCTTGGAGAAGTTAGAGGAAGTAGACACGTTGGACTACGTCCGCTTTTCAAAATAAGGTGTTAACAAAGGGAACTGTAAATACAAAATACAGAAATAAGATTGATTGGATTATATTCACCAGAAGTATAAAACATTACATGTCTCTTATAAATTAAAAAAGAAAATACCACTAATTTGTGAGGGAAATTATATAATATTTATTATAAAAATTCCTGACAATGACTGATATATTTGACTTCAGGACATCTCTGACTACATACATGCTGAAAATCAAACATTTTTACTGGATTAATTTAGATATTTTCCAAAGTAAAAGTCCCTAGAAGTGTGTGATTCAACTTTTTCCCTTCATGGTCTAGTGTTAATAAAGTTAACAAAAATCACAATATTGAATCGCAATACTTAAAAATCACAATACATTTCGAATCAGGAGATAGGCGTATCGTCCCAGCCTTGCTGGCTACTGTACCTTGATGATGTGTGTGATGTGCATCAGTTGATGTGGCGCTGCCTGTATGTGTTTGACCCTTCAGCCTTTACATCTACTGTGTCTACTTAAGATCTCTCTGGATCAGTCTGACGGAGCTCAGTGACTCATCTGTTTGCACATGTAACTAGATTACTCTACCTTCATCCTGCATGTATCCTTTGAAGACCCTATTTATATGTAAATAACACAGAACCTGAAGCACATCATAAGTGGACTGTAATGTTATTCAGGACGATAGAAACTGGAAGAGAAAGACGAAGGAGGGCCGACTGAGGTCAGAACACATCCTCTCTATTTCCTTTAAAAGCAGGAAATGGCGGCTTACTGGCGGTTACTTGTAGAAGAGAACAGTCGGTAATAAATATGTGATCACAGAGAAGCAGAATGAGATCTGCTCCTTCTTCTTATAACATCTGTCTCACACATTGTGATGCAGATAGTGGATGCCGGGCTGCATTGTGTGTGTGTGTGTCATGAAGAGAAAGGATTTTCTCATTCTTCTTCTTCTCCGCCTCGGAGGCTCATCGTCCCAGTCCATCATCAGGACTTTATTTTCTCTGCTAAGCTGAAGTGCTAAATAAATTAGTAGCTGTTGTCTGTTGACGGATGTTAGCTGGACGGCTGCTGCTACAGTAAACCAACCTGAGCATGGCGACACTGGATTTACTGGGTTAGATTTACTTGGTATTGATTAGTCTTTTAAAGGGCCGTGCTTCCCTAAATTTGTGCCACATTTAACTATAAAGCAGTGAATCTATGTAAGTGTATCTGTGTGTGTCCTTCACATATCTCAAGACCTGTTCTTCCGATATACTTCACACTTGGCGGGTGTATTGCCGGGGACTCAGGGATGTGCAGTATCGAATATGGTGCAATTTGGACACGCCTCACGTTCAGAATTAGCCCCTGAAAACGCCGACGTCTTTCGAAGGTTGTATCGGGCTCAGTTTTCAAGGTGTCAAGGTGTTTTCAAGGTGTAGGCTGTCATGGCCATTTTCAAAGGGGTCCCTTGACCTCTGACCTCCAGATATGTGAATGCAAATGCTCTGCTGGGAATGATAATTTGTGTTAATTTGTTTATTTCTGCAAAAAAGTTCAATTTCTTCATTAATAATTCTTAAATCTACTCCTTCACCCCTTATAGAAAAATCCAGAGAAATGGGTTGAAAGTGACTTCTTTTACCTGTAACCAGACTTGAAAGTAATGTCAAGGTTTCCCGACCTGAGCAGACGTCACTACATCACTGCAGTGAGGTGGAACGTTTTCCAGCTGGTGGTTAAAAAGTTGTAACCGTCTTCTCTCTATTGTCTCACTTTGATGGAACCATCAGGGGGTTAAAAAGGCCATGAATGAGGAGGACACATTTCAGCGTCGCACAACAGGTGCAGATTGGAGGTTTATTATAAAGTACAGAGTTCTCGTTGTGTATTCTGTTGAGTAAAGGTTTTCAGATTTGGCACAAACAATAGAACAACAAGCCAAAAGACGGCGGCGGCCTGACGGGCAAACACAGCTTTTTTAATTAAACACAGTCACATCCCGTCATTCAGGTCCTCTCAACCTGTCGTCTCTCTCTGTCCTCTTCATAGAGTGAAATGTGTTCAGCCATTAAAAGTTGTCCATCATTGTGACGGCTCTCTGTCATCTGGGATCAGGTTTTAATATTATAGTGCAGAGCTGTGAGGTCCCTCAGAAACATCAACACACTTTAGAACAAATACAAGATGATTTAGGAGCGTGAAGCTCCGACAGCAGCTCCTGGAGGCTGTTAACACAAATACGTGTGAGCTTATGTTACTATAAAATACATAAATACATAATACAAGAGGGATATAGAGATACAAGATGTGGAAGTGCAGAAACAGATTAAGCTGATTAGATAATTTAACATAAATGTGCCAAAAAATAGCTGATATATTAATAAGAATCTGTTAGTGACGTCCATTTATCTTGGTTTTGTGTCGCTTATGCGTGCACGTTTATGAATGGTTTTAGGTTGTAACACATACACGTGCATGTTTTATTTTTGATTGTTAGTTTTATTTTGCTTTCATTGTTTATGTGTCTTGTGTCTTGGGACCCGGCTGGTTCTTTTCGAGAGTTTTATCCTTGAATTACACTTCCTTAAAATGAAAACAAAATAGTATTAGAGATAAGAGCTTTATACTGTAGGTAGTTTTTCTTTACTTATAACTGTCATGCAACATTAAAATAAGAACACACGCAGGTAGTAAATATTTAATCATCTTAACATGACTGTGGCTGTTGTGCTTCATCGTTGTTGTTTAAATATTTTCCAGAGTAAAAGTCCCAAGAAATGTATGATCAACTTTTTCCCATGGTCTAGTGTTAAAGAAGTGTTTTTCTTTTTTTATTAATTTGTTTATTTAATTTATTTTTATTATTATTACTTTTTTTTTTCTCTTTGTATTATTATTATTCTTTTTTTATTTTAATTTTATTCTATTTTTTTTTAATTTTATTTAAATTTCTAATACTGATGTTGTTTTCTCTAGTGTACTTATTGTGTTTGTTTCTAAGCTCAATTACTTAAAAATTGGTTGATAAACTATTGTAATTACGAACTGTAAATTGCATATACGAAAACAACCTTGAAAAAAAGGGGAAAAAATAAAGTATAAAAAAAAAAAAAAAGTTAACAAAAATCCTGAATCATCCCAGCCCCTAATTTCCATATTTTCTATATTTACATAACTTAAATATTATTTGATTCATTCTGTTCATAGAGAGAGAGAATTATTACATAATGTTATAGAAAAAGAAACAGGACTTGATTCATATTTTCAACAGCTCTCCCAGAATAACTTTGCAGCTCTGCCCTTGAAGGAAAACATGCAGAGAGTAAAAATGATGCTCTGATACTTATTTTTAACATTTAACTCAGTTTGAATACAGTCAAAGATTTTTTGCCAACTCAAAACTTTATTCGTAGTCCAAGGACTCAAAAACAAGTTAATATCAATACATCATCCAGGAGGCTTCATCAGGTGTAGACCGTTAGCATCCAGTTTCCTCTTTTAATCCTGGATCTTTAAAGGCCTTTACGAACAGTATATGTATAGGGCTTTTATTGTGAAAGGTAAAAACTGCACTGCCTTTGTCAAGGTTGAGAGGAGTAATAAAATCTGCCGTCGTGATTGGTAGGTTGATGTCAGAATAACTACCGGTTCTGTCCACACAGAGGTTAAAGGAAATATCCGTGACTCTTGGACGCTTTGTATTCATAAGAACTCAGAGAACATTTTTTCATAATTTAACCTATACGTGTTGCTATAGCAACATGATAGATTTAAATATCTCTGTGGTCATTTTATTTTCATTCCATCCTCAGCCTGAGCTGATCAGAATGAAAATTTCTCAACATTTTTTCATAATCAGAATAAATAATAGAGGATTGTGCCGTTGGCTAAATCAGACAGTGAGCAGGTAACCTGTTAACTTTACTGACAGCTCAGGGTTTATCTATAGGTTGGTAGGTTATACATACACGAGTGTTTATTTGGTGGTGAAGTCTTAACAGATGTCTCGGAGCTTGAATGCATCACCAGCGTCTCCCGTGTTGACTCTCAATCAGCTGCCTGCCTCAGTCTCTGATCCACCAGCTGGAGCCACTCATGAGCTCCTCGTTTGATTTCGTTAGCGAGACCTTTTAGATCAGACTCCTCCTCAGTTAGAAGAGTTTTCATCGTGGCAGTAATACTAATGACTGTTTCCTCTCCTGTTTACTGCAGGAGAGGAAACAGTGTTCATCACTGAGGCTGCATCCGAAACCTCATTCTATACTAGTAGAACAACCTCACACTAGACTAGTAGTACAACCTCATACTAGACTAGTAGTACAACTTCATACTAAACTAATAGTACAACCTCATACTAGACTAGTAGTACAACTTCATACTAAACTAATAGTACAACCTCATACTAGACTAGTAGTACAATCTCATACTAGACTAGTAGTACAACCTCATACTAGACTAGTAGTACAACCTCATACTAGACTAGTAGTGCAACCTCATACTAGACTAGTAGTACAACCTCATACTAGACTAGTAGTACAACCTCATACTATACTAGTAGTACAACCTCATACTAGACTAGTAGTACAACCTCATACTAGACTAGTAGTACAACCTCATACTAGACTAGTAGTATAACCTCATACTAGACTAGTAGTACAACCTCATACTAGACTAGTAGTATAACCTCATACTAGACTAGTAGTATAACCTCATACTAGACTAGTAGTACAACCTCATACTATACTAGTAGTATAACCTCATACTAGACTAGTAGTACAACCTCATACTATACTAGTAGTATAACCTCATACTAGACTCGCTCTGTTTCCAGTGAACTCGTTGGAGCTGGCGGATCCAAAGGTCTGGACCAAAGCAACAAATCTCTCTGAGCAGCAGCCGAGCCGCGCCGCTCGCCGTCCATGTGTGTTTCGTACAGAACTGGTCCGACAGCCTCGACGCTGCGTCGAGTGTTATTTTCAAACCCCTTCTTCCTGTGTGTTAAGATGTAAAAGGTTGTGTCAGCTTCTCTGACAAGCAGAAAACAGGCAGTAATCTGAGCTGTCAGAAATAAAAGCAAGTGCAAGGACTGCTCCTTTTTTACACTGTGTGAAATGAAAACCACTAGTTTTCTTTGTCTCCAGCGACCGTGTAGTGACAGCAGCGTGTCACCTCTGTTTTGACGGATACATAATCACTGTAATCACGCCTGTAAGTCTTAAGAAAAACGGTGTTGAAGCATAAATATCCTTCAGTTTGAAGTTACAAAGGAGAGCCTTGATGTGTCCTGTGTGACAGCTGTATTGATTAAAACTGAAACGTGTCCGGTGTAGATATCCTGTTGTTTTTTAGAAGCAAAACATTGATTATCTTTTTGTGCAAAACTGTCTCCTAAAAATGTTATATTGTTATTTTGCAACAGCAACATTTTCAAAGTTCAGTCAAGCAGCAATATGCATTTTAGTTTGGTGGTGTTGTTCTACATATTTCATGGATATGAAGACATTATATGATCATAGAGGTGAAAGCAGGCAGCAGTTTAGCAGCGAGGACGCAGAGCTCTGCAAACGTTTATACGGACCACCTGTTGTGAGAGAGAGAAAGAAGTCGTGGACACGCGTGATTGGAGAGTGTTTGGAACATGTGACTATAAAATGATGCATGCTCCGTAAATATAATGCAGCCAGATTACACGTTTTATTTACATAACAAAGACATATTTTTAATGAATATCTGCAAAGTCCATCAGCATTACGTGCAGTTACAAAGTATTTCAAGGTCAGAGAAACATATTGGTTAAATATTGAAGAAGTCAACATTTATTATTTTAACACTTACTACGAGGAACTTTCATTTTGTGTTGATTGTCTCTGTGGACGAAAGCGGGAGAGTTTTTCCGCGCACCAGACTCCCTTTAGAAAACCTCTCATTTTACTGCAGCAGGGTCTGACAGTCTGTACCCGCTCAGTCCTGGTTCTGGTTCTCCCGTGCCTCCCTTCCCTTAAAGCGGGCCCAGCAATACGGCCTGGACCTCCAGCAGTGTGGTGTCGGTGTCGGCTACCAGCGGGGACCGGTACTCCCAGACGTCGAGTTCTCCGATGCCGCGATAATGCGCAAGGCATTTAGCGTGCAATAAGTACGCCTTTCTTGATTTCCACGTGTCTTTGATACGCCATGTATCCTGAACTGACTGCAATGTAAACGTGTCCGGTAAGAGTTAGTGACGTAGTATAAAAAGAGAGAAAGACCAATTATGATGGGCGGGTTCGGAGGTGGATTGGTCCAACAAACACCGGACTTTTAGCCAGAGACCCATGTTCGAGACGTTAGGTTAGTCACGTTTGTCACGTGTTTTTTGTTGACGTTTGTGACGTGTTTTCCGTAGTTGTTTCTGTAATGTTTTACTTACTTAACTTACTTATTTTAAGCCCAACAATGACGTTTTCCCTAACCCTAACTAAGTGGTTTGCCTGAACCTAACTGAGGACGTTTGCATGGCGTACAAATGACTACGCCTTCCCGTGAAGGCAGCGAAGCCGGATCTGTGTCTGTCCGTGGCGGGCTGGTTGCTGCTGGAGGCCCCGCTGGAGTCTGAGCTGAAGGAGTTTCTGGTGAACCTGCATGATTTCGTCTGATTTCACTAGAAGAACAACTATATAGAAATAGCCAATCTTCTCCCTGATGGTCTTGTTTACTTCTGTAAGTCATATAGAGACATCAGGGTTACAGTGAGACTGTTTCATAACCAGTTAAAAGTTCCTCACAGTAACTTTATCTACAGTATCTTCCCCTAACCTAAGTGTTTCCGTATCCTAAATCCTGACTACGTTGATATGAGTGTGTCTGCCAGGTCAGTGGTGTCGCTCCGCAGGTTTTACTCTCTCCATCAGACCAGGTCAGTGACTCACGATGCGCCCACGCTCTGTGGTATTTAAACCACTTTAATTGGTTGAGATGAACCCACATCGACCGTCTACCTGCCCGTTTCACTTCCATTATCCATCCTTTTCTACGAGCATTAAAATACCATCTCATTAAAATGATGGCAGCGATGCCAGAGAAGCAGAATAAAGATTAATGTCTCATTCTTAATATAATATCTCATCCACCACACGCGAAGGCCTTCCCCCTTTTTACTTGATTAACTCCCTTTACCACAGCTACATGTTCCATCTGCTGTCTCTAATCTGATTGGTGCTCACTGTCGATGTGCAAGTACGCAGTAAAGACCCGCCGTTGTTACTGTGATTGAATCTTATGCAGCCGACAGCAACATTAACTCTACAAACTTTTCTCTCCTCTTTACATCACTGAACACCGGTGTGTTTTCTCAACTCCACAACTCATGGGAGTCCATACAGCCTGAAAACAAAAGAAGATGTTGTTGTTTAAAGGAATACTTCACACCCAAAATGACCATCTGTCAGTTACTCACCCCGTGTTACCTTGAAAACTTAGTTTTTCTCTCATCCCTCCACGGTGAACAGAGAATCAAATAACAGAACAGTTTTGATAAATTACAGTAAATGGAGACAGCAAAACTTTATCTATTTACAAACTCTCACACAACTGGTCTCATTAATCCAGTCATGTGCTGAAGCAGAAGTGTTTTGATTAGGGCTCTTTTTAATTTGTAAGGGACATGTAATGTTTTATACTTCTGGTGAATATAATCCAATCAATCTTATTTCTGTATTTTGTATATACAGTTCCCTTTGTTAACACCTTATTTTGAAAAGCAGACGTAGTCCCATGTGTCTACTTCCTCTAACTTCTCCAAGGTCGTCTCTAGCTCTCCCGTCAGCTCCGTTCTCTTTATCCATCCATGGTCAGCTCCATCGGGGCCGTTTGAATGCATTTAACATAAAAGTCAGTATATGGGTGCTCTACAGTTGTAGCGTCGGCCCATTTGACCACGGAGATGAGAGCGACGGCCGGCTCGACCGCAACGTTACCGCGATACGATAACGTTTCCTGTCCGTGACAGAGTTAGCATGCAGCTTTAGCCGTGATGTCTAGCTCTGCCTTTCCTGCAATGTGTGAAACCCAAAGTGTTTCCATCCTTTACTGGATGTGTAGTGTTTACCACTTTGGATTTAACATGTGAGGGTGCAGGTCGTATCCACGCAGACCCTCCAACGGTTTATACTTTCTGAGGTTTGTTTTGGTTGACGGATACAGAACGGATATGACGTCACGTTACTCAGACTACAACAATAAAAGCGGTAACTTCCTTCTACCTCCACATAGACTCAAATGAAGGAAATATATTGATTCTGGCATTAAAACATCTATTTCAAAATCATAAAAAAACAAAATCGCCATACATAGGCCATTTCAATTAATTTTTTCCCACCCCTAACATACACATGACACGCCAAAAGCAAGAATGGCATTGTTAATGCACGCAAAATGACTTAGAAAATAATGTCATTCATACACCGTTTGGTGAGACTGGGCTGATAAATTCTAATAAGTCTAATCTTGAATCAGTTGTGTATAAATAATGTCCCCATGTCTCTACTGATCTGCTGGAACATGTTGCTGTTTTAAAACTTCCTTTCTGACTGTTTACAGCGTTTCACTGGATGTTGTTAGACTATAAAAAGCCCTGATATTGATGTTAACAACAAAACAAAAGTCAACTACTTTTTGTTCCCGTTAGTCGCGTATTAGCAGCGAGCCACCCACACTGTGTATATAGGTCAGAATGGGTTTAATTTTAAACACACAATTAATTCTCGGGTGGGATAACACTCAAATTCATTACAAATCACTACTTATGTAACCTCTAAAGTGCCTTGGTGTTCATTTTCAGCATCAATTTCTCCCCGTGCATATATTTAGTGGTGTAATTAAAGCGCTCCGATTTATTTAGATTCGCTTTCACTTTGCCCTCCTGCGTCTGTCGCTCTGAGATAAAAGACACCAGCGTCGTGTTGCGTGCAGCAGACAGTCAGCCTGCAGAGACAGCATCCGTTAATGTTGGAGTAAGTTAATCTATGGTAATGATGGATCAAACCGCGGCTCGGGGGGTTCATTTGTACAAGTTGGAGGGGAGGTGGTGGTGGTGGAGGAGGTCGGGGTTGAATCAGAGGAGGTGTGTTTTATTTGATTTCTTCCCACCTCTCCGTGGTGGTGACTTGTTCTTGGGGAGTGAGCAGCCTTGGAGGAGCCTCGGTCGCTGTGTGACAGCACTTATGAGGAGTTTGACCCTCAAAGTGTTTTGAAGCCAATGCGCTTTTCCTTCAAATTATGAAAATGGATTCTGCTCGCTCTTCTGCCAGGACAACCAAGCTGATTTATTCTCAATTTATTCACCAGAGTCAGGACATTATAAATGTTGCAGAGCAGAAACATATATATATATATATATATACCTGTATATTGTGTTCAGATGGATGAGCTGCTTCCTCGTGCTCATCTCCTCAGCTGTATTTTACCAACAGACATAAAGGTCTGCCCTTTGTAGAGGAGCAGGATTTATGGTTTGTTTAGGAAATTAAAAGCTTCTTTTCTTTTCACCCAGGAGCTCCAGAGGATTACAAGTAGATGCAAGATTGCATTAAAATTCACACGATTTTGTTGTCATTTCATCTCTGCAGGATGCTACGCTAAACGTTTCATTAAAATGTTGTCACTTAAAACAGCATACATTTCTTTTTTTTGGCCACTAGGGGGCAGAAAAACTCATTATTACCTTATAATTGTGACGGTCAGTAGTAGTACGACTCTTTTGGTTCAGAGAAAAAGTCACAATTACAAACTGCTACTTCAGCACCACTGACAGCGACATGGATTTATCAATACACAGCACAGCTAGGCTGCTGATGTTTCAGAGCCGTGGTCGGGGCCACAGATTCTAACTTACTGATATTTCAGAGTCATGGTCGGGGCAATAGATTCTAGCTTACTGATGTTTCAGAGCCGTGGTCGGGGCCATATATTCTAACTTACTGATATTTCAGAGACATGGTCGGGGCCATAGATTCTGACTTACTGATATTTCAGTCATGAGCAGACTTTCATTAGCCTCTTTTTATTTGCCCAAAAGACATTTAGTTTTTTTGTTATTGTATCTTGTAAATCCTTTGATCCTTTTCATCCTTTGATCACAAAGAGTCCACCAAATAGTCTGATAAGCATACAATATGAACCCCTTGACAACAACGACTAAGTCAACAGGACTCTGTGTTTATCTTGTGCATTTCATACAATTTTATAATACAACAGCAACTCTAAAATGGCTTCGACTGGTTGGAAAACTGTGAGTTCTCCCTTTAAATAATACAGAAAATATAGAAATAATCAGATGAGCCATCGTATCATGATGCTGTTGTCAGAGGGCAGATATCCAGATATCCAGATATCCGGATATCCAGATATCCTTTGTCTTATATTTCACACTGTGTTGCCAATCAGATGTGGCTCTCTCCTCTCACCATGGAGGCTGGATTTGCTCCTTTCAGAATAAGAGCTGATCCGCCTCACACACTCGTGTTGTATTAACACCACTGGGGAGGCACCGCAGGCATCATCAGATTAGTTTCTTGGAGAAGGGAGGAAAACTCTTTGAAAAACCTCATTTATAATGCATTTTATGTTCTCCGTATGTGCTTTGTCACATGTCTGAACTGATTTATTTTTAAAAAAAAATCAAGTTTGACCAGACTAACATATTTTTTAAGGCATTAATTTTAAAGCAGCTCACGTGTCTTAATCCTAAATTACACCGTAGAATTGATGCTGTTCATTTGTGGCGACTCTGCTCAGTGAAAACCTGATTTGCATTTCGTTGCCTTTATTCACAAGTTTTTCATCTTGAATCTTAAATGCTTGCACGCATTGCTCTTAATTATCTGTTCAGCCCGGCTCAGTAGTTTCCTCCTTTTTCCACAAAGATAACAACAACAACAACAACAACCGTCTAGTTCAGAAGCTTTTATCAGTCCAGCAGACGTCAGAATGTTTTTCTCGGGACTAAAGAACATCAACCTGCTGCCAGCTGATCACAAACAGTTGAGGATGACGTAAATACACATCAAAGTGTTAACAAGAGTTCACACTATATTAAAACAGTGTTTCAGCAGATCAGCAGGTGCTGAGAGGGATGTTAAAGGGTTCATCTGCTCTTAGCTGCACATGTGAAATGTTTTTCCTCAAGAAGACCTCTCTAATAATCTATCATCACTTCTATCATGCATGACGAGTGCAAGTTACTCATTTTCACTTTTTAAAGAGTCGACTGTGCACTTTTTCCTCATCACTGCCCTGCTTCAACTAATGTGATTATACCAGTAAAACTAAGATATTCTAAAGACTTTATATCTCAATCAAAGCTAATGTCACATCATTAAATTAATTGATAACTTTTAATCCCTCACATTTAAAGGATGAATGGCCGGTTTGTCACAGAGACGTCCTGCAGTTTGTCAAAGTCGTCGCTCGATTCTGCCTCTCAACACGACTGTGGGCGGATTATGAGACAATGTGTCCCTGTTCACGGACACCTGTCCTACACAGGAGCAAGACACACAGACTGCATAGTTGTTTAGCCTCTTTTTGTGGTTGTCTTGTGTCTCTTTGTGATCATTTTGTCTCTTTTTAGTTGATTTGTGTCTCTTTGTAGTTGTTTTACGTCTCTTTGTAGTTGATTTGCGTCTCTTTGTAGTCATTTTGTCTGTTTGTAGTTGCCTTGTGTCTCTTTGGAGTTGTTTTGTGTCTCTTTGTAGTTGCCATATGTCTCTTTGCAGTCATTTTGAGTCTCTTTGTAGTCACAAATGTAACATTAAATCACTCTATTTCCCCATTCACAATATCTCTTACTAAAAAGGCAGGAAAAAGGGTATTCAATATAGGCTCTATATAAATTTTATCTTTATTTCAAAGCTTTGCTCCTTCTGCTGGTATGGTGTACTGTTTTTTGCTTATAGGCGAGATAAATGTGCTATTTTACCATTTTATTTTATTCATTTACTGTTCATTACACTCTAATCTTACATTTTTTTAGTGTTTTATTTGGTCATTGTTGAAAACGCAAATCTCCATGTAAATAGACAAAAGACAAAACCAAATCAGCTCTTAGAGAGAGACACAACTGAGACACAAACCAACGTCTTGTATCTGTGAAGACTTTTTCTAAGTGTGTTTCAGTGTCCATCAGTTTTTATTATGTTGACCCGTCTGGGGGGGGTCGAGGTCTGTATCGTGTCATAAAAGCTTGTTATGGGGTTTTTATTGGACCCCTGGACGTCCAGCGGCTGCGGAGACTTCAGCTAACGAGAGTCCTAATGATGACAGAAAGACGTGGAACAGGCAGATTGAATGAAAGAAGAAAAAAAAGAGGGACATCTCCATTGATTGATCTATCATTATGCCTCATCATATCTGCTGTGTGTGTGTGTGTGTGTGTGTGTGTGGACACTCTCATTACAACTCATCAACCAGTATGTGTTTCCCGCCTGCCGACCTCTGTCGTTACAGCTTATCAACCAGATGTCAATCACTCAGCAGAGTGTGTATTTATATATTCATATTGTATATGAGAGAGGGAGGGAGGGAGGGAGGGACGGCAGCGACCGCGTCTCATAGAAGTAACGTTTTTATATTCTAATTTGGAAAATGAAGAATGAAATGGAGAAACGTAATTCTGCAGAGAATGTTTTCTACCAACATAATGAGGAAAGGTTATTCATATATTTAGCATTTTAGTAGGTAGCTGTTCGTATAATGAGCGTTATAATTAGATCTTTTTGGGGTTATGTTAAAGCTCTCAGCACGTCCTCAAAGGAGAACCTTCCAGGTGTTGGAGAGTTTTACTACAAAGTAATATAATAAAACCTTTAGTGTCTCCAGAGAGCTGCTGTGTGACGTCTGATTAATGTCTGTTGTTGCCTGTTGGGCTGCAGTTTGCCATGATATGATTTGAGCATATTGTTTTATGCTAAATGCAGTACCTGTGAGGGTTTCTGGACAATATCTGTCATTGTTTTGTGTTGTTAATTGATTTCCAGTAATAGATATATACATATATTTGCATAAAGTAGCATATTTGTCCACTCCCATGTTGATAAGAGTATTAAATACTTGACAAATCTCCCTTTAAGGTACATTTAGAACAGATAAATAATGCAATTAATCACAATTAACTACATATTAATCGCGATTAAATATTTTATCTGCATCTTTTTTTTTTTTTTTTAATTTTCATCACAAACAAAAAGGTAGCATCTACAGACAGACTCAAACATACCAACCCCACATACAAAAAAAACAAGCATAAAATAAAATATTATTAATTTTTTATTTTTTATTTATTCTATTCTTTTTTTTAAATTTATTTAAATTTTGAATGCTGATGTCGTTTTCTCTAGTGTACTTATTGTGTTCGTCTCTAAGCTCAACTACTTAAAAATTGGTTTATAAACTATTATAATTACGAACTGTAAATTGCATATACGAAAACAACCTCGAAAAAAGGGGAAAAAATAAAGTATAAATAAAATAAAATAAAATAAAAAATAAAAATAATAATAATTAAAAAAAAAAAAAGAAAACCACCACAAGACATCTGCATCTTTTATTCTTTTTTATGTGATAAATTCACATATGCAGATGTTTTTTGCTTTGGACATTTTATTAATACACTTGTAAATATAATATTTCACATTTGAAAAACATGAAATTCACATATGCTGTTGTTGTGACGGTTAGATTTATAATTTTGTTGCACATCTCAACATTTAGTATTAACAAGGACTGTGCACAATGCCTAAATATTTGTAAACTTTTCAATCTTTCTACCATTTCTTCTTCTTGTTGTATTCATTTATCAGGACTTAACTTCAGGTTGAGCCTTTTCTGTGAATCTGAGCTGCACCTGATATATGATTCAATATGATTTATGACTCATGGCTGAGGGACAGACAACATACTTGACTTCAGTGAAATCATATATTGTTAGTAAAGCACATGAGAAGGACCTCTCCACTTATTAAAAGTCTGAAGGAACTGAAACAGCTCAGTGAAACAGGCAGACATGAATTAATATTCACTCTGGCCTCGACTCTCTAATTAAATAGAACTTTAAATCATTTCGAGTGTAAAACTTTGGCAGGAAATAAGTATCAGCTCTGAAGAGAGTTGACATTTAGCAGAGTGATATTAAAGGGTTCACGGGTAGCTGGCAGGGATCTAATGACGACCAGATTATTGTAGTTCTGAACGTGTCCTTGAGCTGTTTTAGCTCGACGTGGACCGCTCCGGACGAGCAGCCGAGGGAGGGAGGAAGGTTCGGTCCTGGCTGACTCATTATCCACTTGCAAGGTAACAGGTGGAGCTGAGAAGGGCCCGCCGGCGGCGCGACGTGTCCTCGCTGATGCATCTTGAGAAGGAGCTTTCCATCACTCAGAGCACGAATACATTCACTCAAGTACTATACTTGAAAGCTGGCCCTATAACGGCCCTGCAGAGAGCTGGTTGAGTGTGATAGGGTCCATGACATCAGAGGTGAAGGGTCAGAGAGGACACTTCTTTTAACGATGTGTTTTTGATGCCCTCTCTGGAGACGGCGTCCCCGTGGTAACCGTGAAAATGAGGAGCTTTAATACAGATCCTCTGACCTGAGGTCAGCCCTGGAGGTCAGGGTAGTGACAGGCAGCTGTCCGTGACGCAGAAACCTATCGAGGTCCAACATCATCGAGGATGTTCTTAAAATGTGACTCAGAGGAAAGAGGAGGTGCTGAGAGGAGCTTGGAAACAGCTGCATTATTGTAATATCAATATAAAATCACTGCAATACAATCAACACGTCCATCAGAGGCCCCATTTACACTTCATGCGTCTTTATCAGAGCAACGTTTTCTCAACGGTTCGTATGATATCTTACGAAGAAGTTATTCCTCCTTTTTTGTCCAGCAACACGTGTCAGTTTCTGCTCGTTACATGCAGTCTTTTCAAAATAAACTCACAGGAAACAACTTCCTTGCAACAAAACTACTTAGTTAGGTTTAGGAAGGTTGAGGAAGGAGTATAAATACATTACATTGATATTTAGCGTGTCAAAAGGACGCATTTTAGCCTTTTCACGGGTCATTTGTACGCCACGAAAACGCCCGCAGTTAGGCAAGAAAAGCACTAATTTACTGATGCCTCTTGTTGTTTGCACTGTACCCCTTTTGCTGCTGTAATCCTGCACATTTCCCCGCTGTGGGACTAATTAAGGATTATCTTATTTTATATTAACTTAACTAACCCACCTCCTCACCCACCCACCATAAGTGGTCTTTCTCTCTTTTTATACTACTACTACTACTTAAGCGTTTTCACGTGTCATTTGTACGCCACACAAACGTCCGCAGTTAGCTTTAGGCAAGAAAAGCACTTAGTTAGAGTAAAGGAAAACATCATGGTTGAGCTTAAATTAAATAAGTACATGAAGTAAAACACTTACGTAAACAACTACAGAAAACACGTCACAAACGTAACTCAACAACGGTCTCAAACACAACAGTCTCCTAGTTAAAAATCCAGCGTTTGTTGGACCCATCCACCTCCTCACCCGCCCACCATCAGCAGTCTGTTTCACTTTTTATTCTACGTCCCTAACTCTTATCAATCAAGAATGGCGTTCTTAGTGCACGCTTATCGTGGCATTTATACGCCTTGAAACGACATGCAACACACGAGATCATACGGAAGGTGCTCCGAGCTGTTTTCTAGAAGATAAAGAAAAACCTAGAAGGTCACCACAGTTGACAGTAGTAGAGGTGGAGTGAAGGTTTTATCCCTCAGAAAACACGGATGCTTACAGTAGCTCTCTGACTTGATGGGGAACAGAAACAAAGTCCTCCCAAAACACACGGACATGACTGGCAGATGGTGCGACTCATGACGTGGTGTGTTTATGTGTGTTTACTCTCCCAGTGTCATGTTGAGGTTGTTGAGTTCACTACAGGCTCCAAATACCATAAATGTGGCAGGAAAAGGTGATCAGGCTTCAGTTCATTTATTCTGTTTGTTGGTGTTGGTGTTGGTGTTGGTGTGGACAATCAATCCTTTTCACGTTGATTTGAGACACCGACGGAGTCAAATAGATGCAAAGTCTATTTTCTATTGGAGGTAGTTAAATTCTGTGATTCTTTACAGGCAGACAGGAGAGATCTGAGGCTCAAACCTGAGGTCACCGGGTTGGTTTGTAGTGTGCAGCTCCCTGATTATAGTGAAGAGCACTCAACACACTAACACAAACACACAGCGGAGCAGTGACTGAATATAAAGAAACACAAAAGATCTGAAACTGGCTGCGAGTGTGGAGAGCAACTCAGGATTATCTCAACTGATTCACCCACCTCACTGCTTTTATATCTTTTATTTCCTTTTTTTTACATCCGTCTTTGTTCACTTTTATACAAAAAGAGGCTTTGATAATAATTTGTTCAACCTGAAAAACCTTCCAAAGATTTAATTGATTGATTGATTGAATCAGTTTCCTCAGTACGTGAGATTTCCTACAAACAACGGTTTGGTTTCAGAAGTTCTGTCTATGGATATTAACCTCCACCAATTTTATTTTTTAAAGTTTTATTTGCTAACAAAATAATGAGAAATGTGGCCTTAATTTCTGTGTATTTAATACTCTTTCCCCAGTGAAAACAACAGGAAGTTCATTATTATAGTTTGGCCGGTTGAGTTGACCACTTACCAACACGCGTCAGCAGTGACACGCAGCTAAAGGAGGATATTAAGGTCCTTTAAAAGCACTCAGCACCTGATTACTGCAATTTCCATCGAAATCATACTTTTTGGGTTGCTGGATAATAAATAATTCCTCACAATGACTGATATATTTGACTTCAAGACATCTCTGACCACATACATGCTGAAAATCAAACATTTTTAATATATTAATTTAGAGTTTTTCCAAAGTAAAAGTCTCTAGAAGTGTATGATTCAACTTTTCCCTATGGTCTAGTGTTAAAAAAGTTAACAAAAATCACAATAAATTGTAATATTGAATCGCAATACTTAAAAATCGCAATACATATCGAATCGGCACCCAAGTATCGTGATAGTATCCCAGCCCTGAAAACTGAGACTTAACCCTGTATTTATATCTCACAAATCCCACCATAAAATAAAAATAAAGTACGTAAGATGGAAGTATAGATTTAGTCAGCAAATATCAGTTCCTTTCTCAGGAACACTGAGAAGACACTGGCTTAGATTTCTGTTCAATTTCAGTGTATTTTTTTTAAAATAAATTAGAATAATGAAATTACACATTGTCACCTGTAAATCACAATTTAAATTTCATATTTTTTTCTCTAATAAATATGTAGAGGAGGGTGAGTATTTTTTCGAGTCCTGAGTGTCTTGAGAGCTTCCTGTAAGGCTACAGTACGTGAAACCATTTCTACAGTCAAAGGGTGAGAGCAGCCTGCATTCGGTCTGAGAATTATAAAGAGAGCAACATCTGCTCACAAAGCTCAAGGTAGCTGTGAATCTTTCTGTTCATCAGTTTTATCAATTATCTTTTTATTCACTTCTCCCACCTTGAACCGGCTGGTCAGCAGTCTCTCTGCTGCTCCTTCTTTATCACTTACATGAACCGGATTCATTAAACCAACAGAAGAAAGAAGCTCTAACGAATAGAGCTGTAAAATCACTGTGGCGGGGGAGGATCCAGCTAATGACCCGAGGCTAAGAGACATCTGATTGGGTTAGAAATGTCTCGGTTTTTATCGGTCATGAGGGAAATTAGTACTTCTCCATTCAGAGGGACAGAGGTCGGCAACAGGAAATGCTCCAAAATGCCAAAAGAAAAGAGTGAACTACCTGGAGACGTAAAATATGTTGTCATGTCCTGCGTCTTTAGTCTGGAAAATAGTGTTTCCACCGGTTTTATAGAATGATCACATGTTTTCTAAAGGCAGAAACCCAGCTGTCTCCTCTGTTCTTTACATTATTCAAGCAGCACTTAAACATCTTTATCCGTACAAACGTCCAACGTCTCCGAGCAGCGCTGAATATTTCAGTCACTCAGCTGGTTGTCAGCTGGTCCGTCCTGCTGTTTGGGTTTCAGTGTTTAACCACCTGCCAGCGTCATCTCTTAAACATGATCCTGTATAAAGGAAACATGGCTGCCTTTTGTTGACTTATTAAAGCAGCCTTCACGTACAGTACAGTAACACCTCAAGCTGAGGATCGATAACACAACAGCTCCTATAATCAAAGACTCACTGATGTCATACAAAGCAGAAACGCCTGGATTATCTCGAATGTTTAGTATTGTTTTTATGTTTCTTTGACGTCCATGTTTTCCTCTGAAACATAAAACAAGTAAAAGTTCTTCCGTTATCATCGGAACCTTCTGTCCATCAAACACAGTCTCATGGCAGTTCGTGAAATAGTCACGAAATTTTATCCGTTTGATTTGTGTACGTAGACGCAAATTTTCCCTTTTTTTTTTCGTGACACTCAGCACGACTACGTATTTTTTGGGTGTTTTCCTACGAATGTCCAGTAACACGTGACGCGTGTGTCAATTTCCACCCCAGTCTTTTCAAAATAAAACTACTTACTTAGGTTTAGGAATTGATCCACTTTGTTAGGTTTAGGCGACAAACTTCTTAGTTAGGATTAGGAAAAGATCGTAGTTTCGGTTAAAATAACTCCAACATCGTGAAATAGTCACAAAATGTGTGCGTTTTCCTACGTGACGCACATGACGCACGTGTCAATTTCCGCTCCAGTCTTTTCAAAATAAAACTACTTAGTTAGGTTTAGGAAAAGATTGCAGTTTGGGTTAAAATAACTTTAGAAGTGCTGTTACTTAAGTCTGGAAGTTACGTGACAAATAAATCAACGTTGACTTATGGTTTCACACGGGGCACCAATACCCGTCTCCTGGTATTTTTTGACCCACCCATCCACCCCGACCTCCTCCCTATGTGGCGTTTGATGCTCTCTATACTTCCCGGTTCACAATTACGTGGATTACATACGAATCGATTGACCATCACGAAAAAAACTTGAAATTTGTGTCTATGTACACGAATCAATACGTTAAATTTCATGACTATTTCACGAACTGCTGTGCCACTCGGCTGGTCGATCAGAAAACATTAAAGATTTTCCTGAAATGAATCTGAAGATGAAAGTATTAATTCTAATAACTTATATGACAGCTCAGTTAATATTTAGTTGTTTTATCACCTCTCTGATCTTCCAGTCTTGTAGATAACAGCGCCGACCGTCTCCCTAACTGAATCTTCTTAAGTACGGTGGACATAAAGCGAGGTGGCAGCCGACGCTCTCTTACATCTCCATATAAATCAGCCCAGCCGCTCAGTTTAACCGCTGCTCACTTGGCAGAATAAAGACATCCATCTGTTCTCACACAACATTCATTTTTTATGTGAGGAGGAAGTATCAGGGCGTACGAGTCCTCGGCTGAAGACTGTATGGTGACATTATACAGGACAAAAGGTCCAGCCTCCATATGGGCCCTTTTCACAGCATGTCATAGCAGGTTAAACACAGGTTTAATTGATTAAATGTTCTATTTAGTGCGTCGAGGCCATTCCAGTGAGCCAGGATGAACACTGGCACACCTCAATGGATCAGGGCCACAATTAATGTTATTAATTAGACCTGTGATTACCCTGCAGTGACACGTAAACGTGTTCACAACAAGAGTCAAGGTTTAGAGAACAGCTAACGTGAGACCATCAACTTCCTGTTCTCTCACATTTTCAGTGTGAACATTGAGCCAAATTACCTTGTAACTGCTTTCCTATATTTTTTATCTAACACACTTTTTCCACCAAATTTAGTGCGTATATGCAGGTTTTCTTTAAACACGGGAAAACCCGCTAAAAACAGGCGATAGACTCCTTTACCAGTAGACGAGTAGCCTTTCTGTCTTTTTTATATCTGTTACTTATTCAGTCTCTCTTTCAAACTCTCACACCAGAGTTGGTGATTGTTGGAACAGTGGAGAGACTAACAAAGATGCTTTTGATGAGTTTTATTTTTTTGCGAGGTAAAATTACTGTTTCTGTCAATGGAGTCTGGTGGCTTTGAGGAGAGCATATAACGGCTGTTTCTTTTTACATCTAACTCGATGAATAAAGAGTTTATTTTGACCAAACCAGATTTGGTGATTGTTGAAACAGTGAAGAGACTAACCAAGATGCTTTTGACGAGTTTTATTTAGTTTCTGAGTTTGAATGAAGTGCGTTTTACAACGATCAGCGAGGTAAAATTACTGTTTTTGTCAATGGAGTCTGGTGGCTTTGAGGAGAACATATAACGTCCGTTTCTTTTCACATCTAATGTGGTGGATTAAGGGTTTATTTCAACCAAACCAGAGTTGTTGATTGTTGGAACAATGGAGAGACTAACCAAGACGGGTTTGACGAGTTTTATTTGATTTCTGTCTCGTTTGAATGAAGTGTGTTTCGATGATCAGTGAGGTAAAATGACTGTTATCTGACTGGAGTCTGGTAGCTTTGAGGAGAGCATATTGTGTCAATGCTCATTTCATTTACATGTGCGTTCACAAATATAAAACAAATAATATAAAAGTTAGATGACTCCTTTACCATTACCTGTAGACGAGTAGCCTCTCTGTTTTTTTTTTCTGGTGTCACGTTCAACATCACAAGCATACCGTTAAGCAGGGTTCGTAAACAGTGAAACTGTTACGGAGGTTACTTTTTTTTTTTATATATATATTTGTTACTCATTCAGTCTCTCTTTCAAACTCTAAAACCAGAGTTGGTGATTGTTGGAGCAGTTGAAACACTAACCAAGATGGTTTTGATATTGAACATATCAAATTGCCATACTTCAGTCCGGTCCTTAGGTTGTGGGTCAAACAGGAAATATCTGATAATGTGATAAAAGCAGGGAAAAGTACATTGATGGCTAGTAATACCAGCATGTTTGTGTGTAATCCTACCCGCCTGCTTCTCACCTCCCTTCTTATGAGTATCTGTTGTTGTGTTTGTGTTTTCATTACTTCATCATTATCTTCACCCAGCACCAGAGGAGCGTCCGTCTCGTCTCCTCTCACATCAATCTTGTCCCCGTTACTCTCAGATTGAGGTCAATCTGTCTGCGCGCTCAGCGGTCGACTCGTTTTCTCATTTAGTGTCAAATCCCAGCGTGCGGTCGTCCCGCTCGGCGAGGTCGTCGCCGCCATTATCGGCTCCGATATGAGATCCAAATGTTGGTACATGTCACAGAAATAATCATCAATTACAAAAGCAGAGCAGCGTCACACAACACAGAACTCACAGACACAGACAGATCCAGTAAATTCTGATATAGAGAGATTTATTAAAGGGGAACTTTAAGATAACTTTGTGCAGTTAAGTGTGTTTGGTGAATTTTACTTTGAACGCTCGTATGTGCAAAAAAAGTCAGAGAGCTTTGAGGCCTTTACACACCAGGGCCGTTTTTTTACGTGCCATTAATTCACACGTCAATATATGTTTTCAAATTGTTTTTTTTCGACAAATTAGCGACGTAATTCTTTTCGAGAAGAGGTCAATTTTTCTGAGTTTTCGAACCGTGAATAAAGACATCAACCAATCACGTTGTGCTGAACAGGTTGAGTTGCGCCTATATATATATATATATATATATATATATATATATATATTTAACAACAACAACACGGAGACTCCTTAGTCTGAACCAAGACGTCAAATTTTATTACTCCTTTCACCTTGACAGAGGCAGCACAGACCAGATCCACTCCTTCTGCTCTTATCTTTCACAATAAAAGCCCAAGATATATAATGTTCACAGAGGACTGTTTCACATTTTCGTGTCGTTTATTGCCACAAGTTCTCACACCCAACTCGTCAAATACCGCCGCTTGGTCAGTGCCCCTCGGCATCGGAGACCGACCCCCTCTTGCATTACTTTTGGGCGGACCGGGGACGGCGTGTCAATATACGCTCGTTACATGCATAGTGTCCTTTCAAAATAAACTTCCGTTTTCACAGGAAGTTAGGTTCAGGCAACACGACCACTTAGTTTGGGTTAGGAAACGGTCGTGGTTTACGTTAACTTCACTGACTAACGACTCAAGGGGCTGAGGATACGGACGAGTCACGTGACTAAAGACTCGGATGGGTTTATATTGGAGTTAGTTGAAAGCCCGGTTTGTTGCATACTGTCGCTAAAGGGTTCCTCCATCCGTCTGTCTCCGATGCCGAGGGGCGCTGACCAAACGAGGTATTTGACGAGTTGGAAGTGAGAACGTTTTGCACGCCAAAAGCAATAAAGGTGTTCTTGTTGCCCGTTAAATGACTTGCACATTATGGTGTCACTCATGCAAACAGGCTGATTTAAAACATCTCCCTATAAACAGTCTCCCTCTTGTGCAGGTGCACTAGTGTTTTAGCGAAATGATTTTGTGGGTGAAGTATTCCTTTAAAGAGCAGTGAATCCTTTTCAGCTCATCTCTCTTTCTACCGGAGCCTCTGTTACATCTCCAGCGTGCCGTGTTTTTAAGAAGCTTTGAAGTGATTCATTTGCTGGAGAACTCTTCAACAGTCATCCAGAGAGCAGCTGAGGACAAACCAATCAGCCTCGCGGCTCCCTGAAGATTGTTCTTGACCTCTCGGTTACTCCACAACAAAGACTGGAGGAGTCTGTTTGTACAGCAGGACGCTTCGCTTTTTATCAATATTAGAATAGACACTGTTGGCCGGTAGTGTGTGTGTGTGTGTGTGTGTGTGTGTGTGTGTGTGTGTGTGTGTGTGTGTGTGCTGACCTGCCTCATTGTGTCTCTATCTATTCTCAGCTCAGACCAGGTGATGCTCTCTTACAGCCCCGGATCAGGTGTTATCAGCCTGTTCTGTTGTTTTACTGGTCGCCTCTCGACGCCTCGTTTTTCTCAATGTGCTCATCCAGATGTCTAATAAAGTTTTAAAGGCCCACAGTCCTTATCATGAGACTGAGGGGGAGTTCTGACTTTATGCTCTCTGAATTTGGTCGTATTTTTTTGCTATAATTTACCTCGTGTGTGTGTTCTCGTCTCTGGTTTGTGGCTCTACATGTGGTAACTGAAGTCATTCAGAAACTAAACCAGTGTAACAGACAGTCAGACACTTATTTCATGCTCGCTGCATAAATGCATTAAGAGAGCTGCGAGAGAGCTCACTGGGCACATGATTGAAAATAATTTACTGGTGCAGCTCTTTGAGACTTATTAATTTTTACTGGACTGAATGATTCAACTTCTGAGATGTCTGTTTGTTTGGGTAGCAGAGAGCAGCCTGGCGAGGTGTAGTTTGAGACGCACTGTTCAAGTTTAAAGCAACTTCAACCCTTCCCCCCTGATATTAAAAAAATAAATATATATATATATATCCCGTGTTTGAGACCTTCGTTGACTGGTGTTTTCTTATTGACGTTTGTCACATGTTATCTGTAGTTTCCTATGTTGTTTCCACATGTGTGTTACATAGTTTACTTACTTATTTTAAGCCCAACCGTGACGTTTTCCCTTACTCTAACTAAGTAGTTTTCTTGCCTGAACCTAACTCAAGTCAAGTTTGCATGGCGTACAAATGGCACACAAAAAAGCCTAAACTCATACTCATGACACGCGGAATATCCTTGTAATGTCGTGGTATTTATTCGTCTTCCTGTGAGACCTGCTTGGTAAGTTTGAAGTGTGAAAGCTGCTGTTGAACTGGTGATCTGGGGTTCTTGAAGTAATAATAATAAACTTTATTTATATAGTTCCTTTTCATACAGGGAGAGTAGTTCAAAGAGCTTTACAACAAAGTGAAGAAACAAGAGAATGAATAAAAACAGACGGATTAAAACGTGTAAATACTGCACGATAAAACAAAGGTAGGCATAAGAATAAAACAAAGTAATAAAACAAAGGAAGAGTGACAAGGCAATACTGAATAAACACATTTTCAATTGTCATTTAAAAATGTTCACACAGCTTACATCTGTTTTGGTGGGGAACTCCACAGTTTTGGTGCATAGTTATAAAAGGCTGTCCAACATTAAACCAGTCATCATGAAATCATCTCCATATGTTATAGAGATATCGTCTGATGGAGCCTCTGGTGCTGGTGAAGACCTCGTCCTGCACATTTAAATGACTATTTCAGGTCATAACTACATGTTGAAATATAGTTTGAATTCTGTCGAATCACCTTCAGTGTAACGTAGACTTCATCAACTTTCATCAACATTTAGACCGGTTTTCAGTGTCTAGACATCTTTTGAGCTGACGATCAATAAATATAGATTTAGGACTCTCAATAGAAAATATTTCTTTAACACAATAGCAGGAAATAATAATAACATGACTGATGCCCTTTCCCCCCCCCCCCATCTGAGGGATTATTAATGTTCCCTTTCTCCAAGGTCTTCTTGGTTACAGTGATTTGAGATCCCCCCCCCCCCTCCCCCCCTGAGCTTTTGATGGAAGCCAAAAGGTGTGAAATTTCAATTGAGATGCAGGTCTTCTTCAGTCCTTCACCGATTTGTTTTCGGAGTGCATATTAGCCTGAGAGAGCGAGGTGGAGAAGGTCTGTCCTTCAGCTGCTCCCAGGACAGTTCGGAGAGGGTCAGCGGAGAGAGCGAGGAAGAGAGGAAATGAGTCTCCACACAAACAAAACAACACTTTTGACAGCGTCTGAACGCAGCTTTTACTGCAGCATGTTGTAACGGACTGTAGTAACAGTGATGGAGACGACAGTCCAGTCGCACAGCAGTTGGTGAAATAGTCACTTAATTTAATGTATTGATTTGTGTTATATAAATGACCGGACACGAAAAGAAAATAATTCATTCATTCATTCAACTTAGGTTTAGGCAAGAAAACCACTTAAATAGGGTAAGGGAAAATGTCATGGTTGGGGTTCGGCTTTGTGATTCACGCGTTGGGTGTTCAGACCAGCTGCGTTTCTGCTGCTGCTGTCAGATCTTTCTTTCTACATAGAGTTTGCCTTTCATAATGACCTTTTCATTCCATTATAAATGTCATTTTTATTTATTTTAGACAGAAAAAGCTTAAGAAACGTGTGGTAATTTGTAAATAATAGTAATAATCCACAATTAAAACCCCGTACTATATTCATTCATGGAGCCCTCATGTCACTGCATGTTCTAAAACAAAGTCCGGCACATATTTCAGAATAAAAGCCTTGTGTTAGCAAATGAAGGAATTCTGTCCACAGAAAAAAACAAACGCTTGAGGGCTTTTATTTTGAAATGAAAGCAGGAAGTGTTGATTTAAACCCCGTACTTTATTCATTCATGGAGCTCTGCAAGTCACTTTATGTTCTACAGCACTGTCCTGCGCATATTTCAGAATAAAAGCCTTGTGTTAACAAATGAAGGAATTCTGTCCACAGGAAAAAACGCTTGAGGGCTTTTATTTTTAAATGAAAGTAGGAAGTGTTTATTTAAACCCCGTACTTTATTCATTCATGGAGCCGTGCAAGTCACTGCATGTTCTACAACACTGTCCTGCACATATTTCAGATGGCTTGAGGGCTTTTATTTTGAAATGAAAGCAGGAAGTGTTGATTTAAAAATAAATCTTTACTTCTTTCATGTCTGTGACAGATTCTTCAGATGTCTAGATATTGAAACTGTAGTAATGTTGCTGGTATGATGTTAATATACAGTCAATAGATCACTTTCACTGTCTGTTGCTGCTGTGAACCGAGCGACTCGCGTCAAAAATAGGCGAGATCTCGATCTCTAGAAGAGACGCAGCTGAGATGCAGCCGCCACGCGTTGTTCACGCGGCCGGTCTGTCCTGGGCTTAAGTCCTGCATTTGTTGGACCTTCTCACCCACCATAAGTGGTCTTTCTCTCTTTTTATACTACGTCACTAGCTCTTACCGTAGCATTTATACGCAGATGTGTTTACAATAAGGAGGAGCAGCTAGTTTAATCTCCTCAGCATTGAGCCACATCATTCTCTTTTTGAATACAATCTCACTTTATTTGAACATCATTTATTTGAAATGTAACCCCAACTTGTGCGCGTAATAACACCACGACGTCCCTGTAAACACATCTCCCTCTGAATTCTACTCGCTGCTACGACGACGATCATCATTACTGGGCTTGTTTGCTTCCTGCGTGTTGATAATACAGCTGAGTCAACAGCCGTAGACTTCATAAATCTGTAGACGAGTTTGGATTTCGCACACAAATATGCTCAGAGTCTCCGTGTCTTCATAACCGCGAGACTCCCCGTTGTCACGGCAGCAGCCGTCACAGATGGTGCTTGTATATTTCCGTTGGTGCAATAACACGAAACATGTTGAGAGAAAAAAAAGCATCATCATGGCTGGAAGTTTTGTCTCGCTCCTGTGAAGATTTCAAGATTATTATTTAGCTGCTAAACATGAAAAACAAACAGTAATCAGCGGACCTCCGTCTCACTGAGAAAAAGATCATTTAACAGAAAATGTGAAAAATACAGAAAAACAAATGACTTCTGAAACTCTGGCTGGCTCCCTGTTGTTAATTACGACCCCTCCGTCAGTCTGTTGTGTCTCATTCAAGTGGTTCATCTGCAGAAAAACAGTGATAATGAGTGGAATAGATGCATGTCTGTGTGCATACTGGGATGCTGTTTATCTTAAACTGAGCCAAGAAACACAAACAAACATTTATTAAAGTTGAGCTCTGCAAATTTAGTTCCACAGATTCAAAATTTGAGGAAGTTTTACCAGATTCTGCCTTAACCAAGATGGTAGATCTATAGATTGATTAATAAAAAGCTACATTTTATTAATAATAAAAACTGCAGCAGTTGGAGCAACCCGATAACACGTCAAAAAAAGCGTACGGAAACAACGTAACGCCACGTAACGCCACGTCACGTCACATCTGACGTAACGGACTTAAGATCAGGCAAGAAAACCACTTAGTTAGGTTAAGGGAAAACGTCATGTTTGGGCTTAAAATAAGTACGTAAACTAAGTAAAAAATGCGCGAAAACAACGTCACGTAAGTGCGGAAAACGCACTACGTCGCTACAAAACATGTGACAAACGTCACTTCATAACTCTGCACCTTTATGCATGCAGTAATATTCACGCCTCGGCGAGGCAAAACGTGACACTGACTCTCTTTTTTCCGGTGGACAGGCGGGTCTATTACACACTTTGCCGTGAGACTGAGCTGGTTGGAGATGAGGTCAAACAACAACCAATCACATCCCATCATCAACCCTTTAAAAGTTAAATGAGCCGGAAACCTTTTTCTCCCAAATCCGCTTTCAAGGTTATTTGATGTTGAATTTACATTCAGGAGAGACTGAATTCACACATCAGGGTTCATTAGCATGAGCACAATTATGTCAGCGCTGCCACGAGGAGGGCGACCGTCTGGCCGTTACATACAATAAGAACTCTCCACAATAAACCCGCTGACATGAGAGAATGTATTTTGAATGTCTAATGGAAATCAGGTTGGGAGATAAAAGCCGGCGGTAGTTCAAATGATTCTCCTGCGTGAACTTAGAATCCGTCTCGACGGCTTTCAAGTGTGCACTGAAAGCACAGAAGGTCAAATGAAATGTTGGAAGACGTGCGAGGTGTGCGTGAAGACGTGCGATGCATCTGTAAAATAACAGACTGCAACACATATTCCTGCTGTTGTGTGATGAGAGGCCTGAGTGAGCATCAGCCTACAAAGAATAGAAACTGCTCTTTTTTTGCGAGGTGATCTGAGCAGACGGGAGCAACAGTAAGAATCATCTACTGACAACATGCTGCTGGAGATTTCTCTCATCGCCTTTCTGAGAAGCTGTTTTCAGTAAGTAGCAGAACAACAGTTTCCAGCAGCCAACATAGCACCAGAGGAAATAGTCGACAGTAATGAACCCGCTGTTCCTCCTTTCCATACGTTCAGCTGTGCGTCCCAGCTGGTCGCCGTGTTAACATTCATGTATTTTTATAAGTATCGCATGAGAAAAGCTAGCAGCAAAATTCCATAAAACTGCCTCAAAAAAAGTTTTTACGCTCAGTTGAGGTGTTTTCTTGTGTAAAAAGAGTCAATACACTAAATCTTTGATGACCTAGGCTAATACAGTTTTTCCAACAGGATTTTAAGAGTCTGTGGTGTGGTGCTCCCCCGAAAGAAAAGTTTGAACATATTAAAGTTAAATGCATCAATCTGGAGCACTTTGAGAGCACAATTACGCGATAGATCTGTGAAGAACTACTCTAGTAAACAAATTAATCATAAAGGTCACACAGCATAAGCACGGTAAACGAGACGGGGTGATGGCATCGCCGCAGACTCCTCACACTGAGGAGAGTCGCACCGGGAATCCCGTCCCTCCCCGCAGGGAGAGAGGGCGCACTGCCGAGGGGGGATGTAAAAGTCACGGTCGGGCCTTTCCAAGCAGACCTCGGTCAGCCCACCAGTTGAGAAATGTAAAAATATTTTGGGCTCATTATGAAACTGTAGCGGCTAGATGTCAGATCACTTTGATTTCATCTGAATTCGGCCACACAACGGTTGATTATGATTGGATAAAGATTGACAGCACACTGTGATAAATATATGAATCAGGGCTTTTTTTAATTGGGCGTCAACCTCGCGTTTACATACGTATTGTGGGGAAAAAAAATAGATGAAGCGTAAATAAAGGCTTCATTTCAGGTTGCCGTTGACGTGAGACACAGCTGAGACGGAGCCGTGCAGACGGCTGCTGCACAGATTAACATGAGAGCGTATCTGTAGAGTAAAAAAACCCTCTGACACCCTCCAGTCTAGACGTGCACGGGGTGGATGGGAATGATTGAAACGCTTTTTTTTTTACTGTGTTGCGATATCGGGACATTTGCAGGGATACATTTATTCACAAACTTTGTTTCTGGTGTCTTCCAGGATATATATTCATATTGTTTTTGTTTCCAGACAACATGAAACATGACCAATACTAGCTGACATGAAAGAACTATTAAAACTAATTCCTGAAGACCTCTCTCCATTTTTCTCTCAGAGATGGTTAGATGATCAAGAACACTTGTTTTGTTTCCGGTAAACAACCTCTACTTCTTCTTCTACTCTGTTTACTGGTAGATTACAGCCATGCGTAGCCATTAGTGCCAACTTCTGACCAAACTACGCTGTAGCTGAGTTTATTCGCTCCAAACCAGTTGATGGAGACGCACCTAATTCACACCTCTTTTTTAGTAACATTTCAAAAGTTTACTAAAATTTGATAATTGAATGGAAACACAGGTGCTGTGAGGTGTTGGTGGAGGTGTAATGACATTTCAATTATGATATTATTATTAATTTTTCCAGGCTGTAAAGTCACAGTGGAGTAGCGATGGTTTAGTAATGTTATTTGAATATTGTACTTCAATCTGTTGAGACCTCACCGGGGAGAACCAGAAGACTTTACAGCATCTGAAACGAGTCCAAAACAAGTATTGACGTTGCAACGCTGTTAATATTCGGGCTGCTGGCCAAGTAAATAAACTGTAGTATGGATCTCTGCAGCAGTCTGTCCAAACACTTCATCACTATACTGAGGCTTGTGTGTGTGTCCACTGGAGGGCCAGCTGATGTGAGAGGTTGGCTACATTACACTGTGGGAAAAAAATCACTGAAAAGTTTTATATTCAGGACACAAAAAGGGGCAAAAAGTAAAGAACAGTGTAGAAATTTGAGCTCTTCTGTTGCCTGGAATTTCAGCTCAGAAGACTTCACACTAAAGGCCATGTTTTTTGTTAATTTTTAGGACATGTCTTCTGTAGTTTGGTTACGTTGTTTCCGTACGTGTTGAACTTAGTTTACTTATTTCAAGCCCAACTATGATGTTTTCCCTAACCCTAACTAAGTAGTTTGCATGGTGTACAAATGACCCACGAAAAGGCTAAAATGCGTACTTGTGGCATGCAGAATATCTGTGTAATGTTGTGGTATTTATTCCCATGAGACCGGGTTGAGGTTCCCCTCTAGCGTCAGTTTTCGACGTGTCAGGGACGTCATGTCAGTTTCCGCTCGTTGCATAGTGTCTTTTCAAAATAAACTTCCGTGGTCACAGGATACGTACAGTTTCCGCTTGTTACACGCATGCAGTTTCTTTTCTAAATACACTTCGAAACGTAGGTTTACTTAGTTTTTAGTTTTACTTACACAACAAAACTACTTGTTTAGGTTCAAGAAAAGATTGTTGTCGGGGTTAAACTAAGTACGTTAGTTAGTAGTTTTCCTGCCTCAACCTAACTGCGGATGACTAAGTACATACTCATGACATACAGAATGTGGTGGTATTTATACGCCTTCCTGTGAGATCAGGTTGCAATATGAAAGATCTTTTCTGTCGTGTTTTACCTCTTCTCTAGTGGTGAAATTATTTTATATTATCTTCATTCATAAAGCTCCATCCTCACCATTATTTTCTTTTTGGAGCTCCCGTCATTCACAAAATTTCGTACGTCACCATTTCTGACTTTTGAACTTTATTTTCTCCTCGTAGAGCTGTTTTGTGAAAGAGAAGATTCTTTCTTGCATTCATCAGGATGCAAGTCTGTAAGGTCAGTTGTTGCTTCTTCACAGCAAAAGAGAAAAAAAAATACTTTTAACACAGTTACTCTGTCCTTCAGCTTCTTTACATAGAAATAACAGGTGCGGGAAAGAGTGAACAATTCATGAAAACTTTTTAAGAAGCAGGAGAAAATATTGCAGATGCAGTCTATTAAATATTTAAGACATCACAAGGGTCAGACAGCACCGGCTGACTCCTCAGGTTGAAACATTTTCTTCTCCTCAGGACACACCATTGACAGGAAAAAACGCTGAGGGACGAGCGCTAAATAAATGTCAGTGTGGACGCTCTTTCCTTATCAATGATCCTGTGACACACAGTGTCCAGAGGAACAGAAAGGGTTTAGTTAACCTTGTTTCTCCACAAACTGTAATGGAACATAGTTTTCTAATAGGAGGCCCAATGGAGACATCTCAGAGTTAGAATCTATGGCCCCGACCACGGCTCTGAAATATCAGTAAGTTAGAATCTATGGCCCCGACCACGGCTCTGAAATATCAGTAAGTTAGAATCTATGGCCCCGACCACGGCTCTGAAATATCAGTAGTCTAGCTGCGCTGTGTATTGATAAATCCATGGCGCTGTCCGTGGTGCTGAAGTAGCAGACAGATTTGTAGCTGTGACTTTTTCACGCCCTTCTGTCAGTTTTGTCTTGGATCAATAATATTCTCTAAACTGTATAGCTAAGGGGGGAAACAAAAGAGTTGTTCATGGGGTGAATGAAACGAACCGGGTCCGCCCCCTGTTAAGTATAAACAAATTGCCAACTGGAGATAACTATTTTTGAAATTGGTCCAGTATTGAGGGAGAACGCTGCAGACGGCAAAAAGCAAAAGGTAATGTAAAGAAAACGTTTTTTATTTCTCTGTAGGGTCCTTTCCATAATGATGTCAGACACTTAATGTATAATAACAGTCTTAGCCTGAAGCTGCCGAGACGCTCAATCATGCTGGAGCAATTTAAAAAATTGTTGCCCCCATTAGTCACTTAGACACAGACAAATGGGAAAATAGGGTCCAGGTTGAAAAATACCAAAGTTACATTTTAAGCTCCTATGTGGAGACAACAAAAAAAAAAAAATGTAATGGAAGAGCGGTTATATTTCCACTTTAGTGTGCAGTCAGTACAAACAGACACTGGATCACTCAGAGGATGTAGCGGAGGAGTAAACATTATTCATCTGGAAACACGAGCAGTAAGCACTTAATCCCTCTCCATCTCTTCACACCTGGCCTGTAATCACAGAGCATCGCTCCCAGCATGAATCTGCAACAGTTTGTACTTTAAAAAACCTGACATTCTGTTGCTCATGCTAATAATATTACAAATTATCATCGTTTCGGAGGGAAGGTTAGTTATTCACAATGGAAATCTCAATTTCCTTTACTGAAACGTCACAATTATTATGTTTATTTGATCAGTGTTTCATATTTTGTGTTTAAATAATAGTGATAATATAATGTTAAATGTTGGATAAAAGAACTTTTTGCTTTAAAACTGAGTGTAGATAATCACTTTAGCTAATGAGCCAGGTGGACTTTATAATTAACAAGCTTCATTTAAAGCCCCTTTGTGTCTTGAAGCCCTTTTTACTAATGCCTGCTTTGCATTTGCCTCTTAATTAATAAGAGAGAGAGCTCTCCTGCTGAGATAACCTGCAGGAGAAGTGGTGGAGCTTTAACTTTCCAGCAACAGACTGCTGAGACGTGCTGGAGAGGGAAGTATCTGTATCATCATTGTGTAGCATCATCCAGTGGATGTAGTCTGGCTGAAGACGAAGCCCATTACTCCTGGGTTACATTTTCAAAGCAAAAGACAGAAAATATAAAAAAAGAAATAAGCAACAGAGGCTGTTCTCACTCTTTGAAATATCAGCGGAGGAGATTAAAAGAAATTCTAAATCACCGATTAATTTTTAATCATCTGGATGAAATAAAAAAACAAACTAACTAACGTCGGACCCAGAGGAGTCGAGCCATACCTGCACTGACAAAACTAATGGAAGCCCTTCAACTGGAGGTCTAATGAGGCAGAGAGACCATCATCTGTACTGACGACAGCTCATCAGACCCGAATACAACGCAGCCACAGGACAGATTACTGTAATGAAGGAATCAGGCAGGAAATACAGATACACTGGCTAAGAGTGAACGTTTTTTACATCATAAAACAACACAGTTTTCTGCCTCAGTTTGGGCCAATACCCACTGGTGTTATCACCCTGACTCGGTCCAATATTCACTGTTTCTTTATTCTGGTTTGGTCCGACATTCTCTGTTTCTTTATTCTGGTTTGGTCCAATATTCTCTGTTTCTTAGCCATGATGGTTTGGTCCAATATTCTCTGTGTCTTATTTTAGCAATGGTTTGGTCCAATATTCTCTGTTTCTCAGCAATGGTTTGGTCCGATATTCTCTGTTTCTTAGCCATGGTCTGGTCCAATATTCTCTGTTTCTTAGCCAATGGTTTGGTCCAATATTCTCTGTTTCTTAGCCATGGTTCAGTCCAATATTCTCTGTTTCTTAGCCATGGTTTGGTCCAATATTCTCTGTTTCTTAGCCAATGGTTTGGTCCAATATTCTCTGTTTCTTAGCCATGGTTTGGTCCAATATTCTCTGTTTCTTAGCCATGGTTTGGTTCAATATTCTGTTTTTTTAGCCATGATGGTTTGGTCCAATATTCTCTGTTTCTTAGCCATGGTTTGGTCCAATATTCTCTGTTTCCTTATTCTGGTTTGGTCCAATATTCTCTGTTTCTTTATTCTGGTTTGGTCCAATATTCTCTGTTTCCTTATTCTGGTTTGGTCCAATATTCTCTGTTTCTTTATTCTGGTTTGGTCCAATATTCTCTATTTCTTAGCCATGATGGTTTGGTCCAATATTCTCTGCCTCTTAGCCATGATGGTTTGGTCCGATATTTTCTGTTTCTTAGCCATGGTTTGGTCCAATATGCTCTGTTTCTCAGCCATGGTTTGGTCCGATATTCTCTGTTTCTTAGCCACGATGGTTTGGTCCACTATTCTCTGCTTCTTAGCCGTAATAGTTTGGTCCAATATTCTCTGTTTCTCAGCCGTAATGGTTTGGTCCAATATTCTCTGTTTCTTAGCTGTGATGGTTTGGTCCAATATTCTCTATTTCTTAGCCATGGTTTGGTCTAATATTCTCTGTTTCTCAACCATGGTTTGGGTCCAACTAGTTGGTCGTTTAGCTCTGGTTTGGTCTAATATTTGCTTGTGTTTGAACCCTGGTTTGGATCAATATTCTCTGGTGTTTTAGCCTCAATTTGGTCTAATTTGTACTGGTGTTTAGCCCTTGATTGGTCCAATATTCACTAAGGTTTTAGTACTTGTTTAGTCCAATATTCTGTGGTGTTTTATCACCATTCACAAGTACTTTTATTACAGTTTGGTCCACTATTCATTAGTATGTTAGCCGTGCTGGACCCTGGACCAGGTTTCTTGTGTTTCAGCCCTGGTTTGGACCAATATTCACACATTGAAGCCTGGTAATAACAGATATTGATCCCTGGTTTTGTCGCTATATTTAGCCATGGTCTGGACCTTTTCATTTTTGAAATACTGCTTCTGGAGGCCATTTTTTATAGCACTGTGGTTGTATGCACATGCTGAGGTCCAAAGGTGTCCTGAAACATGCAACGTTGTGGAGACACTTATCAGTCTTCATCACTGATCCAGACCCAGCATGACCACTGCGACGTGTCGCTTCACGCTTGCATGCCAACACACTTCTTGCACTCTCTCTCACTCACACAAACGCACGGTGACGCACACATTTCACAGATATATATATATATATATACACACTTTCACAGAGATAGATCTGGTTCACGGGGACACGTCCCAGCTAGTGGTCTTTTAATTGCTTGAACGGGGACAGTTCAATGGCAATGTGCAAAAGCTTCACTTGCTGCTGTCACACACCTTCGCTGTGCATGCTGACTTTATGATCCTCAGAGCTTTCTGCCTCCTATCATGACATGAAGAGAGAGTATAACTCCTGTCCAAGTGGCATTTCTTTTGTAACACAGTCTTTACCTGAAAAATGTAGTGGAGTAAAAGTATAAAGTAGCATAAAATGGAAATACTTGAATGTACCTTAACACAGATGCAAGATTCTAAGATCACTGTTGACTCTCAAGCTGCAGGACTGAGCCAAGTTTGTAAATTATCTCATAAGACACACTGTATTAAGCAGCAACAGACAAATATCGAAGCTTTCAACATATTTAGCAGTGAAATGAGAATATTTTCCAGCAGTTGTCAAACAGCTCCATGTCAAATGAAAAAGAAACATATCCAATGACACATAAAAGTGACTCATTTCAAAATGTAATGCTCAGAAACAGGTTTATTTTTTTTCTTTTTAAATTCCTGTAAAAAGAAACGCACTTACCTCGTGGCCGAGGTTAATGTTAGTCTGCTTTGTTCTGCACAGTGTGAAATCTGATGAAGTGTATCAACATAATTACAGCTCAGTCTGGCTTTATTAAGTGTGAAATCAAAACAAGAAGCAGAAGACGTTTTCTGCAGGTTGTAGTCGTGCTCGCTGAACATCTCTGCTAATCCACCGGCTCTCCGTCTGTCTGGCAGAGTGGACTTTAATCCTTCATCGTACACATGAGAGACCTCGGACAATTACACAAACCGGACTCTTGTCTGAAGAAGAACTGTCTGTTTGAAGTATGTGCTCACTGAAGTGCTCTTATTTATTTCACATGATTGTATTGCACTTCGGTTTTTAAAAGTGTGCTTTGAAAACAGAACCGACAGGCGTCTGAAACACTTGAAAAAGTTTCATATTTCTGTCCACGTTGAGCCAGAAAGTCCAAACCAAAGTGCTGTGATTTTCTGATTCAATCTGAACTATGTTTCACGTTGCCTCTGTTCAGGTTTTTACACAACTAGCCGACTGAAATTACCTTAAAGTGAAAGATGAAAAGATAAAGATTCTGACCACGGCTGATTGGTATTTCGGGAGGTTGGATGGTAGAGCAGAGGAACATGGAGGGAGGCAGAAATCAATAAAAGAGAGAAAAAGAAGCTTTTTACAGAGCCAGAGTTTATGGTCTGACATATTTCTTACAGAATCTCAGTTCTATTTCATATCTCATCTCATCTTTTAGATGTAAGACACCATCGTATGGGCTATTGATGATTGAAGAGAAGGGCTGTGGGGCAAAATGATGAATTGTATTAAAGTCCTGTTGTTTATGGGGTCAGTTACACCATCTATCAACCGAAAACCCTAATGATTGATTAATGAAGTCATTCATCAAGAAATGTCAATCTGTTCCAGTTTCTTCGTTCCATGTGAGGATTTGCTGCCGTGTCATATCAATGTAAATCGAATAAGTTTGGATTTCTGTTGGTCCGATAAAACAAACAATTTGAAGACGTCACCTTTAGCATCTGATATTTTATAGACTAAACCAAACTTGATTAGTAAATAATGAATGACTGATAATGAAAATAAACAGTACAGCCCCACCTGTGTTGCTGTGTGAATAAGATCATAATACGATAATTTCACAATATTATAATAACAATAATTCCACTGTCACTGCGTGTGGCTACGAGCGCTGATCTTTGGGAATTGGACTGTTTTTGCAACGAGGCTCATTTGCATAGAAAACGGGTTGATGTTGACCGGTTAATGTCTGCATATTACCTCATTTAAATATGTGCAAATAGTGCAGGAGCTCCGAGACGCTGTTTGCTGTTCAGCTCAGTTAGAGGTGCATTTCACCTTTTGAGGTGCTGTTAGAATAGTTTCTTCTTGTCTTATCTGTGCAGGTTTAGCCGCCGCAAATGCCACGCAGTCCTTTTGTGTATTCACTCCTCTGTGTTGTTGTATGACTAATACGTCTAATACCTGCTGAGATCTCAGCAGGTATTAGATTGGATTATTTATGGCAGATCCAACACCAGTTTTCAGCAAGAAATTAGTCAATGATGCTTAATCCGGATGGTCCAAAATCAGCCTCATACCATTTGACTAATTTGGGAAAAATAACTGTCTTCAGAGAGTTAGTGGGAACTGAAGCACAAGGGGGATCTGCTTAAACTCCTTTATTTTGGGATGCAAATAAATGAATAAAGCTCCCATACATATCAATCTTTAACATGAATGTTTGACATGAATGCTAACAGCCATAGCATGCTAACATGCTCACATATGCTGTTCGTAGCTATACCTACGAAAAGTAAACCACTGTAATTCGTGTATATCCCATGAAATATATTTGTGTGTAATCCACGTAATTGGGAACCAGGAAGTATAAAGAGGAGGAAGTCGGGGTGGATGTGTGGGTCAGAAAACACCGGACTTTCGCCCAGGACACAGGCGTTCATGTCCCGTCTGAAACCAGAAGTCGTTGATTTATTTGTTACGTAACTTCTGTACTTAAGTTACATCACTTGCAGTGTTATTTTAACCCAAACTGCGATCTTTTCCTAAAGCTAACTAAGCAGTTTTGTAGCCTAATCCTAAACATGTCGATCTTTTCCTAAACCTAAGTAGTTTTATTGCCTAAGGAAGTAGTTCCTTGTGAAGACAGAAGTTTATTTTGAAAAGACTGTATGCATGTAACGAGCGGAAATGGTCACGTGCTGCTGGACTTTAACGAACGTTAAATGAGGAATAACTTTTTTGCAAGATATCATACGAACCGGTGCATGAGAATATGTTGCACAATCTCATTGTTAACATGCTGACGATTAGCAGGTATAATGTTTAACGTGTTCACCATCTTTGTTTGGCGTGTTAGCATGCTAACATTTGCTAATTATCAGTGAACACAAAGCACAGCTGAGGCTGATGGGAATGTCTTTAGCTCTGCAGGTATTTGGTCATAAACCAAAGTGTTGGACACATTTAAATGTTGACCTGATTGATGGCAAATCAGAGGATCAACAACGTTATTATCCTGAGAGGAACATGAATGATGAACCACATTTCATCAAAACCCATCCAATAGTTGTTGAGACTTTTCGCTAAAAACCAAAAATGCTAACGTCATAGTGGCGCTCGATCACCAAACCCAGGAGGATTCATCCTCTGGGCACCATGAATGGCTCTACGAAATATTTCAGTCTGGACCAAAGTGGTTGACTTGTATCTGCCCACTGAAGACGGCAGCAGAGATGTGAGAAAACACTGTGAGTGAAGAGGAACAGAGGCGTCCTCTGAAGACTTGTTGAATCTTTCAGTATCTTTGGTTTCACCGTCCTGCTCGCTGTTGTTGCCCTTCAAAAGACTAAAAGCCCACAGCGGAGAGAGAGACTTTTTAAATAGTGTCAGACGGATCGCAGCGGTTTCACCGAGCAGCTCCCAGGTGTGAATCTTGTCAAGCATACAAAGCGCAACGGTGAAGAAAAGTCAAATATTTGCTCAGTCAAGCTCCGGTGGAGTAAACACAAATGGAAGTGATGGTTTGAAACTAAATTAAAAGCTGGTTGTGTAGAAGTATCATTTCAGTCCATCCTCTTTAATGTATGTATGACTTGTGGGAATACACGCGTGGGCATGTATAAATGCATGTCTGGGTTTTGTTTCACCATCGTGCCCCGGGGAGCCTGCGCTGAGACCTTTTTACGTGTACCACTTCTCCCGTCTCCAGACAGCAGCAACGACCTTACAAGATGTCAGAGTGGATTCATATTAACGCTCGAGCTGCTCCCGTTAATCCCAATGACGGCAGCAAACACACCGAGCGTCACTTTTAACTTCAAGTGCCGGGAGGACAAAGTGTACGGTCGCTGGAAACGCACACATCCACCTGTTCTCTGACTTCTCTTAAACATACTTCTTACTGATTAACATTTCATTTAACTTCATCCATATTCATCTTCCTTCCTACATGATCTGCAGTGTTCTCTGCTCCCACAATGATTTGTATTCCCTGTTGCAGCATTTCAATCAATCAGATCCTCATTAGTCACAAAGCAGAACCAACAAATATCAGATATATTTGTCGGTATCATATAGAGGAGTGCAAATTGCCGAGCAGTGTGGAGAAAATATTGACAGCGCATGAGATTATTATTAAACTGTATGTGTTGACTATTTATTCTTGTAGCCTTAATTATGGAAGTGCAATTGACAAAATCTTGAAACTTTGGTAACACTTTATAATAGCCTTCCTTTATAAATGGTAAATTGATAGTTAATTAAAACAAACAGCGAGTGTATAGCCTGTAGACGTGACACAGAAGGAGTTTGTTTTGTTGTGACCTCGCCGTCTTGTGCATTTATTTACTTGTTGAAAGATTACGACGTTTTTTTTTTTTCTTCTGTTCTTGTACTGTTGATTTTGCTCTCAACAGTTTGTCTGGTTGTCGAGTCACGACAACTACCGGTTTGATTAATTGATCGCTCCAACCTTTTCAAAATAAACTCCCGTGTTTACAGGAAACGTACAGTTTCTGCTTGTTACATGCATACAGTCTCTTTTTTTTTTCAAAATAAACGTCCAATGTAGGTTTACTTAGTTTTAGGTTTACTTATGCAAACCCATTAGATTTAGTCATCGCTCTAAACTTTTCAAAATAAACTTCCGTGTTTACAGGAAACGTACAGTTTCTGCTTATTACATGCATATAGTGTCTTTTCAAAATAAACTTCCGTGTTTACAGGAAACGTACAGTTTCTGCTCGTTACATGCGTACAGTGTCTTTTCAAAATAAACTTCCGTGTTTACAGGAAACATACAGTTTCTGCTCGTTACATGCATACAGTCTTTTTTCAGAAAAAACTTCCAATGTAGGTTTACTTAGTTTTAGGTTTACTTATGCAACAAAACTACTTAGTTAGGTTTAGGAAAAGATCGCCATTTTTTTTCTTCTTTTCTTGTACTGTTGTTTTTTCTATAAACCGTTTGTACTTATATTTGATTTTGTGTCTTTCATTTGACTTTGCAGCCTCTAATGATTGAAGCTCATGACTGCTACAGAGATATGGTCGAGTCATGACGACTGCCCATTAGATTAATTGATCGCTCCAACCTTTTCAAAATAAATTTCAGCGTTTACAGGAAACGGACAGTTTCCGCTCTTTACATGCGTACAGTGTCTTTTAAAAATAAGTTTCCGTGTTTACAGAAAATGGACAGTTTCGGCTCGTTACATGCATAAGTACAGTCTCTTTCAAAATATACTTCCAACGTATGTTTAGTTAGTATTAGGTTTACTTACGCAAAAGATCGCCATTGAAAGATTACGCCAATCTTTTTCTTCTTTTCCTGCACTGTTGTTTTTGCTCGAAACATTTTGTGTTTATATTTGACCTCTCGGGAAATAAACTCATCCTTTGCTTCTTGATTCATCTTGATGAAGATGAATGTTTATGATCACGGGCGTCTTTTATTTGACTTTGCAGCCTCTAATGATTGAAGGTCATAACTGTTACAGAGACGTGGTCGAGTCTCGACGACTGCCCATTAGATTAATTGATCGCTCCAACCTCAGCGGAGCCATAGTTCAGTGCTTCGCTGGCAGCCTCTCATCATGTGGTTGTAGTCTCTTTGCCCTTGGTCGTACTTTAGTTGCACCGTCGAGAGCCACTCGGTTGAAAAGAAGGAAAGAAACACAATCAGGTTTTTGGCTCTTAGGAATCAAGAGAGCAGGTTGATCTGATTTGAGTGCTGCTTTCAAAAAATAGTTTTCATATCATGCTCAAGAAAGGAATTCCAGCAACACAAAATCCCATATGATTTCTAAACACAGCAGACAGTAAAGAAGATGTCTCATCGAGGTTCTTCGTCATCATCTTCTTCTTCTGTACACATTTTGACATGCTATACAGTAGCTTCTGCACAATTCACCAAAAAACAAATGTTTCCTTTTGTGCCTGAAGGGAATATCAAGTGTTAACTTTGTAGCAAGAGCACACAAGATGTGATGAGACTGATGAATGTTTAATTCTTCCCTCTTTCACTACATATTCAGATGAGGCTGTTCTGGACCTCTATAACACAAACATTCACGTGTGATAGTTCAGCAGCAGCCGTGACGGATAGGATCAATAAAAACTAGTAGTTTAGTAGGTGTGGTGATAATCAAGGAGTGCTGCTTGAAAATGAGGTATTGACTGTTTGCAAAAAAGCTAAAATAAACATGTGAATAACAATCAAACTCTGCTAAATACATTTTAACTTCAAAAAGGTTTCCAGTAATTACAAATTTTGGAGCTCAATATCCGCTAACTAAGAACCCCTCAGGACCGAATGTTAGGACTAATTATGTATCGAGTCCTTCTGGATGGGAGTCTCGTGTGCTCTATTCCTGCATCTTTCCAGTGTCATTCTTTGGGTGCTCGTCTGTCCTCACTTGGTAACTTCGACATGTTCCTTGTCTTCACCTTTTTGAAGTGATTGTATCTAGAGAGCTGGGAGACAATCTTGGCAGATTTTAATGGATCAGTATCATCTAAAATAAAACCGATCAAAAGTCCCAAAGTGGGTTCTGTGTCTGTCAGACGGTCTGAAAAACGTGATGCACAGCAGGCTACAGGGCAGCTGGACTTCATCTTGAAATATTGTGACTTTATTCTCATTAAATTACAGTTTTATTCTTGTAAAATTATTAATTTTTATGTTCATGTTTATGCTTCTAAATATGCTTCAAGGAGGAGGACTTGGTTGTTTAGTTTGTTGGTTTATCAACTTTATTTTCTTAAATATTTCAATTTTATTCTTGCAAACCATCTTGCAACACTTTGTAAAAATGAGTAGTTTAAATCAATATGTAGCATTACTTTAGTGGTGTTGCTTTAGTGGCATAGCTTTAGTGGCATAGCTTTACTGGCGTTGTTTTAGTGGCGTTGTTTTAGTGGCGTTGCGTTCGTGGAGTTATGTTGTTAGTGGAGTTACGTTAGTAGAGTTACGTTAGTAGAGTTACGTTAGTGGCGTTACGGTATGTTAGTAGAGTTATGTTACGTAAGTGGAGTTATGTTATGTTAGAGTTACGTTATGTTAGTAGAGTTACATTAGTAGAGTTACGTTACGTTACGTTACGTTACGTTACGTTACGTTACGTTACGTTACGTTACGTTACGTTACGTTACGTTACGTTACGTTACGTTACGTTACGGTACGGTACGTTACGTTACGTTAGTGGAGTTATGTTACGTTGGTAGAGTTACGTTACATTAGTGGCGTTAGAAAGTGGGGTTACGTAACGTTAGTGGTGTTACGTTAGTGGAGTTATGTTATGTTACGTTAGCTAGTGGAGTTATGTTACGTCAGCGGAGTTATGTTAGTGGAGTTACGTTAGTGGCGTTACATTATGTCAGTGACATTGCGTTGGTGACGTTACGTTGGTGATGTTAGGTTGGTGACGTTACGTTGGTGATGTTAGGTTGGTGATGTTAGGTTGGTGATGTTAGGTTGGCGATGTTACGTTGGTGATGTTACGTTATTGATGACGTTACGTTGGTGATGTTAGGTTGTTGACGTTACTTTTGTGACGATACGTTATTGGTGATGTTACGTTGGTTTAGTGGCGTTGCGTGAGTGGCGTTTGTCACATGACGTTTGTCACATTTGTGTTTTCTGTAGAATGTTTTACTTAGTTTACTTACTTATTTTAAGCCCTACCATGACGTTTTCCCTTACCTTAACTAAGTGGTTTACCTAACTGCGGACGTTTGTGTGGCGTACAAATGACACGTGAAAAGGCTGAAGTTCATACTCATGTCACACAGGAAGTCTGTGTAATATCCCTCCCGTGAGACCGGGTAGATATATTGTTTGTTCAGGCCTTTATATATATATATATATATAATTGTTGTGTGTGATGAGCAGCTTCTCCTCCAGGAGTCACTAAAAGGCTCTCAGTCTCGTCGTGTTTTTGTCTCTCCAGCTGAACTTTGCAGAGATAAAGACAGACAGATGAGTCACGCTGGTGTTTTGGCTCGACGGCCCTCGAGCCATCGCGACAGACGGCCACTCATCCACTTCCAAACAGATCCGTCTTGTCTAATGACTTTACCTACTGTGACTTGTTTTCAACAGGCGGGCTGCTCGGAGCTCAGAGGAGAGAGTCAGCTGACGGGGCGGAGGGAGGAAGTGTGAAGGAGGGAAAGATGGAGAGATTAAGTAAGAAGAAACCTGGTGAGGAAGAGTAGTGGTGTACAAGACGAAAACAAAGAGAGCAGATGAAGAGTGAGAGGTAGATGAAGATAAAGATGGTGATGGTTAATTACTCAGATATGAAGGAAATGTTCAGACCTGTCGTACGAGTCACGAACAGACAGTCTCTTCATTCTTCTGTAACATCTTTGTGAATGAAGCACCTGCTCGCTCACAGTTGGCATCCATCAGACTGAAACAAGAGGTTTTCTCCAGTTAACAGTTTGTTGAATCCAACTTGTACGAACAAACCTGACAGAAAATAAGTACAAGGTTTGAGGTAAGAACACAAAGACGTGTTCAAGAAAGGGAGGAGAGGAGAGGAGGAGGAGGGTGAGGAGCAAAGAAGAGAGGATAAAGAAAGGGGGCAGAAGAATATCAGATTTGAGGAGAGCGAAAGGAAAGGACAAAACACTAGGGAGGATGAAGAAGAGGAGGGTAAGAATGAGATTGAGAGAAAAGGATGATGGCAGAGAGAGAAGCAGCGATGAGAGGAGGAAATAAGAACAGTAATGAAAGAAAGACACTTCACTTTTATCCCCACTTTTATCTCCTTCCTCCTCTCACCTACCCCCCTTATCTCCTTCTTCCTCTCACCTACCCCCCCTTATCACTTTTATCACCTTCCTCCTCTCACCTACCCCCTTCTCACTTTTATCACCACTTTTATTTCCTCCTCTCACCTACCCCCCCTTATCACATTTTTCACCACTTTTATCAACTTCCTCCACTCATCTACCCCCCCCTTATCACCTTCCTCCTCTCACATACCCCCCCTTATCACTTTTATCACCTTCCTCCTCTCACCTACCCCCCCTTATCACTTTTTTTCACCACTTTTATCACCTTCCTCCTCTCACCAACCCCCCCTTATCACTTTTTTCACCGCTTTTATCAACTTCCTCCACTCATCTACCCCCCCCTTATCACCTTCCTCCTCTCACATACCCCGCCCTTATCACTTTTATCACCTTCCTCCTCTCACTAAAGAAGAGAAGCTGGTGAAGAAGTCAAAGTGAAGCTGATGAAGCAGCTCGTTTCCCTACCGAACAATTACCTGAAGAAAACAACCACATGTGGTGCTCTATAGTTCAACTTTAATCAATTACATTCTGTTGCTTCTTCTCAACTGCCTGTTGGGCTTCTGTCAGACTTCACCAGCTGTGGTGATTATTCATTTTATTTCTTCCTCTCCATAACAAAGAACATCCACACGTTGTCTGTGGATACAACAGGTTTCACACAAACACATTCCGCTTTCCTGGAACAACACCTTGGAAGTGAATTAATAATAATGTGGACTGGGAAAAATGTCACATCCCTAAAGGGAAATTAGACCCTCAAATTCTGCTAGACATATTAAAAAAACAGCAACAGGAAGCAGTGACTGGGGACAATTTATTATGTTTTTCTATTTTTTTTTCATGCAAAATGCAGGACTAAAACATGATGAAATGTATTTTCAGGACTTCAGTTGGACAGGAATAGTAACAGACCTGTATAGATGTAAATTTGCCAGCGTTGGTGTGAACTGAGGCGAAGATGCCTCCACACGAGTCCAACATGTTTCAGCTTGAGTGAAAGAATTCACACTTTTATCCAACGGCTTCATACTTCATGCAGCAGCAACAAGCAAAAGGAGAGCTAGTGCCAGGGAGGAGGGGTCGTCACAATACTGTATATATATATATATATATATATATATATATATAACATGGCAAACTGCAGCCCAACAGCAACAACAGCTGTCAGTGTGTCAGTGTGCTGACTTGACTATGACTTGCCCAAAACTGCATGTGATTATCATAAAGTGGGCATGTCTGTAAAGGGGAGACTCGTGGGTACCCATAGAAAAAAAATATTTTTTTTTTCTCTGTATGCCTAAACCTAACTTAGTAGTTTTGTAGCCTACACCTAAGGAAGTTTATTATGAAAAGACTGTATGCATGTAACGAACGGAAATTGACACGTGTTGCTGGACATTCGTAGGAAAACGAACAAAAAAGGAGGAATAACGTTTTCATAAGATATCATATGAACCGTTGTATGAGGATACGTTATAGTTGATTTCCTCTGACTGACGTCAGCGAGGAGCTGAGAGGAGTTTTATTTCTAGACACCAACCCGCCCCCCCAAGTGCATTATGGGTCATTTCTGTCCCCGCTGTGACAGCCGATGAATGTGCCGATAAAACACGCTGTGAGACAAACAAGGTGGAGGCATAATGGAAAGTGTGTGTGTGTGTGAGCTGTTAGACTAACAGCTCTTGACAGCCGAAGAGTGACGGGTGAAATGATGGATGGAGACAGAAGAGAAGAAGAAGAAAAAGCCTTTTAACACTTTCAGTGAACACTTGATGATGATGATGTGCAGCTTCAGCTCAGGTGTTTATATTGAATATAGATATAATTCACTAAATATGTTCTTATCAAATGGAGCTTTATTCTGCACATAAAACCAAACTTTCAATTCAATTTCAACCTAAATTTTCTCCTCTGTCTCCCACCTGAGCAGTTTCAGTTTAATGTGCTCACTACAATCTCTCTAAAGTGTCGTCTAACCGTCCAGACCCCCCCTCCCCAACCATCTGATCGGTGGAGAACAATAAGAACTTTATTCTCATTATGCAAGCATAATGAAATTGCAGTTGCGTTAACCTCAAATGGCGCATTCAAAGACTTCACACTAAGGAATGAATAAGGCACACATGAGATAAAACATTAGTAAAAAATTGAGATAAAAAGTGCAGAATCTGAGTACACAAATATAATCAATATGAGTTCAGTAAAGGTGCAGAGTGGCAGACAGTCAGTCTGAGGAGATGTCTGAGTTTCAGTCTAATTGTGTTGATTGATCTGAAGCTGAGGTTTCTGTAAACTAAGGGGAGGATTTGCAGACAATTTTCAGAGTTGAAAAATGTTCTTCCACCTCTTCTGACAGAATCATTTTATCAGTAAACATTTAGACTTCACTGTGCCTCTCACATCGACTATGTTTACATGCACAAAATATTCCGTTTTTTTGCCCTTATTCTGACAAAAGACAATATTCCAACTAAACTGTTTGCACGGCTAATGAAAATTAATATTCCACTAATAATCCTGTTTACATGCAGCTTTGCATACTCTGATTAACATAACTGGTGGTGGACTTGTTGGACTGTGTGAACATTGTTGCATTTGCAACACGGAGCAAAGTTGTTGTTGCACCTAGAGGAATAAATAGTAAAACAGACGTGTGGAAACCACGGATGTATTGAGAGGACTTGGTACAGCGTTGGAGGCGGGGCCTCGTTCATTCCTGTGAAAGTTGCTCAGTGGAGCATGATGCCAAATGGCTCGACTTCCGTCTGGAAAAGTTCTTTGGATCGTCTGGCGATCTAACGCATCCATTGGGCCCATGGAGCAGGTGCAGTAGCGTCTGCTCGGTCACAACTTATAGGACCTAGCGATTAAATAAGGACTATTAGAGTGTTCATAATGGGGAGTTGATTCACCTAAAAAAAAATGTTCCTCTGAGTTACAGACGTCTCTTTCCCAATGTAAGTCTATGGGAAAAAGTCTTTTTGGGCCCAATGGCATCACGTGACGGACACAGAAGTTGTAGTACCGCCGTTTGGCCACTACAAAAATTGGCATCAACGACCGGCGCTCCTTCTGGGGGCTTGGTAGAAACCAGAGGAAACCGTGTGCCAACAATTTACCGTCTATTTCTCACGTATGTTTCCATGACAAAATGTAGTCTGGAGACCTCATCGGTGATCCCTCCTGGTGAAAGATCTTGTAGTGTTAATTAATCTTAAGGTGGTTATTCAACATGCCGGAGCGTCGAACGTCTTCAAGCGATGAAGATCCTCTTTTCAACAGCAGCACAGATGGTTCTTATGGATGTTTATGATTCAGATCTGTTGTCAGACATATTTTAGATATTAATTATCAACATGTGTTCAGCGTGTATACGCGTCTTGAGTGTTCTCGCAGCACTCGCAGCAGACAGATGGTCGAGAGCGTATAGGAGCTTATCTGAGATACTTCATATAGCACAAACACTTCATTAGTGTGTGTGTCACGTATCAGGGAGCATATGGATCAGTACTGCGTGGAAACAGCAGCACCACAAAACACATTTCTACATTACAAAAAAAATACATCTAATATGTTTTTTTCTAACAATTAAACAGCAATGTTGGAACATGTTTGAAATTAAAAACCAGATACCTGAACGGCGTTCCCATCAGCCTCAGCTGTGACTCCACCTAATATTATCCAATCTAATCATAATTTCAGGGTATATTTAAAAGCTTTAAACTCATCCAGTATGTCCAGCCTGCAGTAACAGGGACGCTCCAGCATAGTGACAGATCTGTAACCACATGGTAATCACCTCCTATTAAATAAAGTGATATTTGAGCAACACACCTGCTCCCGGTCCTGAGAGACGAGTCAGCGAGCACCTGAACTCAGACTGAGGTTTTAAATCCTGTCAGGTCAATAAAACAGAGAGAGAAAGAGGAAGACAGGTAGATTGTTTTATTCTTTTGGTCAGGGTTGGTCAGTTGTCAAAATGTGAATTAGATGTTATACACCACCAGCCGTCTCCCAGGTGACTGATGGGGCTCAGGTGAGACTGATGATGTTGTCTTTTACCTGCTGACAGTCCATTTCTTTCCATCACAAACTAAAGTTGTCTCTCGAGGCCCAGTAAGAAACGTACTCACTCGTGGGGTGAAGTAAAACTGCACAGTTCAGGAAGAGTGCAGGTGACATTTTAAAAAGTTTGATCAACGACATCACAGCGTGGCGCTATATCGCCGGAAAACCCTAAAAGATGTTGCACCAAAATCAATTACCTTTTTAATGTTTAAAATAGTTTAAAATAAGGTATAAAGACATGATTTTCTCAAGGTACAGGGATGAGGTGGAGGTTTGACAATCACCAGGTGTTTACAGGGGTTACTGTTTATTTATTTATTACTGTTTATTTATATATTACTGTTTATTTATTTATCTGGTTTGTTCAATATTAAGTAATGATTTGGTATTCTTGACTGATAATGAATTCATATTTTGATAAGGATAATTATATCAGTAATTCATTTATATTTCTATATGACAGAGATGAAAGGTAATAATTATGGTTAAACAAGTTTAGGAAAAATAACTCAGATTATATGTTTAGCTCAATAAGGAGGCTGGTTACTCATTAATGAATGAGTTATGGAGAAGGGGTGGGATTAAATAAGTTTGTACTTCTTCTCACTCCTTTTCCAATATGTAAACCAAGGCAAGTGTTTGACAATTTCTTTTGCTTATGATTTTCATTGTATGTGGATACTGCTTTTTTCTGGCAGTCCACTTGTTGTATGATGATTCTCTTTTTTTTTTAAATTATTAATATTATTTTACATGTTCAAAATAAAATTTGAAATGAAATGAAATGTATTGAAATTGACACGTGCGTCACGTGTTGCTGGACATTCGTAGGAAAACGCAAGAGAAATATGTTGTTGAAAGTGTCACGAATGTACACGAATCAAATAGATTATGACTATTTCGAGAGCTGCTGTGAGATTAAGTTGGATATATATTAGACGCGAGACAAAAAAAACAGGAGGTCTGGGTGGATGGGTGGGTAAAACAAACACAGGACATTCACCCGGTGTTGGTGCCCCGTGTGAGGTAGGCTACGACATACGTACGTAACATAAGTGATGTAGCAAACATAGTTATTTTAACCCAACCCAAGTAGTTTTGTTGCCTCAGCCTACGTAAGGCCAAGGGGGTCACGACCAAGCGCCAAAATGTGACGACCTGGGTCTCGGAGGAAAATAGAGAATTTAATAGTGCATTTTTACCACATTTTTTTTGGGCTCTTTTGACAGTAAAGGTCGCCGAGCCTTTTTCCAGTGCTTTCTAAGGAGTATCCTTAGACTTAATCCTAGTAAATGTCACTTTCCTTGTCTCGATAAACAACTTTGTCAACTTGAAATGATGCACAATCCTGACAAGTGCCGGGGGGCGTAAACGACCCGGTACAGAGATAGAAAGCCACGAGGGACTGACTACCACCTCTACATCACCTCTACAGCCACAGATGCTAATTGAGGATTCAAAGTGCTTTCTGTTTATCTGTCGGCAGCCACAGTTGGATTAATATGTTTTAATTCTCTCTTTTTTTCTGATCTAACAATGCTGTGGTTTATCTCACCTGCTCTGTAAAAGCATCATGGTCTGCAGCTGCTGTTAATCACCTTATATTTTACTGAATTCAATATGACGCGGCTGATCATTACCATAATTTCTGACCTGTTGGATGTTGTTGGGTCGCTGTAACATGTGGGTGGATAAACATGTGGACCGTGGTGGTTCTTGTGAGTGATTTGATGGCTGGTTAATGGACGGAGGGATGGATTGTTTGACTGAATCACGTTGTACTATACCCAAACATCAAACAAATGAGGCTTTTCATTCATTCACAGCTCCATCAGGAGCAGCATTTCATTGCAACAGTTGATAATTGGATGTAATTGTCTTTCTTCATTCAATAATCCGCCTCCTCCTTTACAGCGTCCCCGGGAGTCTTTGCTTTTTTTCCTTCCATCATTTAAACGCATCATTTGCTGTCGTATCGTTTAGAAACACGAGCGGTTTTCAGCCTAATCAATTTTCAGATAAACGCATTACGCCGCAGAGACGAGGTGTCCAATTAGAGATCAGCGTTGCGTCGCCGTGAATGCAATTAATTCCCCCGTTTATGAAGATGCATATCATTTGATCCTGGAATAAATATTATAGCAAATATCACTTTCAATTTGTATCGAATTACTCTGCACCAATTATATCCACATTTAAGAGTAATTTTACTTTGACATACAGCTCTCTCTGCTGTGTGTTTATTTAATCCGCTGTGATGTCTGTAATTTAGTTAGCGAATCAGCATCTAAACAGGAAGGAGATTCTTTTGGTTGGTTTTAAAAGCAGGAACAGACAACAGGTCCATTATGGTTTCATAAAAGGTGGATTAGTAGGCTATTTCATACTAATGGGGGATATTTTGCTCCAACGATAATGACTTGTTCTGTACCAGTACAGGAAATATTTTCACCGTAATTATCTTTTATTTTACTCAACACACTCCTAAAGGTAAAACAAACCAAAACCACTGTGCTTCTGTTTCTGCAGCTTTAAAACGAGCCTGATTGGCTCTCGCCAGGTTGTCGTTTGCATTGCATCAGAGGTCGTTTGCATAAAGTTGAGCTTTTCCTAACTTTCCCCTGGTGTGTCGCTGGCTGCCTTTTTAAATCATTGTATGCGTCAGGCTGCAACATCAGGTCCCATTCACAATGAATTGCAGCCTGTTGCTGTCCCAGTGTTTGAGTCTGTAAATCAGCCCATTAACCTGCTCCAGTGGAGCTGCTCAGTGGGCAACAGTTCCCCGCCCAGTCGCCAGGAATAAAATGTTGGCATTGTATGTTTCTGCAAACCACGGATACTCTGAATGTGGACGTTTTTGCATTCAGTCACAGAAAGTGACGTTGTACAACGAGCGACTGTTATTGGAAGTTACGTGGTATTATTACAAATATAAACAAGCAGGAAAGTCAACTAAGGGCGGTTTGGGAGGAGTCGTGGATGGGTCAAACAAACCTGTCCGGTTGCACTAAATGAAACATGAATGACACGGTAATTCTCAATTCTCAGTCATACTGTATGTACGCCATGTAGTCTGTACTGACTGCAATGTAAACGCATCCGTGTGAATATGCTACACTCAGAGTTTGTTACGTAGAATAAAAAGAGAGATAGAGACGGCTGATGGAGGGAGGGAGGGGAGGTGGATGGGTCCAACAAATACAGAAACTACGTTTGTTACGCCACGTTGTTACGCCACGTTGTTACGCCACGTTGTTACGCCACGTTGTTACGTTGTTACCTTGTTACGCTACCTTGTTACGCTACCTTGTTACGCTACCTTGTTACGCTACCTTGTTACGCTACGTTGTTACGTTACGTTGTTACGTTACGTTGTTACGTTACGTTGTTACGTTACGTTGTTACGTTACGTTGTAACCTACGTTGTTAGGTTACGTTTTTACGTTACGTTGTTACGTTACGTTGTTACGTTACGTTGTTACGTTACGTTGTTACGTTGTTACGTTACGCTGTTGCGTTACGTTGTAATGCTACGTTGTTACGCTACGTTGTTACGCTACGTTGTTACGCTACGTTGTTACGCTACGTTGTTACGCTACGTTGTTACGCTACGTTGTTATGCTACGTTGTTAAGTTACGTTGTTAAGTTATGCTGTTAAGTTACGTTGTTACATTGCATTGTTACGTTACATTGTTAAGTTTCGCTGTTAAGTTACGTTGTTACGTTATGTTGTTAACGTTGTTACGTTATGTTGTTAACATTATGTTGTTGTTGTTGTTGTTGTTGTTGTTACTGTTACGTTACGTTGTTAGGAATCAGCTTCATGACTCTTGAAGTCACGTGACTCGAGTCCTCACTTCGACTGAAATCCAGCCACCCTGACCTCCAATATGGCCGCTGGTCACCTGAGTAATGACAGTGAGCTGATCGGATTTAAATCTCATTCAGCTGCTGTGCTCAGTACCATATGTCAGGATAATAGTGTCAGATACAATCTGAAAATAGAGGTGTGATGCAAATATAGCTTCATTATAAACATCATTATGTGGTGGAAGATAAACAGCACACAGTGATAGCATGTGGGATTTCTAAGAACAAAGCTATTAGCTGACAGTTTAGCGGCTCACATCAGGTAACTAATTAGCTGCAGGAGATCACGGAGCAGCTGTCTTCTCTGCTCATTTCCCCACTTAATCCTTTTTATATTTGAACAGATGTTGACATCCAGAGAGAGGAAACATCTGCATCATTGGAACATATCTTTAATCTAAAGGCATGGACTGTTCCTTTTAATTAAGAAAATGAAATAAGCATAGTTTGGCTCTTTGTTGTAATGTTATGTATATCCATCACTTGCAGCTCGAGCCATTTACTCTGGTCAGTACAAGCAGCAGGTGACATTTCATGTGTCGTATTAAATGGAGGGGAACCTCCACCCATCTGAGACAAAACACCACAGAGGCAGACAGATGTTGCCCCCCCACCCCCCACCCTCTTTAGTATTCTGTCATCAACCTCATTTAAAACTAGTCATGTGAATCGCTTTGCTTTCCACTCTGAAGTAATCCAGGAGGAACTGTATCAAATGTTAGTTTAAAGCATTACAAAAGTCAATATTCTCCTAAATTTCTCTCATATTTTCTCTTAATTTTCTGTTAAGAGAAGTCAACTCCAGATGTGTTCTTAAATCTGTTCCTACCAGGTGTGCTGAAAGATGAATCCCACTTGATCACATGTGGCCGATTGTTTATTATCAGCATAGGTAACCCCCCCCCCTAAACACTCAAAATTCCATCCTTTTCCAGACTCAAATTTCCACACGCCTCGGTAGATTTTTCAGACCATATTTGACATCTGCTGTGAAAAGACAGCCCGTTTCCCGCACAAGTTACCCTTTTGCGGCGGTAGGAGACACACCAGGCTTTCCATTAACTACAATGTAATCCGTGGCAAAAGTAAACACACATAAAGTGTTGTGGTGACGTAATCTAAAGAGTGAAAGAGACACACAGGACGGGTGGGAGGGGAGGTGGATGGGTCCAACAAACACGGGTGTTAAGTTTCACTTTCACTTGCATGCATTAGCCGCGGTCTCCACGACGACGGCGGTTGTCCTTCCTTCTCCAGTCAGCTTGGTTCTCAATTTCCCAACGTGACTGCGTCATCGGCTGTCCTCACAACAGGATATCCGATCGTAAATATTGAACATGTTTAATATTTGAAATCGGTGCGGCCAGGATGGACTTCCGAGGCGATCGGGGGATGTAAAAAACACTCTTAACATACTTCACACCACAGGAACATCTGGAAAGATCATCTTTAGAACCATCAAACAATCAGGAGGGAAGAATCAGGCCCAAAATCAGCTTGATTCTCGTGCAGTGTGAACCCGGCATTAGAGAAAACAAGTTGAAGATTGAAGCAGCATTATTATCATCATTATTAGTCAACCTCTGTTTATTTGGATTCCAGTGGTGCATGTAGTTATATCATGAGACCTCTTTAACATAAACCATTCAGCTGAAAAGCAACTCTCTTTTCTTTAAAGTAAAAACTCTGGAAAAGTCCCAGAAGGAAAAAGAAACTGCATTCGACCGTCCAAAGTTTGGGTTTAGTTTGAGCTTCTCCAAACAAAAGCAATGTGGCGTGAAATGCCTCCATTACTTTGGTGTCGGCATCAGAAAGAAGATGAGTCTGCAGACCTTTTCAGCATCACAGCCAAAAGCCTTCTGTGGCTGCACCGGCTCCCCGTCTTAGTTTAAAAGACACAGAGAAGAGAAGAGAGTATATGTATTCCTTTATTGTTAAAAAGTTCATTAAAATACATCTTTTAATCATGAGTTTTATTCTACTGAGGTAACAGACACAATGCTTAAACATTAAAAAGAAAAACAGATTGTATGATGTTGGATAAGAAATTAGTTTGGATAGAGATCATTTAACTGTAAGTAAACACAGAACAGTATTTAGTTGTTTGTTGCTCTGGGGAGTCGTCTCAGCAGCTGGTATTTTTTATTTCCTTTCTGCCGTAGCTCCAGTTTATTTTGGCATTTCTCACCCTGAAGCTCTTTGAATGAACAGAATAATAAAGCTGTGACTTTGGACCGGCCCTGTGTCGTGCTGCTCGTCCTATTTAGATGTAATCTGGTGGCGTTCGGGGCTTCGGTTTAGTTCCAGTTTGTTTACTGTTCCTACCGCCCACCCTGAAGCTCACTGATTGAGCCGCTGCTTCAGACTTCTCAGCCCGCGAAGTGTCTTTACTGTTCATGCTGTCTGGGCCGTGACATGATAATAACATAGAACCATTTGAAACTGACACGACCTCTGTGGGTGCTGCTGTTGACAGGAGAGGATCTTTTCACTTTGACAAGTAAAATGAAAGGAAGGGCTGCGTTTCCAGTTGAGATTCGACTGAACATAAAACTAATACAAGCGCTGATTTCAACTCACACTTTTAATGGCAGCAGTCGCTAGGTAAACAGTAGAAAAAAAATGTAATCCACCGGGAAAGTAAGTTGAGTTTGATCCGTCTGGTCTGAAATCTCGTTTGTTTTGTAGTCGCAGGTTAAGATTTTGGAGTAAAAGTTTCATCGGTTGAAGTTCGTTCTAATTATCCCTCTTTCTGTCTACACTTTCCCAAGCAACACCTGAATGCTAAATACCGGTGATACATCTTCTCCATCACCAGCTCCCTCCCGTTGTTTTGCTCCATGTAGGGTTTTTGTGCTGATGCCGCCCCCTTTATGAGCCCGGTGCACTTGTCCGACAGCGTAATCATCAAAAGCAGACTATTCTTGTGGAAACTGCTCTCTCTTTCAGGTCCTCTGTTAGTGTCATCCTCAGTCTTTTGCACATTTTGAAATCATCTGGCTCGACAGAGGCAAAAAGCAATAAAGGGAAGAAAGAGACAGCAGGGACAGAAGTGGAAGTTCAGGAGAGAGACATGAAACGAGAGGAAATAGATGTCAGTGGAGAGCAGGCGAGGAAGCTCATTACTGAAGGAAAGATGACCGACGTGACTCCACACACACTGAGAATGACTGAACCTCCATGTTACTCTGGAGTTTTGTTGCCTAAACCTAAAAGTGACACCGAGGGGCGTGACAAAGCAGCCGTATATGACGAGCTGGGATGAGAACGTGTTGAAATGAGATTTGGGCTTTAAACTGTGGCACTCAACCTGTCAGATTGACTCCATCAGAAGCTTCAGATCAGCTCTCAGTATGCAAATATGGATGAATCATAAAAATGCAGACAGCATTGGAGCATATGACTAATTGGTTGAGATAAAAGCCCTCAAAGGCATTTATCTATGTAAAATAAAGTACTCAGCAACAATTTATGAGTCAAACTTTGAAGCTGTTTGTTTTTTTAAACTTGGACATTTGTTGTAATGTTTTGAATAACTCTCATTAAAGTAGGTTGTTGTTCAATGTTAACCCTGCAGATACGAGCCCACAGAAAGGAGGAGGTCGAAGTGGACGGGTGGGTCAAAAAACACAGGACTTTCACCAGTAGACCGATATTGGTGCCCCGTGTGAAGCCAAAAGTTAACGTTGATTTTTTTTTTTTACGTAACTGCCGTACTTAAATTATGGCCCTTCTGGTGTTATTTTAACCCAAAGCACCATCTTTTCCTAAACCTTACTAATTAGTTTTATTTTGAAAAGACTGGAGCGGAACTTGACACGTGCGTCACATGTTGCTGGACATTCGTAGGAAAGCGCAGGAAAAATACGTTGTTCAAAGTTGTGTTGAGCGCCATGGAAAAAAAGGGAAGTTCGTGTCTATGTACACGGATCAAACAGATTAAATTTCATGACTATTTCACGAACTGCAGTGAGACTGTGTTGGTTCTTCCCAGGCTGAGGATGGATGAAAGGGCTGTTTGCTCATGCCGACCTGATGGATTCTGTATGTGAGCTATAGGACTAATGAAAGATGCTCAAAGTGCCGTATTGATTATTTCTTTTGGGGCGGTTGGTTTTTCAGACAGCTTCTGAGTTCAGCTGGAAATAAAAAAAAAACAATGTTTGCGTCAGCGGAGACATTTTTAATTTAGAAAAAGTGAGATGAAACCTTATTGATCTGGTGTCGAAACTGAGTCTGCTGCAACAATTATTAGAAAAACTGAGAAAGAAAACACAATATGAGGCTCAGTAGTAGTTTGCTTTTATTGCTCTGCGTGTTTATTTCTTAGCATCTCGTCCTGTTCCGTTCTTTATAAAACTTCAGTTCAATCCTCACCAGCAGTGTTTTTGATGCATATTTCAGGAGCAATTTTTGACATCCCTCGCTTTGTTCATCCCACAGAACTGTGTCCTGTCCAGGTTGCCAGGTTGTGAATTTCATATAGAAAATTTGACAACAGAGCTCGATCAGTGAAGCTTTGAAAGGATCTAAAAGGAAAACTTTAGGTCAATATTATGTCAGCATTGAAATAAACAAGAATTGTTTTGCAAAATATCAAATATATATCAGCTAACTGATAAAACAAGTTTTCTCCATGAGCAGTTTGTTTGAACCTTGGATTCATCTGAATCATTCAGATTAAAAAAAATAAAATAAATCATCACTTGCACTTCAAAATAATTCTGACTGAATCATTTTCTAAGAGCTTTCAGACAGCGGGAGCTCATTTTTTGTTACCAAATCTTTCTGTGAAGCTCCACAGAATCGCATTTCCTTTTGTATACTGATCTTCCTGCAGTATATTTATATTACTGGCCATCAAATAATTACTCTCCCCCATGTTACTACGAAGGGACTCACGTAACACAACGTCGGTGTCCGGATTTACCTCCGGCGACGTCATCGTCCTCTGTAATCCTCTTGGGAAATTCATTTCTGTTTACATGGCTCTGAGTCCTTTCTCTCTCTGCTGCAGACAAAGACAAATTTCATCCACACAGATGAGAGCCGGCTCTTATCTGCCGCCACTATAATTGGAATTTAACCGTTTGTGTGTAATCTGATGTTGCGATGGATCCATCTCCGGCATGTTTCAGTCTCCCAGAATGAACACAGCTCCTCTGTTTGCTGTGTGTTGTTCTGCTCTGGTGGTTCTAGGCTACACTCACATATATAATGGATTTCATGTTCTTACATGTGTTGCTGTAACTGAGCTGTGAGCAAGACCCTAAAGTCTTCGGGTAGTTGCTCGGACCTGGTTCTCTCTCATCCTCCTATCTTAGTATTGAGAGCCTATTTTATCACAGCAGTTAGGGAAATAGTCAAGAAATTTAATCAGTTTGATTCTTGTACATAGACACAAATTTCCCTTTTTTTGTGACACTCAGCACGACTTTCAACAACGTAATTTTTGTGCATTTTCCTACAAATGTCCAGCAACACGTGTGTCAATTGTTGCTCCAGTATTTTCAAAATAAAATAGGTTTAGGAATATATTGACTTGTTTAGGCTTCGGGAACAAAACTACTTAGTTAGCTTTAGGAAAAGATCGCAGTTTGGGTTTAAATAACAACGTAAATGGCAAAACTTAAGTTACGTGACAAATAAATCAACGTTGACTTCTAGTTTCACACGGGGCATCAACAGCGGTCTCCTGGTGAAAGTCTGGTGTTTTTAGACCCACCTATCCACCCCGACCTCCTCCCTGCGTGGCGTTCACTGCTCTTTATACTTTCCGGTTCATGAAATCTAATCTAGTTGATTCGTGAACATAGACACAAATTTTCCTTTTTTTTTTTATGACACCCAGCACGACTTCCAACAACGTATTTTTTGTGCGTTTTCCTACAAATGTCCAGCAACACGTGATGCACGTATCAATTTCCGCTCCAGTCTTTTCAAAATAAAACTACTAAATTAGGTTTAGGAAAAGATCAACTTAGTTTAAGCAACAAGCCACTTAGTTAGATTTAGGAAAAGATCGCAGTTTGGGTTTAAATAACACCGGAAGTGGCGTAACTTAAGTTACGTGACAAATAAATCAACGTTGACTTCTGGTTTCATACAGGACACGAACAGCGGTCTCCTGGTGAAAGTCTGATGTTTTTTGACCCACCTATCTACCCCGACCTCCTCCCTGCGTGGCGTTCACCGCTCTCTATACTTTCCGCTTCATGATTACGTGGACGAATTGATTTCTTGCTGACCATCACGAAAAAATTCGAAATTTGTGTCTATATACACGAGTCGCTATTACTACCCCAAAGTGATGAAGGTTGGGGTAGTAGTACTGGCAAGAACTTGAATTTACTGTCACCCCTGGCTGTTTCTTTCATTTGACTGGAGCCAGGATGCTAGTTGACATGCAAACATTGTAAAAACGCTGGCACTGGACGCATAAAAACTTCATCACTGAACGAGATCCAGGGCTCAATGTCGACATGCTTGTCTGGTGGCAATTTCCGATTTTTGTTGTCTTGGCAGCCTAAAGTAACACAGCAGGTGGTTTGTGATCTTTTCCCTCCATCAGCAGGAACACAGTTCTTGTCAGAACTCTCTAAACCACATTATGACACCTATTTTTCCAACAATGTTGTAATAAAAATACCACAAAAAAACAATAGAATCATTCATAATTACATGACTGATAAAACAGTCAAGAACAATTCTCGAAAGACACAATGGGCCCTATTTAAACGAGCCATAGCCCATGGTCTAAAGTGCATTTAGGGCGTGTCCTCCTTTACTTTTGCTAGTTAAGTGACACATAATCCGGACGCAAAGTAAGGCGCAAATTAATCATAGGTGTGCTTTGGGCGTCACAGGAACTAAACCAGTCAGAGTGTCGTCTCCCATTCCCATTAAAAGCCAGGTGCGCCTGCACAGAAACGTACAATGCCAACTGTTCTCTACATCTTCCATCCAGTCAACACCTGCTTCCCTCCATCACTGGATCTTCCGCTCTGATGATGCAGAGGTCATTGTGTAGTACTGCCCGCCACTTGGACAAATGAAGCCTCTCTCCTGACGTCTGTACTCCCTCTTCTCTGCTTTCATCATTCGTCCCCTCCACGCTGTCTTTTGATTCGCGGTCACACTTTGAACAATAGATGCGTCCCTGATTGCCTCCGTCGTGCAGCAGCTGAGGAGGTGCAGAGCTTTATTCTGCTCCTCCTGGTTTCGGGCGGGTCTGTGATTGCTCTCTGCACCTTCCTGTGAGATCGTTATGTGACTCAGTCAATTTGGCACTTCTTTCTTATTTTCTGCTTCTCTTCGAGGGTCTGACACATTATGGTAATCTTTCACAATAGTTCTGACTCAACCGTCCTTGTGGAAACATCTGAATGAACACAAGAAAACTCTGCTTTTAGTCTGCAGCTTCAAGTTAAATCAATATCTCAAACTTCTGAATAGTTCAGTTTTTTTTTTTTGCAAAGAATGAGATGAATGTCAATTCATCAATGTTTATGTGTTCAGTGCAGAGCTGGAGTCAGGATGTGGTTAGCTTAGCTTAGCATAAAGACTGGGCCAGGGCGAAACAGCTAGCCTTGCTCTGTCCAAAGATGCTATCACACTCCTCGGCCCCGAGCTTTCCATAACTACAGTGTAAACCCATCCACAGCAGCGGTAGGGTGACCAGGTGACCCACTTTACGAGGGACTGCACAGCTTTTTTATCTCTTGTCCCACGTCCCACATATTGAGACAATGTCCCACATTTTCATTGGCTCTAGTTTTCAAAAGTCAAACCACTGAGGACAGAAATCTGGCTTTTATCCAACGGCTGTGAAGAAAGCAGGGAAGGCTGTCATCACACGAGGGTGGAGGTTAACATTTCACTGTCTTTGCTACGCTACGCCCAACGGAGAATCACCGCAAAGTCACAAGCTCTGCAGATTTATGCAGAATATGATGGAAACTACCACAAAAAAAAGGAAGAGCAGCTACAACAAAAGACTGTGAAACTACTTATAAGTATTTATAAGATGATGGAAGGAGATTATCAGAGTTTTTCTGTGAAATTTGCCAGTTATTTTAGTTCATGTGAGTCTCACAAGAGTCTCCTGCTTCCTTCCCAGTAGAGAAGCGTCATTGTCGTAGCCTTGCGTCAGCATGCTGACACCTAACCTTGTAGGTGGTGGATCCATCATGTCCAACCTGGCCACCATTCACTCACTGTGGTCTATATAACCTCAACGTCACTGGTTTGATCCCCCTCCTTTCTGTCACCATAGCAACTGATAAAAGCACCACAGGGTACATGTGAATCAGAAGAGACATTCATTCATTAAAATGACACAGATGTCTTGTTAGGTGGGAGGCAGCAATGAAATACCACGATGAACCACAGTCACTCCATTATTGTTATTATTATTATTTCCTCATTCATATATTGAAGCCAGGTGATGGTGAAGTGCACTGATTCATGTTTTATTTTGAGATTTGCTTACAACAAAAAAAACAACTTTTTATTTTTAAATATTTTAAATTTATTACTTTCTATATTTTTTCTCTTTGTATTCCTCTGAATTTCTGTATTTATTTATTTTTTTGAAACTTTTTTTTTCTTGTTAATATCTAAAATGAGTCCTTGTGTGCATACTTGCACATTTGTATGTATGTGTGTGTGTGTGTGTGTGTGTGTGTGTGTTTAAGCATGCATTTTCCTGAGTGACTTTTTCTTTCAACACTGTAGCTAATAGCCCAACCGGCCAATGAACTCTGACGGCCCTAAAACACTCTACTTTCCTTGAAGGGGATTTTAATGGACTTTCTGCCTCATTTCCTGACACACTAAACACCAACGAGACAGATGGAGGAAGGAGAGAGACGATCGCCTCTGACAATCTGGTAAAACTAAACCTACAGCTGCAAGGTTTTTTATGGAAAAATGTGTTTAAATTTACTAAAGATAAGCTGCAGTAGAAAACCGTGAAAATTTACTTTTTTTAAAGCCCCCTTTCAGTGTATTTTGGCATTTCTATCATATTCCATATTTATTTGAGTCATTTCCTGTCTAGGTTAATTCGCCAAATACCAAAATGTTGATGGCCAAAAACCAATATGGCGATGTCCAAAAACCAAGATGGGGACGGCGAAAAAACCAAGATGTTGACAGCCAAATACCAAGATGGCGGCAGCCAAATATAAGTTTGCTTTTTACTTCTGGCGATTGCGTTCCTGCTTCAAAAATCATAAAGTGGTGTTGATTTGTGGAGATTATCTTGCTGAACAAAACTTTTAAGTATCATAAATGTTTGTTTGCCGCAGAGCTTATTTCCTGCAATAATCCAAAACCCAATGGAACAATCCCATTGGGTTGTTGTCGAGGGAACCGGGGCGATGTTAACTTCCTGTTGGACTACAAAAATCCCTCATCCCTGCAGCACTATATTCTCTATTGTAATGCAGGTATATGGCAATCACACCAACAACATCATCACACATATTCAAATGTAATCAAACCAGCTGCATATCTGTGGACATATCTGGATCCACCCTCAGGTTCAGACCCACAGCTTGACAATCACCAGTACATATGGAGGGTCTGTCACACAAACACACACACACACACACACACACACACACACACACACACACACACACACACACACACACTGTGGAATGACCCAGAGGCCAGATGAGAGCTGTGAAGGGAGAACTGGTACTGGTGTTGCATTAACCTGTAACGCCTTGTCAAAGTAGTCCAGTCAAACTGTCTCAGAATACCAGATACACACACACACACGCACACACACACACACACACACACAGTGGTGTGTCAGTGTGATTAAGACTCCTTGACTTTTAATCAGTTTAATTAGGCGTCTGAAAAGGCCAGTGTGAGGTTTACTGGTCAGATAAAGGAGCAGGAAAGGCCAGTTCTCTGTTCGCTCATTAAACCCAACATGATACATTCAGTTTAAACCTGCAGGAGGACAATGAGACTGTTGAGTCTCAGCAGTCGGACACAAGTTACACATAATCAGCACAGATGATACACATCCGAATGCTTTTCTTTTTCTTTTGCACTGACTCTGCGTTCTAATATCCACACTACTATACTATTTATTATGCCAGAAAAAGATTTAGTAGGTCCCAATACATAGTATGTCAAAAACAGCCGGATATCCTACTACATCCGGTTGCATTTTGCAGCGTACAAGCGAGCATGCTTTTCTGGCTGTTCTGACCCACAATCCTCTGCGCAGCGCTACCAGGATGTTGACGGCCAAAAACCAAGATGACTACGGGCAAATACCGAGATGTTGATGGCCAAAAACCAAGATGGCGACAGCCAAATACCAAGATGTTGACGGCCAAAAACCAAGATGGCGACAGCCAAAAACCAAGATGGCGGCAGCCAAATACCGAGATGTTGACGGCCAAAAACCGGGATGGCGATGGTCAAATACCAAGATGGCGATGGCCAGATACTGAGATGACTACAGCCAAAAACTGAGATGTCAACGGCCAAATACTGAGATGTCGATGGCCAAAAACGAAGATGGTGACTGTCAAATACCAAGATGGCAACGGCTAAATACTGAGATGGCGACTGCCAACTTAAGGTCTTACAGCATCCTCACCTATTGAAAATTCTCTGTGCATTGTGAGCAAAAGTCTTCCAACTTCTCTGAGTTTTATATTGAATATAGTCATATCTGGTGTGATCCTGTCCATGCTTATTGAGCTGATAAAATCTACCAGCGTCTTTTCAGACAAAATCAACGTTTGCTGGCTCGAAATGAAACCTGCTTTTGTTTACTTCTGTTTGAAATCAAGGACCCATTGTTGAAAAAAATGGCTACAAATTTCGATGGGTAATTTTCCACCATTGTTGTTGACTGCAACCGTGCAGTTCTGAAATGGGAAACGTGTGAGGCGTAGCTGTGAATTTTACACTGTAAAGTCTAAAAGACAGATTTTTGGTGGAATGTTCCTTTAAGTCTAACTCAATCACATCCTCTTCATCCTCTTCAGCCTCACACAGATGAACAACATCACAAACACAACCAGACATCTTTTTTCTTATTCACTGAGCCAAACAGCCTCTGAAAAAAAGAGTTGGTTCACATTCACGTTGGCTGGACTCCATCAAAGTCATCGCTCGAGGTGAATTCACACACTTTGTGTCGCCATGTGGACAAAGAGAATACACACACACACACACACACACACACACACACACACAGAGAGAGCTCACATAATTTCCTGAATCCATGCCCAACTGAATGCGTGTGATTTTCTTTTTTTCAACATTGACATGCTAATTTATTCATAACTGTCACGTTACAATTGGAGCCTCTAATGGGAGTCCTGTGAAATAGGAGTGGATGATGTGTGTGTGTGTGTGTGTGTGTGTGTGTTTCCCTGGTCAGCAGATGATTGATGTATTTTTCAAGATAGTCTGTTACTTGGTGTGGAGGACGGAACCTGCCAAAATCAATGAATAAATAAATAATATTAAAAAATATTAAAAGTTAATTGAAAAAAAGTTATTTTTATTTATGTATTTATTTTTGTTTTTTTTTATTTATTATTTATTTTTGCATCTATTTTTATTTATGTATTTATTTTTTTGATTTTTTTTTAATTTATTATTTATTTTTGCATCTATTTTTATTTATTTATTTATTTTATGATTATTTAAATTTATTATTCATTTTTGCATTTATTTTATATTTACTTTTAAATGTATGTATCTATTTATGTGTTTAAGCATTTATTTATTTATTTATTTCCACATGATTGCATCTCATACGTTTAAATAAATTGAAACAGAAATATCAATTTATGTCACATTTTATCAATTAATTAATGAATGACTAAATTTATTTTAAACATTATTTTTGTTACTTTTAATGTCATATTTATTTACTTATTTATGATTTTTGAGTTTTGATTTTGGCAGGTTCTGTCCTCCATATCTTGGTCTCTCGCTGCATCTTTAAAGAAAAAAAAAAAAAAAGACAGCTGCTGTTGAGTGTGTGAAACACAAATACTCTGTGTCTAGTGGTATATCAGGATTTGTGTGAGCTAAAACCTCCAGCAGATTATTACCATTCGGCAAATAAGCGGCAAAAAAAGCAGCAATCATGAATAAATCAGGCAGCCGCGGCCGTCAGAGAGCTGGAGAGAATTTGTGGAGTTTTTATGAGCACCAAAGTAAAGCAAGGCTGCAGTGATGATGTGTTGAATCACTATTGTGTATAGAAATGGTTAAATAAAGGGAGTAGTGGTGAAAGGAGATTCATCCTGTGGAGGTTTTAATGAATAACATCAGTGACCTTGTTTAATCATTTGTTTTGTTTGACCTCAACATGTCGGATGAATATTGCTGTTTTTCAGAATGAATGCATCACAAATTTGTTTTTAAAGATTTTTTAAAGATAATTTTTTGATGATTTCAACAAGCAATAATTTCTATTTTACAGAAAGAAGATGGAAATAAAGGGTTGAAAGGTTGAAAGGTTGAAAGCGTGGTGCAGCAGGAGGGTCGGTTCAAGCTGTGGAAATAACACCGAGTGATGGAGGTCGAGTCTCCTGCCGGCCTCAAGATGTCCTGTTCAGCTCTGATAGCAGTCAGCTGGAGGAGGAAGAGGACTTCACACAGACAAGAGAGGAGAGGAAGATGATTAAACACAGGTAGGTCACACTGAACTACCTCACCTATAAATACATACCAGGATGAGTCCTGAATATACGTAACGATTATATTCATCCTCCATTAATCTGCAGACTTTAATGTCAGAAAATAGTGAAAAATACAAGGCGACGTTCTCAAATTCAAACATTTGTATTATGTGCTATTCTTTATTATATATATACTTTATTTTTTCGAGATTGTTTTCATATATGCAATTTACAGTTCATACCTACAAAGGTTTATGAGCAAACTTTTAAGTAATGATCTTATAAAGGAACAGAGACAAAACAAGATGTACACAAAAGAAAACATCAGCATTATAAATGATACAAAATAAATAAATAAATAAATAAATAGATGAATAGATAAATAAAATAAAATAAAATAAAATAAAATAAAATAAAATAAAATAAAATAAAATAAAATAAAATAAATAAAATAAAATTAATAGAATTAGATGAAAAAAATAATAAAAAAGGGGCAGAGATACAACAACTAGGTTGGATGCTATATTCAAGTTTATACATTAGATTCATTTACATATACTAAGGATACCGGTGTATATATGTACACATATATTTCCATATCTACATTTATACATTTATATAGACATATAAACATACACATACCCATACCCATATAGATATTCATAATAAATACTGTGAAAATAATGTATACATACCTAAACATACATAAACATATAGGTATACTTTACAACACGCAAACACAGATATACATGGGCCCACACATGCGTCCACCTTCACATGTAAGACCACCTCCAGACACATGTATATGCATGCGTGCCAACCAAGATGTGCTTTTTCATAATATATATATATACTGCTATTGTTTATTAAAATGATAAAATAATAAATGGTATGCACTCTGTCTCACGGCTCATTCAGCGTTGTGATGTACTGCTGATGTTGCCTCTGGTTACGAACAGTAAGTCATCCAATTATCCAGGAAGCCTGTAGATTCCCCTTTTCAGCACAATCTTCCATTAATTCTAAAGTGCTCAGGTGTAGAGTGAAGATAGTCGCTCTCACTCTCTGATATCTGCTTCGGCTGCCTGAGCTGAAGTACAGAGAAGCGTCCTGGTGCGGACGGACAATCGAAAGCTTTTGTGAGTGACTGATGAAGCGTGACGACGGTATTAAGTGAATCAGAACCACGTTCTTATTCAGATTCTGCAGACAGAGAAACATCTCACTAAGTCCTCCTTTGTATAATTTTTTTTTTAAAGGAAGAACTGTTTTATTAAGATAAATCCAAACAGTAAATAATAATAATACATCTTTAGCCGTATTCACACGGGACTAGTCTCACCAGGGGGCCATGCCATTGTTTTCCGACAGCCCATTATTCCGAAAATCCGGAAAGTTTCCCATTGGGAAAAGCTCCACAACTACCAGGTCTATATGCATGATCTTGGTCTCTATGAATAGGTAAGACCTCGGAGAATTCATCCCCAGTGTCAGTAACATTGTGACTGTTACTATGCCTGAGTAAACTGTGATGAACCAAAGGAAACAGTTACATTTTAATCCTCACCTAAAATTTTTTCTAGATCAGAGAGTGGATAACACCATTATAGCAATGATGCCATGCACAGAGATGTTACTGAATTCATTCAGCAGTGGTATTTTCTTTTTAATTTAAGGGACATGTAATGTTTTATACTTCTGGTGAATATAATCCAATCAATCTTATTTCTGTATTTTGTATATACAGTTCCCTTTGTTAACACCTTATTTTGAAAAGCGGACGTCGTCCTACGTGTCTACTTCCTCTAACTTCTCCAAGTCCGTCTCTAGCTCTCCCGTCAGCTCCGTTCTCTTTATCCATCCATGGTCAGCTCCATCGGGGCCGTTTCAATGCATTTAACATAAATGTCAGTATATGGGTGCTCTACAGTTGTAGCGTCGGCCCATTTGACCACGGAGATGAGAGCGACGGCCGCCTCGACCGCAAGGTTACCACGATACGATAACGTTTCCTGTCCGTGACAGAGTTAGCATGCAGCTTTAGCCGTGATGTCTAGCTCTGCTTTTCCTGTCAATGTGTTAAACCCAAAGTGTTTCCATCCTTTACTGGATGTGTAGTGTTTATCACTTTGGATTTAACATGTGAGGGTGCAGGTCGTATCCACGACGACCCTCAAACGTTTTATACTTTCTGAGGTTTGTTTGGGTTGACGGATACGGAACGGATATGACGTCACGTTACTCAGACTACAACAATAAAAGCTGTAACTTCCTTCTACCTCCACATAGACTCAAATGAAGCAAATATATCGATTCTGGCATTAAAAAATCAATAAGCCAATAAGCTATTTGAATTAAACCGATATATTTAGAAGCTAATAATAACCAAAACAAAACAATTAAACAATGAAACACACAAAGAAGATACAGGTGAATGTGGCCTCTGAGCTGTACGGAGTGGAAGAACAGAAGAAGAGAGAGAGAGAAAGATGGACGTGGACAGACAGAAACACAGTAATCTGGCTCGTGGCTCAGTGCCGTGTAGCTGGACCGCTGATTTAAGTCCCATTCTGCTTCCTAAAGGCTGCGGACAGATCGATAGGGCTTTCCCCTGGTATGTAATGAACATCATCTTCGACCCAGTGATTCTTAAATGTGTCATCCAAGCAATTCTGAAGCGCGGCTGACTCACAGCCACGTCCTTATCGCTCTAAATATAAAGCAGGAAATGGTTTCCCGCCCGCAGGCATCACTTTGCTTCAATAGATGTAAGCCCGAGCAGTCGGATTCCAGATTGCTTCATACGTCTGGCCCACATTTTTCCATTAATGTATTTCACTTATGTCTTTGTCTACCTCTCGTATTCGCCCGCCCAACCATCAGCCATTGAGATGCAGCGGCACGCAGGTTTAATCACTGGAATCAGCCGGTGAAGTACTCGGCTTTAATGGAAATCTTACACAAGATTCTCACACAGCTGGATGAGCACATAGACTGGATATATAAGAAGTGGACGTAGTCACCGTGACGCCACCCACTGGTTTGTGGACCGCTGTTTTGAAGCCTGGAGATCGACATTTTGGCCGTTGATCACAATATGTTTGATATTACCTTCAGAGATGGGTATCGTTATGATTTTAATGGTACTACTACTCTACTACTACTACCGATACTGCTTATCGATCGTGTGAATGAGAAGCACAAATGAGTCCTGTTCAGTAAGGTGTGAATCTTTGGGTATCTCACGATTGATTCAAAGCGATTCCCGATTCAAAACAATTCCCGATTCAAAATGATTCCCGATTCAAAACGATTCTCGATTCAAAACGATTCCTGATTCAAACGGTTCCCGATTCAAAATGATTCCCGATTCAAAATGATTCCCGATTCAAAAGGATTCCCGATTCAATCGATTCCTGATACAAAATTCAATTCATTCAAATTCATTAATTTTCACATTTTAATATCTGTTTTTTTGCTTTGCAAATCTAATAAATATTTGAATTTTTAAATATTCGTTCACAGCCCCAGGTGTGTGGGATTACTGTCCATCAGTAGAAATATCTAAGTTCTTTTGTAGAAAAACGTTTTTTAAAAATCGAAGATAATCTCGATTCTTACATGAATCGATTTTTTTTCCCCCACTCCTACTGTTCAGTGAGCTTTACGTTGGTCAACAGAAATTATTAAAAACAAAATCCAGTTATGTAATTCATCGTTTTCCACAGAGGAGATAAGAAACAAAAAAATACACCAACAACTCTCAAATCTCTCTCTCACACACAGCCGAACTCCCTCTCTGTCCTCCTCTCTCCTCGACTCATCTTCACTTGTCTTATTTGTCTTTGGTCTTATTATCATTTTCAATATTCTTTTGCATATTTGTCTCCTCTAATCCGAGCAGCCACTACGGACCACGAGTAGAGGTGGACGTGGGCAGACAGCGTCTGGCCTCTCTGAATGCTAATCTGTCACAGCAGGTTTGTGTGACGAGGAGAGGTCGGACTCTGTGATGTTTGTTTTGTCCTGTTTAGAGTCCCAGGTGGGCGGAGTTTAATATGTCAGGACAGTTTTAAAAAAGGGAAACAGGGAGGTTGTCAGTCGCAGGACGGTAACTCTCGTCTTCTGCCTCACACGTGGCACCAGTGGGCCGTAACGTCGACCCTGGTTCAGACCATGACTGTAACTCACCCGGCTGGAGTAACAACTAAATCTTTACAAGCTGGTCAGCCTGACCTCCGAAGTCTGGAAGCATTTATGATGCTTTTTTTTTTTTCTCTCTCTTACTGTTTCAACCTGCCTGTAGTCACTCTGCAAGGTTGTTACACCTGCTTTACCCCGATGTTAAATTTCACTTTTCTCTGCCGCATTGTGGTGATAAATAAGGTGCAGTAGCTGGGGGTGTTATAGACGTTTCCTACCAACTCTCAGAGAGATAAAATCAGCTCCTCTTTAAGCAGCCCATAGGAATTATGTCCACAAGGGACAATTTAGCCCCTCGTGATTTACGGCCAATATTCATTGCCAATAGAGTAATGTGCCCTTTATTTATAGCGTAGACGGTGTGGATGATGGACGTGTGTTCACGCAAAGTCACATTTGCACTGTAAAAATGTTGTAATTAAAAGCCCGACCATGTTGTTTTGCACCTAACTCTTACCAAAGGGAAGTTTATTCAAGTGTGCTATTAGTATACTTATTTTAAACTTAAAATAAAAGAGTATACTTTCAGTTTACTTTTTATGTCCCTATCAGAGATATACTTAACAAAAGTATACTTAAGTACTTGGCTCATACTGACAAGTATACAGAAAAGTCGAAGTATACTTGGCTTATACTTAATCTTTTGATCAAGATATATTTAAGAAAAGTATAAATTAGTATACTTGTCGTATAAATACGATTTAACTAGTAGTTTACTGAATATACATTAAAGTGCTCTTTCATACACTATAAAGTGGGCTACAAGTATATACAAGTATACTTGCAGTATAAAAAAACTATTAAACTAGTAGTTTACTGAGAGTATACTTTAAAGTGCACTTTCATAAACTAAAAAGCGGGCTACCACTATAAAACTAGTGAACTATCAGTACGATACTTACACTTAAAGTATACTTTTATAAACTAAAAAGTGGACCTATTTAGTCCCAAGAAGTATTGAAGTAGTACACTTACAATTATAAAACTATTAAACTATCTGTATACTTAAAGTACAGTTGCAGTACAAAATAAGACTTAAATGTAAACTAGTTGTGTACTCAAAGTTTACTATTCTTACACTTAAAGTATACTCAAAAGTATACTTTTATAAACTAAAAAGTGGGCCTATTTAGTCCCAAGAAGTATTGAAGTAGTACACTTACAAGTATATGAACTATCTGTATACTTATAGTATAGTTGCAGTACAAAATGTCCCCAGTCTTTATGCTAAGCTAAGCTAACCAGCTGCTGGCTGTAGCTTCATATTTACTGTAGAGACATGAGAGTGATTAGTAATTAAATCTTTCTCTAAATGAATCATGAAGGTCTTTATTCCAGTATGTGGGTGTGTGTACTAATCAATGAAACAGTATTTGTTGTCCTCGCTGATAGCTAACCTTGGCTCGCCTCCATCTTAACACAAATCACAACAGGTACGCCGCTGAAAAACACTTCATTTGTGATGTATTTGTATACGAATCTACCATCCGTCTTCTTATCTCCGCTCTTTAGAAGTGCTGATCATGAGGAGTTTAATATAAAGTAGCTCCGTTTGACCCCAATGATAAATACACAGGAGACAGTTTAAACAGGCCGTATTGATCAGAAAATAAGCGCGACGGGTTTGAAACTGAGATCCATTATCAAAGAGTGCCAGTTCTCCGCTCACTCCACACAGCAGATCAATAATGTTGATTAGTGCTGTGTAAATGTTTATGCTGCAACATGTTTTATTTTGCAGTGAGCAATTAGTGGAGCTTATTTAGGAGCTCATTTCACCCTGTATGTCTGCACCATACGGGGGGGATTTAACGATGAGGTTTTTTAAACACATTTATGTTCTGAATTATTCGGTCTTTCACTGACTGATAATCAACAAGATTTCTTTGTTTTTCTCTTCTTTCTTTGTTGCCTGGTAACAGCTTTACTGTCACATGTCAGGTTGGGGTTAAAAAGCGTTGAATTGAATCAGAATCCAGTATCCAATCCATGTAAACCAGGGGTCAGAAACATGCGGCTCTTTAGCCCCTCTCCAGCGGCTCCCTGTGGATCTTTAAAAATGGAAATGAATAACTGTTTTTTTGTTTACATTTTAATTTTCATTTATCATTGTTGTAGGTCTATGGTACGACGGTATACTTATTTTCTTTTTTCTCGTAAAGTTACGACTTTTTTCTCGTAAAGTTATTACTTTTTTTCTCGTTAAGTTATGACTTTTTTTCTCGTAAAGTTATGACTTTTTTTCTCGTTAAGTTATGACTTTATTCTCTTGATATTACAACTTTTTTTCTCGTAAAGTTATGACTTTATTCTCGTTATATTACCACTTTTTTTTCTTGTAAAGTTATGACTTTATTCTCGTAATATTATGACTTTATTCTGGAAATCTGAAAAAAAAAATGTCCCTAAATGTGACCCTAATACTCCGTAGTACATTTGCACTTTGGCCCTAACTGCATTAGACTTATATACTATATACTTAGACTATAAACTGTCTTACCTTCATCACAATGATCAAATATTTGTTTGTTTTTTGCCTAAAATGACTCTTTTGATAGTAAAGGTTGCTGACCCCTGATGTAGACAAATGACCAGTACCAGGCCGCCATTGTGAATAAGAATGTGTTCTTCATTGACTTGCCTGGTTAAATAAAGGTTAAATAAATAAAATAAAAAACATGTTGCTGAGCAAAAGCCGATCAATCAATCAGTGAATAAAAACTTGTATATATATATATATATATATATATATATATATATATATACATAAATGTGCCTGTTCTGTCCAATATTCTCTCTCTTTTAGCTCTGTTTTTGGTCTCCACCACCTCCTGAGGGAAATATCAGTCTCTTTAGCTGCTAAATGTTCCATTATGTTCACCAGCTATAGTCTCTAACGGTGTCCGCCTGCTGCAGAGCTGCAGGGCAGGTAGTGAACGGTGGCTTTATCTCATCTTGTTTGATGAAAACAGCTGTCTGAGAGCAGTGAGACCGGAAACCAAGACAATGAGCTGAGAGCTATAAAGCTCCATAAAGCTGAATGAAACTGCAGAGTCTGGTGATACCACCCACACATACACACAGCTGGAAACCTGTGATTGTACTTTAATGAGGGCACATTACAACATGCATCAATGCGATGGCAACACATTCAGAAACGTAACACTTGTTGGCATATCAATAATGAAATAATACAAGAGATACAAGAGAGAACTTAATTCAGACATTATTAAACCAGAACCAACATATTATAACAGCTTTACACACACAATGCATTCATTTCATCATGTGACAAGTTTATTTTCTTTCATAATCATGTTTAAACATTTGCTTTTGCTATGTCGTTGTATAGATTGACTTTATACATTTTTTTTTTAATTTAAACCTTTTTCTTTCTTTTTTTTTTAACTGTGCAAATAAAATAAACCTTTTTTTTTTTTCAAGTTTTGTCAGAGATGTTTCCTCACAGAACTTCTCTCTACAGTCACTTAGTCCAACACAGTCTCACGGCAGTTCATGAAATAGTCACGAAATTTAATCTATTTCATTCGTGTACATAGACACAAATTTCCCTTTTTTATGACGCTCAGCACGACATTCAACAACGTATTTTTCGTGCGACGCATATGTCAAATTCCGCTCCAGTCTTTTCAAAATAAAACTACTTAGTTATGCTTAGGAAAAGATCGTGGTTTGGGTTAAAAGAACTCCGGAAGTGTTAACTTAAGTACGGAAGTTACGTGACAAAAAACTACTTAGTTAGCTTTAGGAAAAGATCACGGTTTGGGTTTAAATAACATCGGAAATGGCGAAACTTAAGTACGGAAGTTACTTGACAAAAACTACTTAGTTAGCTTTAGGAAAAGATTGCGGTTTGGGTTAAAACAACTCTGGAAATGGCGAAAATTCAGTACGGAAGTTACATGACAAATAAATCAACGTTGACTTCTGGTTTCACACTGAGCACCAACAGCGGTCTCCTGGTGAAAGTCTGAAGTTTTTTGACCCCCCCATCCACCCCGACCTCCGCCCTACGCAACATTTGTCGCTGTACTTCCTGGTTCACAATTACGTGAATTACATACTGTACAAATTGATTCCGTGCTGACCATCACCCTCAATACATTAAATTACGTGACTATTTCACGAACTGCTGTGCGACTGTTTGACTTCAGTTAACTTCTGTCCTGGACCAAAGTAGTGAAAGGTCACATTCTCCCCATTGAAGTATGTTTTTTTAGGACCAGAACTTCTGGTCCTGCTAATTAAAGTCTTTAATGTGTTAATTGCATGTTGGTCCAACACAGAAGACAGAACTGTGTCCCGGTCGCCCCCCCTTCCTGTACTAACAGACAGTAACAGTAAAGTTTACCTCCGTCCGCTGATGACTCAATACATCTCCTGTCTGTCTGTGACTGGATGAGTAGTTAACAGTCATTCTCTTAATCTTATTTGTTCAGGAGAGAAGACTGGATCCTGTTTTAGTCCACAAAGAGCTTCTCGTCTATTAGACAGCTCAGCCTCTGGAGGTGAGACGGGTTTAATTAAACCCTTCAGTGATCAGACCGTTTGAAAATCACAAATGACAATGTGCTCTGATTCACCCCCTCTCATTTTACCGTCTGATAAAATTACACTCTTGTATACCGATGTTCAGTTTGAGCCTCTTACTTCTTGTACCTCTGTTCTTCCTAGCAGTTTCTGCATAGTTTATTTCCTACATTTCCCAGAATGCATCTCTTGGATGAGGATGTTGATGATTGATGTATTCTCATATAACGATTCATTAGGTTCCTACAAATGTCCAGCATCAATTCTGCTCCGGTATTTTCAAAACAAACTTCCGTCTTCGTAGGAAACAACTTGGTTAGGATTAGGCAAAAAAAAAACGTAGTTAAGTTACGACAAAACGGAAGTGGTCTCTGCATTAAAACCCGTTATTAGAAAATTGATGGGGGGGTCCCCACTGAATCCATTATATGTACTTATGTTACGTCATGTAAACAAACCATGTAGGCTACCTATCAGCTGTGTGCTCGAGTTCAGGCTGCAGACGTAACCACTTATCTTCCTTTGTGTGTTCTTTCTAAACAGAAAACACACGTTTAATATTGTGATATTTACTGGAAATGACAAAATATAACCATCAGCAGTAGGAAACTTCCAGCTCTCTGGTGACCTCCCTCCAGCCAGCTGCCTCCTTATTAAGTTTTTGTAGTGAAATTAGGAGGTATTGTATAGATTTCATCTTCATCAATCAGCAGCTCCTGGTCCGTTGAGGCTCACGGCCGGGAAATTCCATTAAAAAAGGGACATGGTTGTTATGCAGTGTTGTTAATGACTTAGCACAAGACCTGTAGGATAAACCTCTATTGGGTGAGTACTGGTTTCTTTTTGTTATTATGGAGTGGGTTCAGGGATTTAAATCTATAGCACTGTAATTGCTACCTCTCATATGTTGGAAAATGTGCTCCTACTGTAATCTGTCTCTGTGACAACATCGGGCTGTTGATAAAAAGTTAGCGTTGATAACTGTGATGCTCCGGCTGCTGTCCGTGGTGCTGATCTAAGGCTGTGCAGGATGGGAGTTGCAAGGTGAGCCTCTCCATGGTGGCATAGCAATTGTCTGGAGTGGTTGTGTGTGTGCATGCGTGTATGAGCAGGAGCGTGCGCTTTTGTTTGGGGCAAGGGCCCAAAAATTTGCACTGGGGCCAATCACTATTATGTTAGGCTGCTGGAAACAAGAGTTGAAAACAAACTGTAAGCGAAATATCGGCCGATGGTCGTTCTTTAACAAACACCAGTTAGGTTTAGAGAAAAACTACATGGTTGGGCAAGTTGAAGTGCAGGAAAGAGAAAATTATATAAAACTAAGAGAGAGGAGGGCAAAGAGTTCAGATATCTGGCCGCGTGGTTTCTCATTATTCCTCTCAAAGCCACAGTCGGATGGATTGGTGTGATTGGATGCGCGACAGGCCGCCATTATCGGAGAGAGAATTATCATTTTTAGCATAATAAGTCCTCTGCTAATTCTATGCTTGGGTGACCAAATTGAATATTGGTTTTTGCCTGTCCCATTTTAATGACATGTATGCACAGTGGTCTCCGCTCCATCCAAAATACCTCTAACTTTCACTTTCAGTTAGTGGAAGTTCAGGACAGAGTGGAACCGGTCTTCACTTCCACAACAGAAATGTGAACATTCGATAAAGCCAGGTTCAAAGTGCATACATTTATTTGTTCAGATTTTAACTACAATATATAATTATTATTATGTCATCATTTGATATGATTGTTTACATATTAATATATATACAATTTTAGCAACATTTAGCTGTGGTAGTTTCCTCCTAGAAGACGTGAAGCGGGCAGAAGGTTTATACTCTCTTTGAAGGTGATTTGCCCGTTTTGAAGATTTGATGTTGTTCATTCCCTTTCGGTATGTTTGTGCATATTTACACGTGCACACTGTCTACAGTTTGTCTGTGATGCGGATACGTGGACATTGATGTTGATTGAGGTGCAATTAAAACAAATAAATCAATCAGTAACAGAGGAACCACGGTGTATTTCCTGGAGGGATTGATGTCACTACTAGACTGTTATTTTAATTGATCTGTTTGTTCTGTTGATCTGCTGGTGAGGAGCTTCATAATTCAGGGAACCCATAAATTAGCTCCTGTATTGTTTTCCGTCCGTCGTTGCCATGGTCACGTGATGAGGTGACAAACCATCAACTCTGGCAGCAGCGGAAAATAACCTTATATGTTCATGAGAGTGAAAGCCTGTCGCCCACCTTATAGAGTGCATCTCTTAGCTTTATGAAGACACTGCTCCGTCTTTAACACGAGACCTGGGCGCTGCTGAAACCATCACAGGCTGAATCATGAACTCCTGTCCTCACTTTTAGTGAGTCTGTCTGGGCTGAAGAAGAAAAGCTTCCCGTTCATGTCAGAAGTTTTGAGGATCCAGCAGCTGTTCCACCCACCCTCCACCGCTCTGTACTGCGGGAACTTTGACAGCCACCAACAGGTGCAATCAGACGCTTTGACACCCACTTACCGACCGTAATTTCAGCTTCACTTACACCTGATTGTCTATTTAAAGAGCTCAGACTACAGGAGTGACAACCAGTAGTTAGACTGCTCCGAAACATGTCTCAGCCTTTAAAAAAAAACACACATTTATTTCTATTTAAATAAGGAGGAAATTGCTGCACTTGTGCGCTCACATAGGAACATTTATTCCGTGTGTTTATGAGACTCAAGCATCATTTTCCGACACAGAAACGTGAAACATGCCCGGCACTGAAAAACACATCAAACATTTTAAAGAGGAAACATCGAGATGGAACCAAAACGTACGTCACATGATCATCTTTTTTTTCTGTAAGTGGTTGATTTCAATATACAGCACGTCGATCTTTCACTTCATGCCAAAGCAGCAACACAAAGCACCGACACTATAATCGTAAACACGGGGCTGTTAGTCTGTGCGTCCGCCAGGAACCGGTCAGCGTCGTCGCTGACTGATTTTTAAAGGATAGAAAGTGTTGCATGTTTACAGAGCTTGGAGGGTTTTTTTGGCACTCGCAGCACCAGATGTCAGAGCAGATGTGGTCAGATTATCCAGACACATGACACACAAGTGGCTTTACTTTGGTTGAAAGTTACTGTAGGTAGCAGGATTATTGGAATATGTGACTCATCACTGATGGATGTAACATCGTCAATTGTTGGAGAAGTTTTTATAATGTAATTTGGTACTAATAATAGGCTCGGGATTAAAACCAAATACTGTACTTGCTGGTGTAACCTGGAGGGTTTTTTAGTTCAGGACGTGCACGAATGTAAAATGTGTCTACCTTCCATACAATACAATATATATGGAGATTAAGACTTCTACAATAAATTAATAATGGATGAATTTTTACTTGGTTTTAATGGAGAAGGAAATTGTTATTTTCCCTGAAATTACTGGTAGTCAACGTATTTTCATACAACTGTTCGTATGATATCTTACGAAATGTTATGCCTCATTTTTCGTGCGTTTTCCTACGAATAAACATCCGTCTTCACAGGAAATCACTTAGTTAGGTTTAGGAAAAGATGGTGGTTTGGGTTAAAATAACTCCGGAAGTGGTCTCGTACAGAAGTTACGTGACAAATTAATCAACTTTGACTTCTGGTTTCACACGGGGCACCAACAGCGGTCTCCTGGTTGAAAGTTTGGTGTTTTTAGACTCACAATTCCACTCCGACCTCCTACAAAACTGATTTTGTGGGATATATACGAATTACAGTGCATTACTTTTCATAGATATAGCTTTGAATGGTGGATGAGAACCAACTATAAATACTACGACATTCTGCATGTCATGAGTACGCATTTTAGCCTTTTCACGTGTCATTTGTACGCAACGCAAACATTCCCAGTACGGTTTAGGCAAGAAAAGCACTTAGTTAGGGTAAGGGAAAACGTCATGGTTGGGCTTTAAATAAGCAAGTAAACTAAGTAAAACACGTACGGAAACAACTACGGAAAACACGTCACAAACGTCACTGATGTAACTTAGAAAACAAAACACCGGTCAACAACGGTCTCGTACACTGGTCTCCTGGTTGAAAATCCAGTGTTTGTTGCCCATCCACCTCCCTCTTCGCCCACCATAACTGCATACTTGCCAACCTTGAGACCTCAAAAACTGGGAGAATTTCAAAACCAAAGTGGGGGGTCGTCCCTCAGAAAAAAATTGAGTTTCAGAGACTTTGTTTCCTGCATTCTGGTGACTTTTAAAGAATGAAATAATAAAATAATAAGTAGCTACACTGCAGCAGCATTTTAAATCTTAAATACTTTTAATTTTACTTTTAATTCTCAGGAAAGAAAACTGAAATAATTCAACCCTCTGGTGGGAACTTATCTGTATTTATCAGTTTTTATTCATTCATTCATTCATTTTTGCCCCTACCTGAGTATTAATTTCTCTTATTATTTCTCCATATCTCTCTATGTCTCTCACTCACTGAAGGTCCTTTCAGACAACGGCACCACTGCGCTCTGAAACCCGTTATTTCCAACGGCTTTTTCCAAGAACACGATGGCTTCTCGCTGCATCGAGCAAAGCCCAACTTTGGGCACTACGCGTTGTGATGTGCGGCATTTGTCATAAATCAGGAGAAATATGGTAAAATTGTGACCCCGGGAGGGAACCGTGAGAGGGCGATGAAAAACGGGAGTCTCCCAGGAAAATCGTGAGGGTTGGCACGTATGCATAAGTGGTCTTTCTTGCTTTTTATTCTACATCTCTAACTCTTACCGTAGCATTTGTATGCAGATGTGTTTACATTGCAGTCAGTGCAGGATACGTGGCGTACAAATGACACGCGGAAATCAAGGAAAGTCGTACTTCTTGCACGCTAAAAGCGTTGCGCGTTATCGTGGCATTCATACGCCTTTTCATGAGAACGGGCTGAATTAGTACCAAATTACAGCAACTGAGCAATCCCCAGTTTTCTGGCAGAGTACCATGAACTTCTTCACGCTCAGCTGTGTGCTGGAGTGTCACCACCGGCATCGTCTGCAAAGAGCAGCGATACGATCCTGAGGTCAACATACTGGACACCGTCCATGAAACAGAGTCAGCGAGGCACAACCCAGGCGGAGCCCGACGCCCGCTGAGAATAAGCCCGACGTCCTGCCAAGAATACAAACTGTCAAGGACCAGAAGGCGAGAGGCGGTGGCCCTCTGTTAAGTCCACGAAGCACGATGGTCAAACAGAAACCTTCCACAGGAATCTAACAGAGTTGTACCTGGTGAACACAGAGATTAACAGAGCCACCAGACAGCTTCTGCTCCACACAGGGAGATATTTTGGTTTACACGGCTTTGGGTAGTTTTTATCTGCTACAGAATAGTCGTAGCAGGAGTTCAGAGAGAGAGAGGGACCATCCCGTAAGAGTCAAATCCTCCAATGCATTCTCCGAGATGTCCTTGGATAAGACTCGTGTCTCTGGGGACGTTGCTCTGTGTCCGACCCTCCTTATCAAGAGGCAGCAGACAATAAGACTCTCTCTCTCTGTGGGTCAATACAGAGTCACCAAATAGATGAAAATGGCTTTTTAGATCAATCGCTGATGAGCATTCCAGCAGCAACAGAGAAACATGCTAGTGTGGTAGCCATGCTGTCAACAAGTCTGTCAGCCTCGGACGTGTGGTTTGGTAAACTTCCTCCGACACCTTCAGTAACATATATGCCAACATTGTGGCTGTAGAAAGTTTGGCGTTTTGCCGTTTCCCTTTTCAAAAAGAGGCACTTTTTGTTGGGTTGCCGAGGATGTAGATGATGAAGTACAACCGGTACAAGGCCTGCAGAGTTCCCTCCATCCGTCCATCCGCACAGTATACCAAAGTCCCTGCTGGTCTCAGAGCTGCAGGAGTCCGACGTTTGCAGATCTCTCCGGAGCTGAAAACAGAAACAGAGTCTCCCAGTCTCCCGCTTCACAGAGCTACTTCCTGTCTGTTGGAGCTGCCGTTGGCCGCCGGGGCGATGACGGCGGCGGTGGGCGTGGTCTTCTTGATGGAGGTGAGGCGGATGTGGGAGGTGCTGTGCAGGTAGCTGGCTTGACGCTCGGGACGGGGACCTTGACCACATCGCAGCTGACTGAGGAAGAAGAAGAAGAAGAAAGAGTTAACCGTGCCCTGACGGATCTTTGCTTAAAATATCTTCATTACAGATTTTAAAGGTTTGATTTTACTCCATCAGGTCATACTAAGAAGATAAATGTACTTCTTTAATTACAAATAGTTCAATTGAATCACAATGTAGTTTTAACAGAAATTTAGCATGTGGAAATATTTGGTGCGATACTTTCTGTTGAAGCATAATAACAAAAATAAACAGGGAAAAGATCACGATCTGCTTCCATTCCAATTTCCATTATTAAACATGTTTTATTGGTTTCCATTTTAGACTTTTTCATCTCTTTATTCAATCAGAAAAAGGCTCTTTGTGCTCTGATACTTTGGCTCTGCGAAGGATTAATAACTCTGAAATATGGCTTTCAGAAACGGCTCCTCAAACAGACCTCAGCAGAAATAAATAACGGTATTTCATAGAACTGAATATGGAAAATAGACAGATAGGACTGGACCAGAATAAGGGATTAATCCAGAATAAGGTGCACCACACGTAAAGGATGACACACATCCCGGCTCTTAAACAGGGACAAAAACAGGAGACAAACGGCTATACTAAATAATTAAGTAATTTATTTATGACAAAATAATCCCCAAAAAAAGAGTGTATGAGTGAAAATGTGCAGCGTGGATGTGGTGTTGTAGAGCCACAATGGAGCTGCTGCTGCTGCTCTGGCTTTATATGAATGGGACACACTGTCTGACTGGCACAATGTGGTGATGCAGATAAACTAAAGAGAAAGCTTGGTATGGTTGTTTTGTAACAATGGTGCATTGTCTTGAGGTTTTTTTTTTTTTTTCTATTTCTAACTTTCCATAGTGATTTGTTTCCGAGTCTGCTCTCCTTCACCCTGCTGTTGGAGCTTTCTGCTGCTGAGTAGAAACTTCTTGCTCGATAAAGACTTAAGTTAAGGCTTTTTTTTCTTGCAAATAAGTTTTAATTATTGCAAAGGAGGATTTATACAAGAAGAGGTGCAGGTGACATGTTCTTATAGCAGGACGGAAAAACAACGCCTTTAATTTCAATTCAGCCCGTTTGCATAAAAAGGCGTATAAATACCACCATAATGCACAAGGCATTTAGCGTGCAATAAGTACGCCTTTCTTAATTTCCGCATGGCATTTGTACGCCATGTATCCTGTACTGACTGCAATTTAAACATATCCGTGTATAAATGCTACGGTAAGAGTTAGTGACGTAGAATAAAAAGAGAGAAAGACAATTGACAATGGTCAATTAGACTAACTGTTTCCAGCCCCTCAAAATTTGATAATTTGACAATTTATTTAGCCTTTATAATATCTGTTGGTTTCTTCAGTCAGACAAAGAAGCAGTTTTTTTTTCTGACATTTTACAGACGAAGCAATTAGTCGATTAATCGAGAACATAATCTGCAGATTATTCGATAATGAAAACATTAATTGCAGCTATAATCGAGTCAGCAGCTATAAAGGATGTTAAACTAGAATAATCACGTCTCGATTGTACTCCTCCGCCAACCAGTCAAGTGTCAGTTTACATACACATCTGTCCAAAATGTCATCACTTCATCATTTTATCCTGTTAGACAATTGTGTGAAATTGTCATAATAAACATATGAATTCTTGAGTTATGGCCAAAAGCATGTTTGACCACCAAATTCTAATCATTTCATACTTGAGTCCAAGTGGACGTTTGTGCCATCTTTGAAGAATTCCCCCCCAGACATTCCTGAGATATCATGTTCACGAGAATGGGACGGATGTACGGACGGACAACCTGAAAACATAATGCCTGTCTCCACTGCTGTCACCAGCGCGGAGGCATAACAAAAAACTAAATTCACTATGACACAATTTGAAACCTCCAGTAGTCAGACTTTATAGAAATCTGTACTGGGTGTGTGTGTGGGCTGATTTTATTTCTCCCAAAGTCCCAAAGAAGCAGGAAGTAAAGATGGTTAACAGGCTCCCCGGGTGCAGAAGGTGAAGGCTTAACGTTTCTGTACTTTATGGAAATCCTCACATTTGGTCTTATAACATAGTTCAGTTGAAACTTCCTTTAGAATAATAAGAAATAAATCCAAAGACCGGTGAATTGCGGCGCGTGCTTTATGCCACAGCCCCTTTATAATTGCTTCCCAGAGGCACATCTTATTTCCCTCCGTATTCTCTGCTGCTTCACGAGGTGTCAGGATTTGCCTGCAAATCCTGACCTCAATGAACGCACAAAGCCCGTCCCCGGGTTGCCGCCGTTCGCTACGACTTGTCACAGGTTTTTGGGAGGATTGTGAGTTTTGAAAGAGGGTTCCCATCATGCCGAGGCAGAATAATGATGTTTAGTGGAAGTTGGAGCACTCAAAAGGAGATTTAGAGAATGACGGGGCCGTGATTACTTCATCTTGCGTTGAGGTTATGGAGTCCATTTACGGTGAAAATGGGAGTACTTGGCCGCTGTTTTTTTTTTTTTTTTTTCCTGAATCTGTTTCGGAGTTCAACAAATGTTCAGCCTTCTGGAAAGTTTTGATTAGTCTACAATTGCAATTTGCCACGGTCTGTACACAGAGAGCAGCATCCTGCCAATACTGAGCAGCAGCATGTCTCAGCTGCCTGTTCATCTACTCTATGTCCTCGGGTCGTCAATACATCTTATTATTTTCATTCTACAGGCACAATCAATAAAGAATTGCCTCTGCATATTTTCCATCTTAAGGGCAGTTAATCTGATCAGTAATACAATGTTGAGCATCCTGTCAAACCGGCCCAGTTGCACAGCAGTTCGTAGTAATGAAATTGTAATGTATTGATTCGTGTACATAGACATAGGTTTTCCCTTTTTGTTTTTCGTGATGGTCAGCATGAAAAGTAGTTTTTGTCACTTAACTTCCGTACTTAAGTTACAGCACTTCCGGTGTTATTTTAACCCAAACTGCGATCTTTTCATAATCCCCACTAAGTAGTTTTTGTCACGGAACTTCCGTACTTAACTTACAGCACTTCCAGTGTTATTTTAACCCAAACCGCAATCTTTTCCTAACCCTAACTAAGTAGTTTTTGTCACGGAAAATCCGTACTTAACTTACAGCACTTCCAGTGTTATTTTAACCCAAACCGCAATCTTTTCCTAACCCTAAGTAAACAGTTGTTGTCACTTAACTTCCGTACTTAAGTTACGCCGAATCCGGTGTTATTTTAACCCAAACCGCAATCTTTTCCTAACCCTAGGAAAATAGTTTTTGTCACGTAACTTCCGTACTTAAGTTACGCTACTGCCGTGCCTGTGTTGGTCAAACTGCATGCTGAAATGTAGAAGCTGACCTTGTAAAATCTAAATATTTGAACTATTAAAACTAGTTCATTTCTATATACATATAACTTGGCAGTCTGTTTTTTAAATGGGTGCAGTACTGTAGTGTGCAGTGATGAAGGCTTTGTGACTCATGAATGTGGGCATTGTGTTTGTTCAGGCAGAGCATTGCATTAGCTGATTGGCATCAGCTGTTTCTTTCTTAAATCAGTGGCTCATTCATCAGCTGACAAGTGATGCCCAATCAAATTCATGACGTAATCGGCTGCAGCAGCAGCTCCCTCCGACTCCCCGACATCCTTATGTGCTAGAATTGTTTAATTGCAATCAAGAAATCAAATGCTCTGACCAAAAAAATAAAAAATATCTGGTAGCTGTGGCTGTTGCAGGACTGTAATAAACCCATTGAATCATTTCATTCAGCCTGAATTAAATTTAAGAAATGTTTATATGTATATTCATATGCAGACATACAACCAATGACATGAATTGTCCTTATGATTATTGGACAAAGTTAGAGGCTGAAATGTATGGAGGACGGAACCTGCCAAAATAAAAAATAAATGGATAAATGACTCAATAAAAAAAAAAAAATTATCATTAGACCCCAGGATAACACACATTTAGTGACAACCCCCTCATTTGCATAATGAGGGAGAAATGTAAAAAGAAACGTATAAAGAAAAGAATACAGAAATTAATAAGTTTGGGTATATAAATAAGGGTTGAAATGCAAAGGGAAAATTTTGCATAAATGAATAAACAAATAAATAAATGCAATGAATACATACATATAAAATATATATATATAAAATAAATAAAAAATAAATGAACAAGTAAATAGAAAATAAATTAAAAAATAAATAAATACATTTAAAAATGAATTAAAAAAATAACATAAATAAATAAAAGGTAAAATAAACAGAAGTAAATATATAAGTGAATTAACACAAAGATAAATAAAGAAGCAAATTAAAACAGAAATATCAATGTATGTCACATTTTATCAATTAATTAATGGCTACATTCATTTTTAATATTATTTTTACTACATTTAATGATATATTTATTTATTAATTTTCTATTTTGGTAGGTTCCGTCCAAATGTGTCAGGATCCTGAAACTGTTATCTGACGTGAGGTCCAACCTGTTGAAGTGCCGGCGGAAGCTCTCGCTGAGCAGGTAGAGGGCGAAGGGGTTGACGCAGGACGAGGAGAAGCTGAGGACTCTGGCCAGCAGCGTGATGACCAGGTGAGCCAGCGACAGGTCCATCTGGTGGTAGTGGAAGGAGCGGTACATGTAGAGCACGTGGTTGGGGAACCAGCACAGGGCGAAGAGCCCAACGAACACCAGCACGATCTTAGCCAGACGCTTCCTCGTCTCCATCTGGAAGAGACGAGAGATAAAACAAGAAACAATGAGAAATAATCAGCTGGGATGGAAGATAAACAGATTCTGCAGCCTGCTACTAACTACTGCATCATTTACATTTCGCTATGAGAGCTTTGTGTTGTTAATGAGATGCTATTCATTTGCATAATATACAGCAGATAAAATATGTAACCCATTTGGCTCTGAACACGACACCCTGAACTGAACAGTATACTGAGAGACTGTGGTGCTCATCAGTAGAAAAAAAGAGCCATTTTGTTACTGATGTGATTGATTTTAATGCACAAACTTATTAATATTTAATACTTCTTCCAAATTACTCTCAATGTAAATGATCTTAAAATGCTTCCTCCAAAGTCACACAAGAACACGAAGTTTCTTTATACTTTCTAAATAGTTTTGGAGGATAAGTTTGGGGGGAAAGGTAAACACTGCATGGGTTATGTTCACTGGCATTGGTTTCACCAATCAGGACGTTTGTCCTTGAGACTCTGAGAAGTCGTAGGGAGGTGTGGAGGTGGATGTTTGGTGTACAAAGAGCAAGAGTCTGGCTTCATGTCCTGCAAGTGCTGAGGTTTAGGCTACAAAAACACGTTGGTTAGGATTCAGTAAAGATCACTTGTCTCGTGCTTCAAATCAATGATCTTTTTAGTACTTTACTTAAGTACTACCGAGACCACCATCATTCCAAAGCCTGGATCCAAGAGCGGATGTTCATGAATAACGTAGTCTGGGTGACATTACATTTCTTTCAAAACATATTTACTGTTGCATATTAGTAATATATGGATGTAGATTTTAGAGGACAGGGTCGGTTTGTCCCTCAAATACCGACGCAACGTTGATTTGTCACGTAACTTCCGTACTTAAATTACAGCACTTCTGGAGTGGTTTTAACCCAAAACACCATATTTTCCTGATCCTAACTAAGTAGGTTTGTTGTTTAAACATAACCAAGTTATTTCCTGTGAAGACAGAAGTTTATTTTGAAAAGACTGGAGCGGAAATTAAGGATACGTTGACCCTGGAGGCCGCTAGTAGTGGTTTTGTTGCCTAAACCTAACTTCCTGTGAAAACAGAAGTTTATTTTGAAACGACACTATGCATCTAACAAGCGTATGTTGACACGCCGTCCTTGACGCATCCAAAACGGACACTAGTTGGGTACCTAGAGCGTCATAGCGTTGGTATTTGATGAGTTGGGAGAAAGAATATGTTGTAAAGATCCAGACACAACCTGTCTGATACTAAACTTGCTGAACCTGAAAATAATGCAGCTAGAAAGTCGTTAAATGCTAAAATTCTTCAAATTTTTCACCGCTGCTTCAAAATCAATCACACATGATGTAGGATTCGTTAAAAGCCCAAAACAACTGATGCAAACAGTAAACACCCGTCCTTTTACACCAACGATCACTTATTTTGGTGGGAAACAGTAATCAAGCTTGAGAGGAGAAAAGGTTCGACTCCCACCGGGACCTGGATGCTAAAAGCTTCCTCCAAGTGTCTCCTGATGAAATGGACGGAAACAGAGAACCAGATGGACGGAGAATTGATCCGGAATCATGTTTGAACATCAAACGCGTTACGTGCCGAGCGACGAACAAGGAGTTTGACCTTGTCAGGCGGATGCTCACAGATTGCCAGAGACACATGAAAAAGGTCAATTATGTCAGTCATGCGCACTCTGCACAGGTCAGCCATCCGCTGCACGTAAAGATTGAACTCAACACAAACACACGTAGAAAATGTCAGCGGTGTTTCTCAGAGTGCTTCTGTGTGTTCTCCTCAGACCTTCTGACCTTCTGATGTACACGCATGAACTGGACCACAGATAGAAGATAAATAATGTTCTCTTTTCTTTCTACATGCCTCTAAATCCATTAGAGTTAACATGCACAAATGGAACCCAGAGGAGCTCATTACACCTTCTCACCCCAAACAGAGAGAGAAGTAGACTTGTGTTGTTGACACCTAAGGCCACGTTTATCTCCCTCGGGTGCAGGCAGCTTTTTTTCTCGTCTCTCAACTGCATCTGACTGGTATTTCGGTGAGTGACTGAACCTGACGTCACTGCAGTGAACTGGAAGGAAAGACATAGTTTTTTCTAGTACTGTAGTAGTGTAACTTTGGTGTCAAGAAAGAGTCATGTAAACCCCTTTTTCACATGCTGGACTTCCATGTTTTACTTTGAAATGAAATAAATCTTCAACCATGAAGTTAATTTACAGGCTTAACGAGTAACATCCAATTGTTCCTCTAAGATTCATCCACAACTTCTATTTAAATCAGTGGCCAACCTCCGCGTATCAAAAGTGAAGCCAATGCTGAAGTGTCTTAAACCTTCATTCTCTCTAACAGCCAGCAGGGGGCGACTCCTCTGGTTGTATAGAAGTCTATGAGAAAATGAGCCTACTTCTCTTTTGATTTATTACCTCAGTAAACATTGTAAACATGAGTTTATGGTCTCAATCACTAGTTTCAAGTCTTCTTCAATACAGCATGATGTTCATTTAGTAAATTATGGTCCCATTTAGAGTCAAATAGACCATAAAGCAGGGGATGCTTTAGGGCGGGGCTACCTTGTGATTGATAGGTCGCTACCACGGCGTTGTCCGGTCTGGGAGTTGTCCGTTTTTTTGTCTTACAACTTTAACCCTTTCACAGCGTGTTTTCAATTCATGAAAGTTCATTGAAACATTTTGGTCGCCTAAAAATGTCTTATTCAGCGTTCAGTTGTACTATACTCCACCCTCTAGTGTCACTTGTGGTTGCAAAAAACCAAGATGGCGACCACCAAAAACCAAGATGACGACGGCCAAAAAACAAGGTGGCGATGGTCAAAAACCAAGATGGAGACGGACAAAAACGTGGCTTTTTCGTGCGAACGGGCTGGTTTAAACTGTGACTGTAATCCGGGAGAAAACATGTTTCCCTCTAAACATAATTGAGAAGCTGTTTAGTTGCTTGAGAATGTAGTTTTGTAGGCGACAGCGTTGATCTCTTCATCGGGGCTGACATATATGTTGATAAGAGCTGTTTCATCCGTGTTTACATGACCTCAGACTGAATGTTGCTGAGCAGAAATATGGCCAATTTATTTTGCCTTTTTAGAGTTTGACCCTCTGAATGTCTGGAGCGCTCACCTGATGCAACGACATCAAAACATCATTTGATATTGTTGGTAAATTGGACCGAGGAGGATTACATTAGTTTCACAATGAACATAATGAGATTCTGCTCGGTGAAGAACGGCTGCGGGTTCCAGTTTATCGTCATCATCACCTTGACTGACTGGCCGCTCAAAGACGAGAAACAGTAAATAAAAAATAAAGAAGTTTAACCGACAGCAAACTGAGCTGATTCCGGAGCACGGATCATCTCCGCTCTCCCGTCTGGCTGCTGCTGATTTGTGTTTGCTCTGATTTGCCAGCGTTCGGGCAGTTTGGCGTTTTTCCAAAGATCCTCTTAGGCACCTGCAGCTCCGGGCCGCAACGCATCTGGAAGGGTGGATTAAATGTGTGCGTGCATTGTCACGACGTATAAATATACTTTCATACTTGTATTTTACACACACACACACACACACACACACACACACACACACACACACACACACACACACACACACACCTGCTGCCATGGCTGAGTGTATTCAGATCTCTGTAATGGAGTTTCTCCTTCTGCTCATTGATGATAAATCTTCAGAGCTGCTGCCTTTTGTCACCGAGGAGGAATCCTGCAAAGCCACCTGGGAGTTGCGGGCTGCCAGCTCCCATTTAGAGGCACGTTTGAGACCGATCGACACCTGAGGTGACGGCGGCGCAGCGAGCCGTCAACTTGTCATATTTCCATTATGCTCCAAACGCTGAAAAAATGCTGAAATCCGGAGCCGAAATTTCCCTATTTGTGCACTTGTTGTTGTTGTGTCTGCAGATGAAATACTGTATAGATGATGATGATGACATTTCCCAGCATGCACTGCCATCAAACATCATTCTGCATCATGCAGTTAAAGGCGGGGTTGTAAATTCTCATTACATCCTGAAAGCGATCAATTAGGGCTGTCAAAGATAACGCATTAACGCAACTTGTGATTTTTAGGTTGTAGCGGGCTCAGTTTTAAAGCTAGAGTGAAGATACTGGTATCATATGAAACTAGAAAACCTAATGAATCCATTGGTACCAACCAGGTCATACTAGCTTGTTGCGAAAGAGGTTAAATAACGCTCCAAACTTACACCAAATTTTGGCGAGGAAAAACTGGCACAGCCAATTTCAAAGGGGTCCCTGTGAATGGGTTCTGAAGACTGAGACTGTCAGTGTTGCCGACTTGGCGACTTTCTCGCTAGATTTAAGGACTTTTGGAGCTACTTTTATTGGAAAAGAGTCGGCAACACTGGGCTGGGTTTTTCAGCTGGATCATTTTTTTAAATCTAGTGTACTCCTGCTGGTTTCTCCTGATCGCCCACCCTGCCTTTAGAAAGTGTTCTGAATCAATTTCTTTTTAACTTGTAGTGGTTGTAAAGATAACAAAGCCGGCTTTATCCATGTGTTGACATTAATAGAAAGAAGAGAAAACAAACATGATCAGCTCAACGTAAGCTGAACAAAACAGGAAAATTGCAGCGAGCTGAAAACAACTTGATGCATTCAGTGATTAAAGTGAATGGGGGGGGGTGAAGTGTTCACTCTGGGAAATGTCTTTTCATGGTAGTGGATCAATTTCATGGAGAGAGACGGAGAGACAGAGTGGACGGTGTTAAGAGGATTTGGAGTGCGTCTGAGTAGGTTACAACAACCATCTCACGTCTAAACAAGCAGATACTTCAGTTTCCGTCCGCCGCTCAGAAACAATGAGAGAACAGCATGAAGCTTTTTACCATATGACTCTTTAATTAAGTCTGAGAAGAACGTTATTTAGTGTGATGACGGATGTGATGTACAGTGAACTAAAAGCTTTTGTTCGGCTCAACAACAAGTGTGTGACTCATATACGGAGCTAGTATTCTTGTTAACAGTCGTGCTAGCAGCTCTGAGAGGCTTTCTGTTTGTAGCTGTGAGCTAAATGCTAAAATCAGAGATACTAACCTGCTCACAATGAGAATGTAAACATGCTCAGCAGATATAATGTTTACAATGTTAGCATGTTAGCATGCATTGAAGTAATTAGTGGTGTTAAAACTCGACAGAACTAAAGACGTTCCCATCATCTTTAATCTTCTTCTACTCCCAGATGTTCTTTACTCCTTCAGTGTAAAAGCACTAAGAATCTGTTCTCGTCACCTCACACCTGCTGCTCTTTGCACCGTAGCTGCTGCTTTGAGGTGTTGATTAGAGCATTTATCTTCACGGATCAAAGAACTTCACTGGATATACTGAAGAGCTGCAGCTCCGTCACCTTCAATACCTTTTAAAGTTTCTGCTCATCTTCAACATCAACAACACACAAATGAGACCGTGTGTCCCAACATGTTGTTTTCTTTCTGTCCAGACTGGTTGATGGTTCAAAGCAGCCTTGAAGACTAAACGAGACTAATGAACTCCAGGTGAGGGTCACGGGACAGATGGAGGCTTCTTTTCAGTAGCTTTGCTAAAGTTACTAATACTGTAAGAAGGTAATCAGAGCCGGCGGGAGAAGCTCTGTGTCGACTCTTGTCTTGGACGTGCAACCTATTCTCACTCCCAAATCGTCAAATAGCGCAGCTTGTCTGGGCCCGACGTCTGACACTTACCCACCGAGCTCCAATATAAACCATCAGGCATGAACTCCACTAGACCTCGGGCCCAAAAAACGTGATTCATCAGACCGGGCCACCTTCACCCATTGCTCCGTGGTCCAGTTCTGACGCCCATTGTAGGCGCTTTTGGCGGTGGACACGGGTCAGCACGGGCACCCTAACCCGGTCTGCGGCTACGCAGCCACATACGCAACAAACTGAGATGCTCTGTGTGTTCTGACACCTTTCTATCAGAACCAGCATTAACTTTTCAGCAGTTTGAGCTCCAGTAGCTCTTCTATTGGATCAGACAACACGGGCCAGCCTTCGCTCCCAACGTGCATCAATGAGCCTCGGGTCTGACCTCGGTTCTCCTTCCTTGGACCACTTTTGGTCGGTCCTGACCACTGCAGACCGGGAACATCCCACAAGAGCTGCAGTTCTGGAGATGCTCTGACCCAGTCGTCTAGCCAGCACTATTTGGTCCTTGTCAAAGTCGCTCACATCCTTACGCTGGCCCATTTGTTCTGCTTCCAACACAAAGTTCAAAGTTCAAAATGTTCGCTTGCTTTCTAATATATCCCCCCCACTGCCAGGTGCCATGGTAACGAGATAAGCAATGTTATTCACTCAAAACTGATGCTAGAGGGGAACCTAGAGCGCCATAGGTTGAAGCGTAGGGCCACTGACCTATTTAACATAAAATGATGTTGCAGTGTTTTTATTATTTTGTTATTTTCATTCTTTCAAGGTCACCAGTATGAAGGAAACAAAGTGTCTGAAACTCAACTGGTGATGTTGGTAGTATTGGTAATACAGTATCTACTAAAAGTGGTACAGCGGAGTACTTCCTGTGACATAACACACACACAGTTTGTACTACTGAGTGTTCAATAAGCTCCAGAGGAAATGAATAACTGTGTGATCTCATTCACAGACATGAATCTGAAAGACGTCACAACGCTCTGACACACACACGAGTTGCTCGAGTGTTTGTTTTGTTTTGTTTTTGTCGAGGTTTCATGAATAAACATGAACTCTTGTCATTGTCTTTAGAACAGAAGCAGACGGCAGGAAGGTCTTAGTTAAGCAGCTGCTGAGACGACTTGTTGAGTTTTTTTGATGTTGCTTTTCTAGTTGTTGTTGTTGCATTTGTTTCTATTTGATACAAATACAACACATATACACATATTAATGTGTACTTCAGTGTCTGTATTCAGGCTGAGAGGTTGATGTGAGACATTTAGTTAATGTTGATTTCTTTTATACTAACTGCAATCTGCGATCAGACAGCGTGCTCATTAAGAAGACTCACTAATTATCTGTTATCACATCCGACGAGCTGCAGACGTGTTTTCAATCTGCTGCAAAACAGAAAGAAATGTCAAACAACTCAAAGTATAATTGGCTGCTACAATGCTATCAGCCATAGATCTAGACTTACTAATCCATACCCTCGTCTTTTCACGCCTGGACTACTGCGATGCTCTTTTCTCAGTCTCAGTCGAGGAGTCCTAAAACCAACCGTAGATCCCACATCTCACCAGTCCTCACATCCCTTCATCGGCTCCCCGTCAAGTACAGAATAGCCTTCCAGGCACCGCTCATCACACACAAGGCTCCTTCATACATCTCCTAACTCTTTATACCACCTCTAGGCCACTCAGATCATCAGACCAAGGTCTCTTATGCTGCATTCACATTGAATCAGGCAGACGGTAAAATTAGGCAACGCCAGCAGACCAGTCCAAAGTTAAAATAAAAAATATTTGAACTTTTTGCCGTCGACCTCCACGACGGAATTTACAACCGGATTTAACGTAGCTTCCTCACACCGGAGTAAGTTGTTTACGTTTACAATAGAATATTAAGAGAAAGCTGCATTTTATAGCTACATTTATTACTGGAATAATTACATAAAATATTCAACCCGTTCTCGCGGGAAGGCATATAAATACCACGACATTACACGTGTTATGAGTACGCATTGTAGTGTTTCCGTGCATCATATTAACACCACTTTTCACAGGTCATTTGTAAGTCACGCAAGTTATGTTTAGGTAAGAAAACCACTTAGTTAGGTTAAGGGAAAACGTCATGGTTGAGCTTATAATAAGTAAGTAAATTAAGTAAAATACGTACGGAAACAACTACAGAAACAAGTCCCTAACGTAACACCGGTTAACAATGGTCCTGAACACGGGTCTCCTGGTTAAAAGTCCGGTGTATTGCGTTATATATTTGAGAGATAACTTTATTTCTCCCCCCTACCTTGACTTTGTGTACGGAGCCTCCATGCATAGTTTGTAAAACGTCCTATTAGCGCCAATTAATCATTTTCACAACAATTTCCAATGAACCAACACATGCGGAAACAACTACAGAAAACACGTCACAAACGTCACTGACGTAACTTACAAAACAAAACACCAGTCAACACATTCTCGCTCCCAACTCGTCAAATACCGCCGCTTGGTCAGTGCCCCTCGGCATCAGAGACCGACACACGGAGGTTCCCCTCTAGCTTTACTTTTGGACGGACCGGGGACGGCGTGTCAATATACGCTCATTACATGCATAGTGTCCTTTCAAAATAAACTTCCGTTTTCACGGGATTAGGCAGCACAAACCACTTAGTTAGGGTTAGGGAACAGTCGTGGTTGACGTTAACTTCACTGACTAGCAACTCACGGGACTGACTATACCAACGACTTGCATCAGTATCCTGGTTGAAAGTCTTTTGTTTGTTTGACCAATCCACCTCCCCTCCGACCGTTGAATAACGTCGCGGGTAGGTTCACATTGGAGTTAATTGAAAGCCCGGTTCATCACATACTGTCGCCAAAGGGTGCCTCCGTGCGTTGGTTTCCGAAGCCGAGGGGCGCTGACCAAACGGCGGTATTTGACGAGTTGGAAGTGACCCAACGGGTTGCACGCCATCATCCTCTGTTAGATCAGCTGAGTCCGTAAACGGCTTCAAAAAACTTCTCAAACTCATTTCTTCGTGTCCTCTCGATTTATAGTCTTTCTGTTTAGAGCTTCTTATTTTTCTGCAAGATATTATGTAAATAAGATCTGACTCCGTTTGTGGCACGAACGAGCTAAAAGCTACGTTCGTGCCACAAACGGTGAACATGCTGGAGCTGCAGCTCTGCCTTCAGGACTCTTCCTCTCACAGCTCACAGAGTCGGTGCAGCTTGTTCAAGTGATTTACATGGAAGCTGAACCGTTGAATTCATAACACATGAAAAGAGCTCCCAGTGCAGCTTTAAGGAGAAGGTTAGTCCTTTAAATATGTACAATTTATGTAATTTATATAACTTGTTAATGTCAGGACGTTAAAGTAGTTGGCGGAACACCCTCAGCACACTGATGATGATGAGGATGTACCTGCAGTGATAAGTGAAGAAGACGCAGTGAGTTATTAAAGTTGATGTCATTAAGCTGTCAGAGTGTTTTCATAGTGAAGGACAGCAGAGGGACGAGAGGAGACAAAGACGTGATATCAGAGACTCTCCGAGGACGGACGATCCAATCTCTCTGCTCTCTGTGCTTCCATTTTTCTCTCTAACTTGGAACGGAGAAGTTAAGAGTTTGTGAAGCAGAAGAGTTTTCTGTCTCAGCCGCGGGTCATGACTCAACTTTATTGTTTTTCTTTCAAAGTAAATGTGCAGTGAGAAATGAGTCACGGAGATCGTGGAGATGCAGGTTGATGTGTGAACAGAGCCAGATGATGCTGCTGTTGTTTATGTCTCAGCTCATTTATCTCTCTTCATTTGCTTTGTATTTATTGCTTCATATTTCTGCGTTATGTTTCTCTCTGCAGTATGTTTGTTTCTGAGATAAGCATGTCAGAAGTAAACATAGTATTACATAATACTGTGCACAGTGCCAGCTCTGAATCAAACAAACCATTTAAAAAACAATTATATTGAGATCACAGGGGACCTCCGATAACAACGTTACAGACACATCAGCTTCTCGTCTTTTTAACCATTTAAAAGCAGTTTAATGAGCTCAGAGGAGAGTTTTTATTAATATACAGCAGTAGTTTATATTAGTAGATATCTGTAATATTAATATACAGAAGTTCTGACAGTGTGTAGCTACATGATGTGTACAACGTTATGTTAGAAAACAATTAAGGCTACATCTAAAAGCCTGTTTCCATTAATACTATCTGTTAACTATGTTTTTTTAATCACTTAATTAAAAAGGTTGCGTTAGTCACACGTAAACATGAGCACAACAATGCCTTCGCTGTAAATACTGTGAGAAAAGCACCCAGCCACCTACACACAGTCTGATTATCCAGAAGAAAAAGTAAATATACTTGAAATATGTGTGAGTAGAAAAAGCACAAAAGGTCAATAAGTGTTTCTGTGTTGGAGGGTTTGAATAATTAATGAAGGTACTATTATGCATAATATGATGCAGATGCAACGCACATATTCCTGCTGCAGAAAAAGAACTTTATATTCTTACAGTGGCCTTAGAAGCAAAACTGAAATAGTGTTTTTACGTAGTGTTATTACGTGCATTAAAAATACATGAATAAATTCATCTCCAATAAGTATTTCTTTTATATAATGCTGTTATATTCAGAAATGTTTAGCCTCCTATAGAGGAGTGTTGTCTTGTATCAGCCCTCTGTGGGAGGTTATTTCCTCCGTGTTTGACATCTTAGATGATAAAAGGAATGTTTGCGATGAAGACAAACATGCAGATGCTTTGATTTCTTTTCATTTACACAACGTCTTGCATCCAGCATGTTTTTGATGTGGTGTTGAATCAGGAAACTTTTATGTGTGTGCTCAAAATCAACAGGACGTATCACTCGGGGGTTCAACACCGACAAAACATAGCAAAAGATTTGTTTAAAGGGAAACATGGTGCGTTGAGCACTGTTTGGTTAGATCCGTTGTGCACACTGCCTTTTAATATTTTTAATACGAGAGAAAACATACCTCAAAGCCCTCGAACACAGAATTGAAAATGCAGTTTGGTTGTACGGCAGCCCGTTCGTATGAAAAGGTGAATGAATGCCACGATAATGCACAAGGCATTTAACGTGCAATAAGAACACTCTTATTTCTGGCGTGACATTTGTGCACCATGTAGTTTGTACCGACTATAAACGCGTAAATATGCTACGCTCAGAGCTAGTGACGTAGAATAAAAAGAGAGAGACTGCTGATGGTGGGAGGGAACACAGGACTTTCTACCAGGAGACCACTGTTTTGTTTTGAAGATATACATTAATGACATTTGTAACGTGTTTTACGTACTTATTTTAAGCCCAACCATGATGTTTTTCTTAAACCTCAGTGAGTGGGTTTGTTGCCTGAACCCAACTGCAGATGTTACTGTAGTTTTGTTGTGTGGTGTCCTCATGACCCGCGGATGTCCGTGTAATGTTGTGCTATTTACACGCCTTCCTGTGACCCGGTTGTGTATGGAAATGTGATTTTGTAGGAGACAGGGTTGACCAAGGTAACCGGAAACTGTAGCAAAACGGTGCACACTGTTTTCAGATTGAACATGCCAAGATATTAAACAAGTTATGTTTAAACAAAATTGTTTTTGGCACTGGAGTCGTAGTTGACCCGTCTTTTTCTCTGCAGATGGAGGTTTGCGGAGCCTCCATCAGCAGAGGACACGGACGCTGGCGGTGATGATGATGATGTTAGCTGGCAGGTGAAGCAGGGAAGCGACGTGGTGCAGTTTGAAAAGATTTTAGGTTGTAAGGGGACTTGAATTCTCTGAAGTAGACCCAGCAAAGTGTTTAATAAAGTGACAAGTTATCTCTGCAAACTCTGAGTTTCCTCTGGAGGGAGCTGACTGACCCTACCCTGTACCAAATCCACTCTCATCTGTTGGCCACTGACCAACATTGGGATCTGAAGTTTATTAAATTGGTGGACTGTATGTCGTGTGTGTTATGAAAACCTTTTTCACACTAAAATATTGCTCACAAAACCTCCTGAATTTCCTTTCCCATCTCCTGTGGGTGGCTGCAGAGTGCAGCACGCTGTAGGTCGCTGTGCTGCTGGTCGCAGCCTGAGTCGTGGCTGCCTGCCAGCTCCGTTTCCTGCACGCTGCATCACCCACACTGCTAAACCTCACACACACACACTGACAATAGGTCCGAGGCAGTTTCTGTCACCGTGTTGAATCCTGCAGCTGTCAGTCAGCTGTCACTTGACATGATTCAAGCCATACTGCTGCTGCACTTTGTGCTCAGTTAGAACAAGTTCACAGACACTAAAGTCTAGGTTGGAAGTGTAAACTCAAAGTAAAGTTTTCCTCACAAACTTGCCAAAAAATGTCACTTTTACGAACTGATAATGACTCCACTCTCAGTAACATCCTCCAGGAAGACTGTCACCAACGCTGCAGTTTATTTTAGCAGGAAATATTGAAACTGAGAGTAAACCAGCCTTGACACACACTGTCCACTACCTGCTCAGCAGCAGACAGCAGACAGACCCAGTTAGAGAGTGAACATAGTGGAGCATGTAGCAGCTAAAGAGACAGCTATTTCCCTCAGGAGGTGGTGGAGACCAAAAACAGAGCTAAAAGAGAGAGAATATTTGACTCAGGTGGACACAAATACGGGATGATCATGCTGCTCTGTGTCTGCAGTGGAAGTATATGATGACATATCAGTGCTGTGCATCTACCAGTTTGTTCTTCTGCCCCCAAAACTGAAAAACCCCTTCAAATCTCAAAGTCAATTTTTAGATTTTGTGATGCTGTTGATGCAGATTGTATTGTTAAAAGTTAAAAGTTTTCTTCATGGTGAACTATTTTAGTTCACCACTAAGAAAACTTTAAACCTTTTTAGTAAAATAAAAACTTCAGTAACAGTGTTGGGAGCTGAACACTGGCTGCTGGAGGTGAAGGTTTATGGTTTCATCAGTAGCAATTATTTGGATTTTGCGATGCTGTTGATGCAGATTGTATTATTAAAAGTTAAAGGTTTTCTTCATGGTTAACTGTTTTACTGAAATAGTTCACCATGAAGTATTTTACTAAAATAGGTTAAAGGTTTTCTTCATGGTGAACTATTTTAGTAAAATGAAAACTTCAGTAACAGAGTCCGGAGCTGAACCCTGGCTGCTAGAGGTAAAGGTTTAAGGATTCATCAGTCGCATTATTTGGATTTTGTGATGCTGTTGATGCAGATTGTATTGTTAAAAGTTAAAGGTTTTCTTTATGGTGAACTAGTTTAGTAAAATGAAAACTTCAGTAACAGTGTTGGGAGCTGAACCCTGGCTGCTGGAGGTGAAGGTTTATGGATTCATCAGTCGCAATTATTTGGATTTTGTGATGCTGTTGGATGAAGATTGTATTGTTAAAAGTTAAAGGTTTTCTTCATGAACTATTTTACTAAAAAAGTTAACCATGAAGAAAACCTTCAACTATTTTAGTAAATTAAAAACTTCAGTAACAGTGTCGGGAGCTGAACCCTGGCTGCTGGAGGCGAAGATCAATGGATTTATTAGTAGCAATTATTTGGATTTTGTGATGCTGTTGGATGAAGATTTTATGGTTAAAAGTTAAAGGTTTTCTTCATGGTGAACTATTTTAGTAAAATAAAAGCTTCAGTAACAGTGTCGGGAGCTGGACCCTGGCTGCTAGAGGTGAAGGTTAATAGATTTATTAGTAGCAATTATTCGGATTTTGTGAAGGAAAGCTCTGCATACCAAAACAGTGACTCGTATATTAAATCAATTGCACTTTCCGTCTTCCGTCCCCCTCTTTTATCTTTTGTTAGACCCTCTATGGGGTGAAGCAAAGCTGTTTTCTGTGTTTGTTGTAGATCCTACCAGCCAATAAGAGCCGGGGAGTCCTCACAAAGTTCAATCGTCGCCACCTGCCAAGTCAATGCCCGTAATGACCTCCAGTGGTCTGATTGATCTTGCAGCCAATCCTCTCAGATGATGATAGCTCTTCTGAGCGTGCAATTATTTTGTCATTCTGGAGCCGTCAATCAGCTGTCACTCTAAATAACAGGCGAGCCTGCTGCTGAGGTGGCGAGTCAGTGTGTCTCTGAAGTAAAGCAGCATCATGCGTTACATAAATTCTCAATATTCATATGACATCTTACAAAATGTATTAAAGGTGCTAAATTCCATATCCGGAGCATTGAGGGAACAGTGTGCAGCATTTCGGGGGATCTATTAGGAGAAATGGAATATAATATGAATCTGCCAGAGGGCCTTACATTAACAGTAGGCATAGTAATGCTAATTCCACTACAGGAGACACTTGATGTTCTCTGCAATAGGGGGAAGAACATATGTGCGTATTATGTAATATACGTAATATGAGTATCAGCATCGTCAATCGGTCAAAATTAGTTGGAAAATATCGGTAAAAAATCCAATATTGTGCATCCCTAAAAATTTGTTCCGAATTTTCTGTATCTTATTATTTTGCTAAATTAGCTCTGGTTTATGTCGATTTCTTTTCCAGCAAAAAAAACAAAAACAAAGAAAGAAAGAAAATGTCATAAAACTGCTCAGAAAAATTCAAATATGAGCAAGAGTTCCATGACAACTCTGACTGCTGATGAAGATCATTTCAAATGATTGAAAGCTTATAACATTTATGAGCTTTTTATGATTTCTAACTTTTCATCAGTTCTTTTTCTTTTCCTTGGTAGCGGTTAGTGATGCTCCTTCTAAACTCTTGGCTCCTCTGCTGTTCCACTAAAACACCACACAGTACGTGTTTTATTTAGTAAGATCTGCTGCAGGCGTTTAGTTTCTCCACCAGCCTGAAACATTGATAGCTACAAACCTGACGAGTCAGTTTCATCTCTCTGCTGCGTTTAACCTCCAACATCTGCAGAACGTTAGAGATCCTCCTCTTTCACTGTGTCTCTGTAACGTGTCTCATCTTATTCATCTCATTACAGTTAAATACATCCATCTGTCTGGAAGCACAGAGCGATGATATAACTGTATGATAATAATAGCACATTCTTTCTTTTCATTATACGGACACGCATCACTTTAATGGTTCAACATCCACCTCCAGAAATAGTCGTGTATTATTCTGATGGGAAATTCACAGCAGACGAATAATTACAGCCTCTCTGCATATGAATGTAATTCAAAATCCAGTTTCCAGTGCAACAGGTTCTGTGATATTGACTATATTATATTAACCATATTTAATATTAAATAGAAAATATTAACTTTACCTGAAAGAACTCAGAGTTTTTATCGATTCTGTTTTTCTTCCAAGTTTAACATTATTTTTATCGTCCTTGTGTTCTATGAATTTATGTGTTTGATGTTTGAGTTTGCCTTCACCTTTACTTTCAACTTCAATATCAGTATAACAACTCAGCGATATCATATCAACTGCCCTTTATTAAAAAATATATTCATCTTTTAAAGGCTTTCAATTCAGTCAACCATGATATCTTGCTTGCTAAATTATCCAGATAAATATTATAAATGTATTAATGGTTTGAGGATTATTTATTTTACAGCTATAATAACTTTATTTATGTATATGTGTCTCTATCACAAAGCACAAGTCTGACACAGTTATAATACCATGTGGGGTTCCTCATGGTCATGGTCACCATGAAAATACTTTTTTGCAGATGATACAAATCTCATTTCATCACAATATAGCAGTAATTATTTCTGGAGCAAATAAAGGTTTAAAATTAATAAGCTGCCACTTATATATTATAAGTAAATTGAATTATATGCATAGGCTGTATATAAGATGTGGACGTAGTCACTGTGGCGTTACCCATTGGTTGGTGAACTACGGTTTTGAAGTCTCGAGTTTGGCTTTTTGGCCGTCGCCATCTTTATTTTGCCCGTCGCCATCTTAGTTTTTGGATGTCGCCATCTTGGTTTTTGCTCGTTAACATCTTGGTCATTGCCATCTTGGTTTTTGGCCATCAGCATCTTGGTTATTTGGTCGTCACCATCTTGGTTTTTGGTCGTCGCCATCTTGCTTTTTTGCAACCAGAAGTGACACGAGACACCCTCTCGAGCTACGTACTACTGAACGCTTAATAACAAAATGTGACCAAAATGTTACAATTAACTTACAGGTAGCGACCTACCAATCACAAGGTAGCCCCGCCCTAAAGCATCCCCTGCTTTATGGTCTATTTGACTCTAAATGCGACCATAATTTACTAAATGAGCATCATGCCGTATTGAAGAAGACTTGAAACTAGCGATTGAGACCATAAACTCATGTTTACAATGTTTACTGAGGTAATAAATCAAGTGAGAAGTAGGCTCATTTTCTCATAGACTTCTATACAATCAGACTTATTTTAGCTGCTGGATATTAGGAAGAATAAAGGTTTAAGGTACTTCAGCATTGGCTTCACTTTTCAGACCTGTAGTTTGCTGCCTGCAGGTTATTTAAAGGTCGCAGTCAAGTTGATTATTCTCGGTTATAGGTTGATCAGCAGGCAGTTGAACCACACTAAAGACACAATACATTGTTTGTTAAAAAACACCTATGTATATTTGCGTTTTCTGATAGATGACGTGCTCTGAAATGAAGCCTTCCAGCTCTGTTGTGTGTGTGTCGGGATGCAGCTGCTCTGTCTATGCTCTCTAATGCGTTTCTTATCTCTGGGAACATAATGAATTAGCTCTGCTCTCAGATAAGATAGTTTGGTATTGATGTGGGCATCTGCAGTTAATGTAGTAATTGGCTTCCGACCTCTATAGATGTGAAGATACGGGCGGCGAGTGAAGAGGCTTTTTTCCCGTTTAAGGAAGCACTGATAGCATCGCTCCCCAACGAGGACGCACAGGTGGATTTAACTGTAAAGAGATGAATTAGATGACAAAGGATATGATGTAGAGGGAGGAGATATCTAATGTTAGAGGAGTTGCTGTATTTGTTGGACAGGGTCACAATCTGTTTGCGGTCAGAGCTCTGTGCAGTCAAGTTCTTCAGCATACAAACGGGGAAAACTTTTGATTAACATTGTTTATTTTATGTGTCTGTTATTTCCTAATAATTCCCTGAAAAGTAGTTGAAAGTTTCCTGTAAATTACTTATATTGAGAGGAAAGAGATAATAGTTAAATATTTGTGTTGTTGCAGTGGGATTTCCTTGAAAGAACTCCAAAGTAAGAAAATAAGAAGTGGATGTAGTCAATGTGACGTCACCCATTGGTTTGTGGATTGCTGTTTTGAAGCCTTGAAGGCTTTTTGGCCGAAACCATCTTGTTTTTTGGTCATAACCATCTTGGTTTTTGACCGTCGCCATCTTGGTTTTTGGCCGTCGCCATCTTGGTTTTCGTCTGTCGCCATCTTGGTTTTTGACCGTCGCCATCTTGGTTTTGACTGTCGCCATCTTGGTTTTTAGTCTTAGCCATCTTGGTCGTTGCCATCTAGGGTTTTGGTCATTGCCATCTTGGTTCTGACCGTCGCCATCTTGGTTTTGGTCGTCGCCATCTTGGTTTTTAGTTTTGGGCATCTTGGTTTTTGGCCGTCATCCTCTTGGTTTCTTGCCTTCGGCATCTAAGTTTTTGGCCGTCGCCATCTTGGTTTTTGGATGGCGCCATCTTGGTTTTTTGGCCGTCGCCATCTTGGTTTTATGATGCTCTTTAGTTTGAAATGTAGGGCTACTACCAAGTGTCTGTATTTCACGAGTTGGGACTGAGAACGTGTTGTTTTGACAGAAGCGTCCAGATACATTTGGCCGTATAGTAGTAGTAGTTTGTAGTAGTAGTAGTAGTTTGTAGAGGAGATCTGGGAAAAAGAAGCAAGTGGTTGCTTTTTTGTTCACAAAGTAGATGTGATGATTCTGTGATAGAAATAGATGAGGTGTAAAGCTGTACAACACTTTTACACCTCTAATTGGGACAATCTTAACAGACTCACATGTTTATTTTGGGTATATTCTCTACTATTAACTGCTTGTAAACATGAATGCTTGTGGAACAGATAAAGATGAGCTTGTTATCTGCAGCTCCAGTATAAAACACACTGACTGACCATCAGAGTGTGTTTTTCACGTCTCAGTGGTCGTCTCTGATGATCCCCCTCCTCCTCTCTCAGCTCTCTCAGCGTCAGGAGTTGATTCACTGTTTGTTGGTCAGCGACTCTCCATTAACCCCGAGTGTGTCCAGGTCAACCTCACTGCAGAGTGTCCTTTCAGAGCTGCAGAGCCACGCAGGCTGCAGCAGAGATGACTTTCCCTTCAGGATTTATGTGTTTTTAAGGTGACACCTCCAGTTAATGGGCTCCACACAGAGTATGAAATGATAATAAAAACAATACCTACTGCAACTATATCTCCACTTGCACTGCCACGACTCTTCTGCAGTCTGTTGGGGAAAGTCAAAGGCTGTATTCGAAACTGCCAACTACATACTACTGACGAACGCAGTATACAGTACATACTGCATACTGCATACTGCATACTGCATACTGCGTTCCTTAGCAGTATGAAACGGTTAAGGTGATTTATTTTGCAGTATGCTAGACCAGGATTTAGCCTTTAAACCAGCTCTTAAAGCACTGGACAAAATAACGCCTCTTCTCTCTCCTCTTCTCTCTCCTCTTCCTTCTCCTCTTCTCTCTCCTCTTCCCTCGCCTCTTCTCTCTCCTCTTCCCTCTCCTCTTCTCTCTCCTCTTCCCTCTCCTCTTCTCTCTCCTCTTCTCTCTCCTCTTTCCTCTCCTCTTCCCTCGCCTCTTCTCTCTCCTCTTCCCTCTCCTCTTCCCTCTCCTCTTCTCTCTCCTCTTCCCTCTCCTCTTCCCTCTCCTCTTCCCTCGCCTCTTCTCTCTCTTCTTCCCTCTCCTCTTCTCTCTCCTCTTCCCTCTCCTCTTCCTTCTCCTCGTCCCTCTCCACTTCCCTTCCCTCTCCTCTTCTCTCTCCTCTTCCCTCTCCTCTTCCCTCTCCTTTTCCCTCTCCTCTTCCCTCGCCTCTTCCCTCGCCTCTTCTCTCTCCTCTTCCCTTTCCTCTTCCCTCGCCTCTTCTCTCTCTTCTTCTCTCGCCTCTTCTCTCTCCTCTTCCCTCTCCTCTTCCCTCTCCTCTTCCCTCTCCTCTTCCCTCGCCTCTTCTCTCTCCTCTTCTTTCGCCTCTTATCATACTACATGTTACATTTTGGCCAAATCAGTACGTACTACTAGTAAAGTATGAGTGTTAGAATATGAGTCCAAAGTCATGTCTCAGGTCGTTTGGTTTTTTTTTTCACTAGTCATTTATAACAAGTCTAACTCAAGTCACAAGTAACTTGAAAGTTTTTTGAGGTTTAGCTTAACAGTAGCAGAAATACACCTGTAAATAATTAGTGAGGTTTTCTGTTAAAAGGAGGAACTGGGAGCAGCAGTTTGGTGAGTGTGACACGACTCTGTTGACCTCTGTGACCTCTCCTCCATCTGTGAGGATGAAGCTTGTGTAAAGTGATTATTCCTCCAGCTGACAGTCCTCCACTAAACCTCCCTCATGGCCGGATGTTTACTGCAGCAGCGTGGGAGGTGAGGGTGCAAAGAGCTTCACGTCTCAGTCGATCCCCGTTACACTAAAAAGACTCTTTAGATATCACAGGATGCACCGAACTCACTCAGCTGTTGTTCCACTTTATCTATTTCTGATTTATTCTCTGATTGTGCATCAGTATGGAGCGGCTTTTGTTTCTCTATTATGCAAACAAACAGAATATGTTTGAGACTAAAACTATCGACGCGGCAATCAAACAATGTTTAATTGCAAGTCAAATAAATGTGTGATTAATAATTTGTTTCCAAATCCAGAAGCTTTGTTTGCTGCAGAGCCCAAAAAGAAGTTTTTGATTCACATTAATACATTATTAATCTAAATGGTGAACATAGATAAAACCTGAACACCAGTAGCGTTATAGAGTCTTATACACAATGAAAACCTGCACAAAGTGACAAAGACAGAGCAGCTTTGTCAGCTCATTCATTCATTCATTCATTGATCCGTGGGTCGGTGGGTCGGTGGGTCGGTCGGTAGCTCACCTGTCTCTTGGTGTGCTCGCTGACCTCCCCCGGCATGTCGTGGGCGCTCTTGATGAGCGTGCGGGCGATGTGGAAATAGTACACCGAGATGATGGTCAGAGGGATCAGGAAGTAAACCAGGAAGATCATCACCGAGTGGATCTTAGGATGCATCGGATTGGACAGCGGGTAGGGCACGCAGTTCACGAAGGTCACGTTGGTGTGGTCCTTGTGACCCTGAGAGGGGGGGTTGGAGGGGTTAAAGAGGGGAGGAGGAGAGGAAAGGACGAAAGGAAACAAGGAGAGGAGAAAGGAAAGGAGGAGAAGATGGGAGGAGAGAGGAGAGGAGGAGGAGAAGAGAAAAGGAAGTAAGGATAGGAGAGGAGGAGATAAGGGAGGAAGAAAAGAAACAAGGAGATGAGGAGGGGGGAGGGGGGAGGAGGAAAGGAAACCAGAATAGAGGAGGAGAGGGAAGGAGAAGAGATGAGAGGACACAAAGGGAGGTGAGGAAACAAGGAGATGGAATTAGGGAGGAGGAGAGGAGATGGAGGAGAGGAGAGGTGAGGAGGAGGAGAAGCAGAAGAGGAGGAAGTGAAGGAGGAGGAGAAAGAAGAGGAGGAAGTGAAGGAGGAGGAGAGGAGGAAGTGAAGGAATAGGAGAAGCAGGAAGTGAGGGGAGAGTAAAGACATCAGTGAGGATCATAAAACCGACTGTAGAGTAAAACGGGAACACTTGTCATTCATAAATCTGACTGCAGAGCAGTTTATCGGTGTCGGGGGGGTGTTTGTGTGCTGCTCAGACTGAACCAGTGATGAGCCTTCAACAGGAAGTGATGAAGAGCTCACATTCAGTCTAAATGGAAACAAGGTCACCAGCACTATGCCAACAGAGAGGAGCTCTTTATGTGGTTCTGGTGAAATCCAGCCGATGGTTGTTAGACTGGTGTTTGTTTTCTTTGATTGACCTGCAGTGTTTTGACAGTTGTCATACCATACCTTCTTTTATTGTGTAATTAATCTGTCAACCTTCCTGTTAAAGGGTAACTTGGGTATTTTACAACCTGGGTATTGTTTGGACTTTTTGAGACTTTTTTTTGACATTTTTCTGACTTTTTTTTACTTTTTTTGACATTTTTCGGACATTTTTCTGACTTTTCTTTTACCTTTAAGTCGTACATTTCTCTGACATTTTTTTCAATACATTTTTTCTATTTTTTTTTTTTACTTTTCTTTTACCTTTCTTTCGTACATTCCTCGGACATTTTTTCTGACTTTTTTTCTGACTCTTTTTCAGACATTTTTCAGATTTTTTTTCTGACGTTTTTTCTGACTTTTTTGACATTTCTTTCGGACATATTTTCGGACTTTTCTTTTACTTTTCTTTCGTACATTTGTAAGACATTTGTCGGACATTTTTTATTCATTTTCTCTGACTTTTTTCAGACATTTTTCTGACTTTTTTCAGACTTTTTTCGGTCATTTGTCAGCCATTATATATTATTTTATATATATATATATATATATACAGTATATATATATAAATGGCAGAAAATCTTCAGCCTCTCGAGGCATTTTATATGGAGATTTCCCGCTTTTCTCTGTTTTGTATCATATTAAACTGAATTTTGTTAGGTTTTGGACAAAACGGGACATTTAAAGACATCACCTTGGACTTTGAGAAAGTGAGGTGTACATTTAACATTTTATAGACCAAACGATTAATCGATTAACCTAGAAAACAATCAGCATAATCGATAAAGAAAATACTCCTTAGTTGCAACCCTACAGAACATACAGGATAGGGTAAAATTTAAAGAATATGCAGATGACATGATTTTAATCAGTAAAGGTTCTCAGATAGTTGGATAGATAGAGGAGGGCTTATCTACGTTATTTTAGATGGTTGTTGTTGTACTTATTACAGTAGTATGTGTTGTATTTTCAGGGTCTGTGTTTTACCTGCATGGCGACAACTTGAGAGAAGATGGCCTCAGGAACAGCCAGCAGGACGGACAGCAGCCAGATAGAAACGGCCTTCAGACACGTCCAGAAGACTGCTCTGGACGTCTGGATGTCCATCGGGTTCACGATCGCCTTATACCTGACGGAGACAGAGAGACAAACATCCGTCAAACATCGACAGAGCAACAGGTACCGTCATAGTCTCAAACAAACACTGACACAGACAGCAGGAAGGGAGCTGGTATGATACTGAAAAACTAGAGACTCCTAACCGTCACCACAGATAAAGCCAGAGCAGCACGACCTCCTCTCCATGCCAGATAGATAGAGCCAGAGCAACACAACCTCCTCTCCACACCAAACAAATAGAGCCAGAGCAACACAACCTCCTCTCCACACCAAACAGATTGAGCCAGAGCAACACAACCTCCTCTCCACGCCAAACAGATAAAGCCAGAGCAACACAACCTCCTCTCCACGCCAAACAGATTGAGCCAGAGCAACACAACCTCCTCTCCATGCCAAACAGATAAAGCCAGAGCAACACGACCTCCTCTCCACACCAAACAGATAAAGCCAGATTAACACAACCTCCTCTCCATATCAAACAGATTGAGCCAGAGCAACACAACCTCCTCTCCACACCAAACAGATTGCGCAGAGCAACATGACCTCCTCTCCATGCCAAACAGATAGAGCCAGAGCAAAACGACCTCCTCTCCACAGCAAATTGATAGAGCCAGAGTAACACAACCTCCTCTCCACACCAGATAGATAGAGTTAATAGAAGCTTGGTGATGTAGTTGTAGCTGTGTCTCTAACAGGACAAGAAGTTCAGGTAGGTTACTCAAAAGACTTTTTCTGAATATGACAATATTGTGAGTTTGATACGGGTAATATAAACATCATATTCTGTTTGGATATGAGGAATTATTGTGAATGGAGCAAACATCAGAACCAGACTGACTGGGGTATTAACATTCACTGTATACATGAGTCCACATCTACATGAAGGGCATACAAACACCCTCAAACACACACACTCAGGTGAAACAGCTTGCAGCGGTTCTGCAGGGCACAGCTGCACCTACAAAACAGGTCACCTCCCATGGTGCATTGCTGCGCTGTGCAGCAGCAGCAACACTGAACCCTCATCATCTACTACCTGTGACCTTCCACCTCCCAAAGCTAGCAGGAGAAACACAAGTTTTCTCCATGTGAGGCTGCAACAAACTTCTCAACAACCGCACACACGCGTCTTCTTATTAGCGACGTTTCAACATGGATCTATGAATAAACAGATTAAATGACTCCTCAAAAGGCTGACACATTAATAAAAGAGTGGATATCCATTATGAAATGACCCATAATTTCAGACTTTCTGGACTGAAACCAAACATACATCATCTAATAATTATATCGTTTGTCATTTGACAGCATTAGTGGCTCGGGGCTCTTTGTTAGTTAATGATGAGCTCCAGCAGCCGTCCGACTGCAGGCTGGAGGACAAAGAGAGGAAACAATAGGACTTTGTCACTCTCACCGTCATTATTCTTTATGTGTAATCATCGAGTTGCGTTTAAAACTCCTCATTAGACAGAGATCAGTGATTCGGCTGGACGGGGACACTGTGTTCATTAATACCAGTGAGTGATGGACGACGTTTACGTGTGAAAATACAACTGAAACTTGAAATAGTCACGAAATTTAATCTGTGATTCGTGTACATGAACAAGAATTTTCCTTTTTTTTCCCCAACGTATTTTTGTGCGTTTTCCTACGAATGTCCAGCAACACGTGTCAATTTCCACTCCAGTCTTTTCAAAATAAAACTACTTAGTTAGGTTTAGAAATAGATCGATATCGCAGTTACTGTATGTAATGTTAATACACTGACTATAAGGATGTACTGTATGTATACTGTACATGTAGCACATGCAGAAACCTACATCAGGTCACGTGGGAACATTTTTTAGAAAGGTTTGAAGGAAAATAGCATTTTGATGCTAAAACATACTTCGACCAAAGTTTGAATGTTCAGATTTGAATAAATAAAGAACACCACTGGGAAGCTACAGAATGACATAAAAGCCTAAAAGAATAGACCTGCCCTTTAAAACACAGTTTAGAGTCATATACATATGCCAGCTGAAAGGGCAGGAAGATGACAAAGATCCCTCTGAGCAAACGTTAAATAAGAACAGAAGAAATCAGCAGTTATTGGTAAAAGAAACTGAGCTCAGCATCAAAATGTGTGCAGATTTAAACAGGAACAGGCTCCTGTTTCGGTGACATTCTTCTTCTTTTGGGGAAAAAAACTATTTCATATAAATAATACATTTGGTGTCCGAATTATACAGTTTTTATCTCTGTTAAAATAGTTGTTATTGATGGAAAAACGTCCATATAACATCTGATTCACAACTTTTCAATGGTAGTGTAAATGTTGCAGAGAAAACGTTATTATGTACTAGACTGTAAGAAAACTCGGACCGGATCTTGCATTTCCACCTGGATATCCTGTTTTCTATCAGATTGCAGTTTATTTACTCATCCTTATAAAAACCTATTCTTTTATCTCCCTGCTGTATTTTATTCAGAGACACAAACAAGGTCTTTCAGCCTGAGAGTCCACCGCTCCTCACACTCTGTCATACATCCCACCATAAATCTTACATCATTGTGCTCTATCGCTCTTTATGTTTTATAGATGTAATGAGTTATTGATTATTTATGTCATCTAGGAACTGGACGTTTTGTCCCCCAGGCAGTAAATATTTTCAGGCGGCAAGAATGTAAATATGGTGAAAGTCTGGAGCAGATGTTGCCAGCGATTTTCAGCATGTATGAGCAACGATGGAGGCAACAGGTTTATCCAAGCAGGAAGAATCGTGATTTTTTTTGGTTGTCCCCATCTTGTTTTCTTTCTTGGTTTTTGGCCGTCGCCATCTTGGTTTTTGGTCAGCTCCATCTTGGTTTTTGTCCATCGCCATCTTGGTTTTTGGCTGTCCCCATCTTGGTTTTTGGCCGTCGCCATCTTGGTTTTCGGTCGTTCCCATCTTGGTTTTTGGTCGTCGGCATCTTGGTTTTCTCGTAGTCCCCATCTTGGTTTTTGTCCATCGCCATCTTGGTTTTTGGCTGTCCCCATCTTGGTTTTTGTCCATCGCCATCTTGGTTTTTGGCTGTCCCCATCTTGGTTTTTGGCCATCGCCATCTTGGTTTTTGGTCAGCTCCATCTTGGTTTTTGTCCATCGCCATCTTGGTTTTTGGCTGTCCCCATCTTGGTTTTTGTCCGTCGCCATCTTGGTTTTCGGTCGTTCCCATCTTGGTTTTTGGCCGTTGCCATCTTGGAATTTGGTCATCCCATCTTGGTTTTTTGGTAGTCCCCATCTTGGTCACCAGAAGTGACCGGTTGTCAAAGACAAAAACACGGACAACTCCTAGACTGGACAATGACGTGGTAGCGACCTGTCAATCACAAGGTAGCCACATCCTAAAGCATCCCCTGCTTTATGGTCTATTTGACTCTAAATGGGACCATAATTTACTTAATGAGCATCATGCTGTATTGAAGAAGACTTGAAACTAGCGATTGAGACCATAAACTCATGTTCACAATGTTTACTGATGTAATAAATCAAGTGAGAAGTAGGTTCATTTTCTCATAGACTTCTATACAATCAGACTTCTTTTAGCAGCCAGAGGAGTCGCCCCCTGCTGGCTGTTAGAAAGAATGCAAGGACACGTCCAAAACTGCCACAAGAGGGCTCTGTGCAGACCTGTCAAGTTCTTCCACACCAAAGTATTAAAAGCATTTCTTCATGGAGCTGGTTTAGTTAACGGGGGCATTATCATGTTGAGTGAGGAAAGAGACAAACTGTTGACACAAAGAACTTTACTGTCAAATATCATTATATGCTGCAGCATTCAGATTTACCATGATTGGAGATAAGAGACCAAACCCTGAAAAACAGGCCCTATTTATTTCATATATTAAGACTAAGTGCTCCCTAAAAAACAATATGCACACAGTCACAACAGCAGTAAACAGTAGGCAGTGATTTATAGCCTGGAAAGCTGCATTGTGGACCTCAGTTCCAGGGCTAGTATCATCTGTCTGCATCTGTCCAAATATTCAGAATAATGGTGCTTGTCCCTTCAAATAAAATGAATCACTGCTTCAGTTGTAGTATTTGCTCTCAACACTGGAGCAGGTCTGAATGTAAAACAGCAGATTCTGCTCAGGAAAATGTTCCACATCACTCATCATTGATCATTCTTGGTGGAACAGGTCTTATTTTTCTGACTCCTGTGCTCCCAAACGTGACTGATATAAACTTTAATACCTTTGTGTTAGTTGATGTTTAGTATGTAAGCTCATAAGCATGAGAAAAAGGTCATAATCATACGATCCTTATACAGATGTCATAATTTAAGTCTGTCTCCTACAAAATACATTTACAGTATACTAAATTACATATCAGAAATCGGCACCCAAGTATCGGGAGATAGGTGTATCATCACAGCTTTAATAACACACACATCTAACCGGAGATCATTAGAAATGTTGTGTTTTTTATACCTCACCAACTTTTCCATCTTTCTTCAAAGAACTTGATTTCTTATTCTCACAGTTTCCTTTCCACGTGTTTAATTTACAAGATTCCTCCATTTGTAGTTTATGACGTTATCATATTTAAACCAATTCATCCAACTAAAATGGACTCCTTCCATTTCAGTTAGATGCTTCATGGGGGCGATGAATAGAGCACAGTCACAACCTTGAGCGGTTTCTACAAAATGTACGCAAAAACCAAAAAAGATTGAAAAGCTTCTTTTGATCCCATCTGGTTGAATGTTTTCTAAACCTTTTATTTATTCAAGGGGAAGGTGACACCTACTGCTGCAAACTCATTCATTCAGTCACACAGCTTTACACTTTTTCTGCTTTTCATCAACAGAGTCTGGTCCTAAAATGGTCCAATCCTACCTCGACCTGATGTAAGAGACGGTAGGATGAATCAGACGGAGAGCACGACGTGACGGAAAACGGTAAGAAAATATGTTTTAATACATACCAACACAGTCTCACCGCAGTTCGTGAAATAGTCACAAAATTAAATCTACTTGATTCGTGTACATAGACACGAATTTCCCTTTTTTTTCGTGACTTTCAACAACTTATTTTTCGTGCTTTTTCCTACGAATGTCCAGCAACACATGACACATGTGTCAATTTCCTCTCCAATCTTTTCAAAATTAAAACTACGTAGTTAGCTTTAGTAAAAGATGGCGGTTTGGGTTTAAATAACACCGGAAGTGCCGTAACTTAAGTACGGAAGTTACGTGACAAATAAATCAACTTTGACTTCTGGCTTCACACGGGGCACCAATACCGGTCTCCTGGTGAAAGTCTGATGTTTTTTGACCCACCCATCCACCCCGACCTCCTCCCTACACGCCGTTCGTCGCTCTTTATACTTCCCAGTTCACAATTACCTACATAACATACGAATTGATTTCGTGCTGACCATCATGAAAACAAATTTAATTTTGTGACTATTTCACGAACTGCTGTGGGACTGGGCTGTACATACTGGAGCAGGACGCTGGTGAGCAGTGAAAGTGCAAATTAAGTAGTAAAAAATGATGAATTATTGGACGAAATTCAACACTTTAAATGAGCTAAAGGCTTTTTTAATATTTTCATTTTATCATTAGGTGTCCAGTCTGTCCATCACACTTTTATCACATAAACTGATTAAATGAAATTAAGCTAACATGGCTGTAACTGAATTTGCCAGTAAATTTGATTGGGATTTTAGCAAATGATCAAATTTATAGGTTTGGAAGGACTGAGACAGAGGCGGTCATTGTTTTGCAAGTCACAAGAAAGTCTCAAGTCTTTGCACTCAAGTCCGAAGTTCTAAACTTTGAGTTTCAAGTCCTAAACATTGTATGTGTAAATGTATGTTTAACCTGCCTAAGTCTGCAAAATGAATGTCGATGCAAACTGACAATTAAGTTGCATCGTATCGTATCGTATCGTATCATATCGTTTGGTAAATTGGACTAAATAAACACTTTCATGACTAACTCTCGGTGAGGTGGCCTTGTGTGAACCCCCCAACGGCTCCAGCAAAGCTTCCTCAGACGTGACACCGATAACTCACCTCCGACAGTAACAATGACGGCCTGCAGCTCCTCTGAGGCTTTTCACATGTGTGTGTTCCATTTAAAGGATTTGTCATCCAGCGGGATGCTCCGCCAGCGTCAGCATCTGTTACCATAGCTACCGATCTGGCGCCAACCTAAAAAGTTGATTTTTATATATAAAAAAAAAGAAGAAAGAAAGGCTTTGTCACCGAGCCGTAATTGCAGCTCAGAGTGTCGGCAGCGTGCTGAGCATGTGGAGAATGTGATGGTCTTGACTCTGCAGCACCTCTGATATATAAGCCTCAGGCCGGTGACTCATCGATCAACCTGAGAGATGACACCGTGTCCCGGTGGAGCTGCTTTAGCAGGAATACTCCGGCTTTCCTGGGTTTACGTTAGGGTTTTGATGCAACAGAAATACAAACACTCAAAGGGTGAGGCAAAGAATAGAAGAAGACCGGAAATCAAAAGAAAAAAAGATGGAAGGAAATTGATGCAGTCGTGACAACTACTGTCCGTCTTTTCCTCTTCGGCTTGCTGGAGTTGTTCTGGTCAGACTGACACTCAGACTGTGAAAACCTTTTGCTTTCCATTAATGGCTCTTTAGCTCCAATCATGTCCTGTCTAATCACTTCTCTCTCTACTTCCATCCCTTCTTCTATAGTTTAATCACCTCTCAAATTTCTTCTCCATCTTTGTCTTCAGTTTCTCTCCTCTTCATATGATCTTTGACATCCTCTCCTCTGACCTCTCTTTAGGGTGCTTTCACATCAGTTTTCTTATTGATTTTCTACTGTTCACAATGGTAGAATGTGATGATGCAGAGGGTAAATGTCACGGCCAAAGGCTCCACTGTGTGCACATAGCCTCCTGTAGTGGATATCAGGAGTATTTTAGAGCCAGATTCCCTTTCAAGAGGTAGAAAACCCATTTGGCACACTTTGGGTATCCAAGTGTGCCAAATGGAGAGTCCTCCTGGTCCTATCCTCACTAAAACCTTTGTAGAATCTATGTGCTTTGTGTTATTTATATCTGCTTTGGCACAGTTGTAGTCGAGGAGCTGCTGAATGAATTCAGTGGCATCTTTGTGCACGGCATCATTGCTATAATGGTGTTATCCACTGTCTAATCTAGAAAACATTTTAGGTGAGGATAAAAATGTAAATTTATATTTTGGTTCATCACAGTTTACTCAGACATAGTAACAGCCACAATGTTACTGACACTGGAGATGAGTTCTCTGAGGTCTTACCTATCCATAGAGACCAAGATGATGCAGATAGACCTGGTAGTTGTGCAGCTATTCTTCATTTATTTTGGGTATGTCTGTCTAGGAGAACCACACCTTCCAGCACCCTATAGGGCTGAAGAGGTTAAGTGAAAAGTCTCAACAACTATTGCCACAAATTGTTGTCCACACATTCATGTCCCCCTCAGGATGGACTGGTGATCCCTCACCTTTTTATCTAGTGCCATCATCAGTCAATATTTCCGATTGGCAGCGTTGCTGAAAGGTTGCCAGATTGGGAGCCGACCACGAGGTTGCCCGAGGTTACCGTGAGTCCAGTTCCTCATACCTACAGTGCCACACTGTCCCCGTTTCACCACCTCGCCACCCAGCAGCAGTCAGCTCATGTTTAGTGTGTGTTTGCATCATCTTGATAGGAAGTGATCGGGGCTCCAGTAAGCACTCCAATCATTATGCTAATTATCCATTAGGCTTGTTGTTGCTCGTCAAGGACCTTCAGGCAAGTTAGGATCCGTTAAGGGCCAGTTAGTGGCCTTAAGTCTCGTTAGTGGCTCATTAGAGGCCATCAGGGTCAGACACACGGCCGGATCGCTGCCCCGCAGCTGTGTGATCAAATGAGTTTCCCGTTAACAAGCTGATACAACAGCGTTTCAGACGGAAGACGTCGCTGCCTGTCGGTAAACAGGACAGGAGACCCAGCGGTGCCTCTGAGCTCTGCAGCTTCCGCTCGCGTCACACAGCAGAGATGGGAAATTAAAACCACTCATTCATTTAGCCTCCAGCATCAATTATTTCAGCCAACGCCCAGTAACACCATTTATTCATGTTCACGTGACAAAGGAGGAAATATTGTGACGTTATTATAGAACTGAACATAACATACCATAAACTAAAACGTGGGGTATGCGTATATAAGTAGTAAATTAGCAGTATACCTATAAGTTCACTTGTAGTATAGTTCACTTCATATTATAGTTGCAGTACAAAATATAACTTAGATGATGCACTCTAACTTGAGTTGTGCACTCAAAGTTTACTATTCTTACACTTAAAAAGTGGGCCAATTTAGTCCCAAGAAGTTTTAAGTAGTACACTTACAAGTATACTACTAGTACATTGATATTAGTGTACTTACTACATAAAGTATACTTGTGAAATATACTTGAACTTTACTTAAGTTTACTTCATAATAATAACTTGAAGTATACTTCTTTTTCGTAGTTTGAGGAGAGATCCAGATCTTTCAGCATCAACAGATATTAGTGTGCATGTAAAGGTTGACTGCATCGTGATAATCTGTACCTGCTCCCAGCATGCACCTGTAGGCTGACGGCTACTACAGTAATAATGCAAGTACTTCAGCATTGCGTCTCTCTCTCCCCCCCCCTGCAGTCGCTCCATCTCTCATCTGCAGTCAGCTGGAGTGAAAAATGCAGCCAGTTTCCGTCGGATTTCTCCGCAAATATTCATCCGGTGGTGCCGGAGGAGCTGCAGCTGTAAGTGTACTTCATATACATACAGTTCAAACCACTTCATCCTCGGCATTTAGCGTCAGCTGACCTCCTGTTGAGACGTTAACAGTCACAGCGCTGCTCAGAGTGACCGTGAGTGACTCTGAGAGTGAAGCTTTTCATTCAGCAGACGTTTTTTTGGAGTGTATAAATACAGTTCTACCACTTTCTGTTAACGACCAAACACACAATGGACTTCTGAGCTGCTCCTACATGTTGAAAAAAAACAAACGAGAAGAAGGATTCATGTTATCACATTTCCAGGAGGCGTGACGCATCGATTAGGACTAATGGATGCGTCAGGCTTTAATCCAGCATGACTCAACTGTTACCCAACGTCATTTACAACCTCAATGGACCGTTCAGCTTTGGGGGAAGTAAACGTATATATATATATATATATAGGGTTACGCTTAGTCAGTGCTTTCAAAAACTGTTACAAATCACTGTTACAAAAATAAAAAAGGCCGTTCTCATACACTGTTATACGCTCAAAAAGTAATGCACTATAATTCATCCGCGTAAATCTTTTTAATTCCGTGTATGGAGGAGGTCGGGGTGGATGGGTGGGTCCAAAAACACAGGACTTTCACCCAGGAGATCGACATTCGTGTCCCGTGTGAAACCAGACGTCAACATTGATTTATTTGTTACGTAACTTCAGTACTTAATTTACAGCACTTCTGTAGTTATTTTAATCAACACATTCTCACTCCGAACTCGTCAAATACCAAATGAACGTTTGGTCAGTGTTCCTCGGTATCGGGGAGCGACGCACTTGGTACCCCTCTTGCGTTATTTTTGGACGGACCAGGGACGGCGTGTCAATATACGCTCGTTACATGCATAGCGTTCTTTCAAAATAAATTTCTGTTTTCACAGGAAGTTAGGTTTAGGCAACACAACCACTCAGTTAGGGTTAGGAAACAGGCATGGTCGTGGTCACTAACGACACACGGGACAAAATAAGTTACTTTCAGTTTCACACGGGACGCGAACAGCCAGTTGACCCGTCCACCAGCACTCCCTCCACTCTATTAATACTACGTCACTTGCTCCGACCGTCTAATAACGCCGCGGGAGGGTTTACATTGGAGTTAGTCGAAAGCCCGGTTCGTCAGATACTGTCGCTAAAGGGCGGTATTTGACGATTTGGGAGTGAGAATGTGTTGTAACATAAGTACGGAAAACACAAACGTCAGTAACGTAACTTACAACAAAAACAGCGGCCTTCTGGTTGAATGTCCTGTGTTTGTTGGACCCATCCACCTCCAAATCCCTCCATCATAAACAGTCTCTCTTTTTCTTTTTATTCTACGTCATTAGCTCTGAGCGGAGCATGTTTACGTGGAAAGTTTACATTGCAGTCAGTAAAGACGACATGGCGTACACATGACACGCCATACGCAAAAAAAAAAAAAATGAGTTCTTATTGAATGCTAAATGCCTTGCGCATTATTGTGGTATTCATAGGCCCTTTCCTGTAAATGGGCTGAATTTAGAGATGTCTTATCTGGGAACTGACAGTGTTGTCTGACATTTTATAAACCAAATCGATTAGTTGACCAAGTATTCGTCAGATGAATCAGTATTAAAATAACTAGTGCAGTGCCCGCTTGTGGCGTAGTGCTGCTTGCAGCCAGCGTTGTCCAGAACCGCCCATCGCTCGTTGACTGCGGGGAAGTGAAGAAGAGTTTAAAGTGAACTACAGTCAATGAGCTGCAACATGCAAAGGCTCGCTGTGGACGACATGCTCGACTCAAGTCTGCAGAGCCCTGAAGCCTCGCCGCCGCCGCTGCTGCACAGAGCGCCATCGCTTGAATTAATATTGAACGTGTCCAAATTACACCAGCTGCACGTCCTTGGGTCCCCAGCAACAAACCCACCAAGTATGAAGTAGATCAGATGGAGGGTTCTCGAGATATGCAAAGGACACACACATACTTACATACGGAGGTTCAGTGATTTATAGCTGCAGCACATTAAGATAACACACTTTTCCCATAATATCATATATCAATGCACACATTTAAGTCACATGTTTACTGAACTTTTCCCCTCTGGAATAAGCAGGATCTCACTTGTTGTATTAAGCTTTTTAACCGTGTTATCAGCCTTATTTGAAAACCCAAATTTCTCTCATGCACGGCCGCGTAGTTACATGTATGCTTTATTGGATGTTACAGCGGGTTATGTGGTTTACAAATGGTGCGGGCAAATCGAATTTCACCTCAGAAGCCCATTCCATGTGCCGCCCTGAGGGAGATCTCGCTGTCAGCTCCGGTTACGTCCTAAAAAACACAACGAGATTCTGGCATTTTCTTGTTTTCTCTCTCTCTGTTTGTGTGCTGCTTCTCTCGTAGCGTCTCCAGACAGGACTGACCTTGGATTTAAAGGCTTAACCACAACTCCCCGCTTTATTTTAAGAAGCCCAGGGTTTCTTGGGCTACATTATTTCATAGCGAATTAGGCTGCTAATTGCTAATTAAGAGAGTGTGTCATGCGTCATCATTGCTTAGGAGGGATCAGTCTGTTTCAGATGATCACTGGTCAGGAGTAATGAGCAGACAGGAAACAACATCTTTCACGGTGGAAGCAGATATCGCACGGCTAGACCCGAGAGAGAGGAACGCACACATTCAGCCTCCACCTCGCTCGGAGGGAAATTATCAACCTCTGTGCATCTTAAGTGTTTGTCGAGTGTCAGCCGGTGAGTTGTTGCCTTGAGCAGAGCCTGAGTCAGCCCCGCGGGCCGCCGAGAGCATAAATTAAAAAAGTTGTTGGGCTCTAAAGCGCTGGCAGAGCTCCACCTGACAGAGGACGGACATCACAGGATCTACAGCCAGGTGTCGGCTCTGTAGTGGAACTTCCAGATCACATCTTGTAGTTTTCGTTATTAATTGATGAGAACTTCAAACTGCAAACTGAAATGTTGGTGGAAAGTTTATAACACCTAGTTAATCCTCAAACTGTCTAATCATCACAACCTGATCTCATGGGAAGGCCTATAAATAGCATTTCTGTCTGTCATGATAAAACATTTTAGGCTTTTCACGTCATTTAACGGCACGTCGTTACCGTGAAATGGTCGCGGTTCTATTTAGACAACAAAACCACTTAGTTAGGTTTAGGAATTTCACTTTTATTTCACCCGTCAACTGCTACTACCCCATAATTTATTATTATTCTCACTTGCAATGCTGACTTAACGCACCTGTACAATAATTTGTGCAAAATTATGTGCAATACTCATCATTAATACTGCAGTTATAGTGTACATTTCTAGAAATATTTTTATTTATACCATTCTGGCGTTTATATTTAACACAATAGATCCCCCTTCTCTACATTTTGTATTAACGTATTTGCACTGTGGTTGTACCGTATATTGTAAGTCTGAATGCAAATATTTGTACGTATTTCTTATAGTCTCATTTCTTATTCTTATTTTTATTATTTACTTATATTTCTCTACATATACTCTGTTCTATACTGTAGCATTATGTACATAATTTATATGTTACATACTCCTTTATCTCTATTTTCTTACATTTCTTATGTTTATATAAGAGCAACTGTCACGCCCCAATTTCCCCCCCGTGGATCAATAAAGTATTTCTGATTCTGAAAATAAGTACGTAACCTAAGTATATGTATAAATATATACGGAAACAACTTAACATAAGTACTGAAAACACGTAACTTACAAAAAAACAAACAGCGGTCAACCCGTCCACCTCCCCTCCGTCCCTCCACCATCAGTCTCTCTCTCTTTTTATTCTACATCACTATCTCTGAGCGCAGCATATTCAAACGGATGCATTGCATTGCAGTAAGTACAGACTACATGACGTACATATAACACACCAAAAGCAACAAATGTGTTGTTATTGGACGCGGAATTACTTACAAAATACTGTCATTCATACTACAATGTGTGAGACCAAGCTGCTCATCATCACAACATCGTGCTCTTATTTTCTTTCTCTCCGACTAATTCATTCATGATGTCCTCTAAGCCTCTGGCTCTCTGTCCATTCATATATTCACACTCTCACACTGTCTTCGGGTTCTCCACACACACAACAGGAGATCCCATCATAAATACTGAACATGTTTAATATTTGAAATCGGTGCATCCAGGATGGACTTCTGGGCTGATCGGTGGATGTAAAAAAACACTTTAAACATCTCAACAACACAGGAACATCTGGAAAGATAATCTTTAGAACCATCAACTCTCAACAATATATGATCAAACTATTCTTATTCTTGTTTATTTTAGATATCATAGATGATAATTCTTCGTATATTTTTAGTAATATTGATGTAGAGTATGTATAATAACTCCCTCGTGTTCGTCCTCTTCCTCTCTCTCTCTGTTTCTGTTGATTTTCATTTTCACTTTCATCATTCTGTCATCACACATTTCATCATAATCATTTCATATTTCATCTCTCTGCTCTCTGTCTCTCTCATACATGTGTGAGTACACACTCTCTCTCTGCACATAAACACACACACAGTGTGTGTTATAGGAGCTGTGGATGATTGACTGTGCTCAGAGCTGGACAGACAGAGGTCTTTAAACATGACAGAGATTATGAATAATTCAGGTTCAGGGACACGAGTGAGCTGCTCTGGGGACGGACTGTTGTATTTCTATTCATGTGAGGAAACTCGTAGAAATAATGCAGTCTCTAGTTTATTATAATGTCATCCATAAAAACATTTGTTAACCCTTAAAGAGTCAAGTGGAGAAGTGAGGACACTACAAAATGTCTCCAAAAATATCCGCAATGTCCCTATTTTCTAAAGATACCCTCACTTCTATCTTTCCAAATTTCCTGACTAACTTTGCAAAAGTGTCCTGACTTCTAATAAATGTCCTCTCTTTCCAAAAATGTCCCAACTTTCTAAAGATATCATCACTTCTATCTTTCTAAAAGTGTCCTGACTTACAAAAATGTCTTTACTGTCCAAAAATGTCCCTACTTCTTCCTACCCATCACTTTTATATTTCAAAATGTCCCCACTAACTTTGCAAAAGTGTCCTGACTTCTAATAAATGTCCTGACATTTGATAAAATGTCCCAACTTTCTCATTGTCCCTACTTTCTAAAGATACCCTGACTTCTATCTTTCCAAAAGTGTCCTTACTGTCCAAAAATATCCTGACTTTCCAAAATTGTCCTCACTCTCTAAATACATCCTCACTTCTATATTTTCAAGTGTCCTGACTTCTAATAAATGTCCTGACATTCGAAAAAATGTCCTTACTGTCCAAAATCATCCTCACTTTCAAAAAATATCCCTACTTTCTAGATATCATCACTTCTATATTTCCAAAAGTGTCCTGACTTCTAATAAATGTCAAGACATTTGAAAAAATGTCCCAACTTTCCAAACTTGTCCTTATTGTCCAAAAATGTCCCGTCTTTACAAAATGTCCCAACTTTCCAAAACTGTCCCAACTTTCTAAAGATATCCTCACTTCTATCTTTTCAAATGTCCTGACTAACTTTGCAAAAGTGTCCTGACTTCTAATAAATGTCCTGACATTTGTAAAAAATGTCCTTACTGTCCAAAAAAAGGACATTTTCAAAACCATTCCTGTGCTCTAAAATCTAATGTCTAAAATGTCCCTACTTTCTAAAGATATCCTCACTTCTATCTCTCCAAAGTGTCCTGATTCGAATAAATGTCCTCAATTTCCAAAAATGACCTCACTGTCCAAAACTGTCCCAACTTTCCAAAGATATCCTCACTTCTATCTTTTCAAATGTCCTGACTAACTTTGCAAAAGTATCCTGACTTCTAACAAATGTCCTGACATCTGAAAAAATGTCCCCACTTTCCACCTTCTCACTGTCTCTACTTTCTAAAGATCTCATCACTTCTATCTTTCCAAAACTGTCCTGACTAACTCTGCAAAAGTGTCCTGACTTTTAATAAATGTCCTCACTTTCCAAAAAAACTCCTCATCTTCCAAAATTGTCCTCACGGTCCAAAACTGTACTTTCTAAAGATATCCACACTTCCCAAAAATGTCTCTACTGTCTGATATTTTGCAGACTTTCCAAAAATGTCCTCACTTTACAAACTCGTCCTTGTTTTCCAAAATCCCACTACTTTCTAAATATGTCCTTAATGCCACAAATGTCCTCACTTTCAAAAAAGTGTCCTCGTTCCAAAAATGTTCTCACTTTTCTAAACTGCCCTTATTTTCTATTGTCTTCTACTGTCTTCTATCCTGAGAAGTTTTTTGTCGCATCGCTGTCCTCTTCAGTTTCTGTTTTTACTATCACATCATCATCTCCTCCTCCTCATTATCTCACATTAATCAAAGCTGCGCCACAAATCAGCTTTAAGCAGCTATAATTACGCCGCAGAGTCCGTACGAGACTCCAGAGACTCCAGAGACTCCAGTAAATCACATATTCATCAAACAACTATTTTAAAACTCAGTCCACGTTAATAATCCATCTCTTTACCTGCAGCCTGGACGTGTTTCTACCTCTGCTGGGGGTGAATATCTGTCCCTGCAGTATTTCTGGGAACACGTGCGTTTATATTTTATTATATGAATCCATCATCGTGATCCCAGTCAGAGCAGAGAGTCCTGCTGCGACCGCTGGACGTCCACCAGACCAGAGAAAGATTTATAACCTCACAGCTATATTATATTCTAATATTAGGAGATTAAATAGCTATAAATTCATTACACACACAATGAAGTATCTTTAAATCCAAGATAATTATATGAATTCTGTGAAAACAGTGGTGGAGGAAGTACTCAGACATGTAAAAACAAGTAAAAGTCCTGCTCACATGTGGGTAACATCAGTAAAAGTACCAGCACTCATCAACACCAGCCAATAACAGATAGAAACAGATTTTCTTCACAGCTCCGCAAACCATAAATCATCATTATTAATAGCCAATCATTAATCTACAATGCACTAAAGAAATACCTTTAAAAACATTAATAAAACCATGTGTTGCATCTTTAAATTTCCATGCACAAGGTAGAGAGATGGTAGCCATGATTGTAATGTTGCTGCTTTTATTTTTATAAGATCATCATGTGGCCAAATAAATGGAGTGGGGTCGTTATTACAGGTATAAAAAGCTGCAATATTTCCCTCATACAGTATAGAGGAGTAGAAGTATGAAGTGGCATTAAATAGAAAATACTTAAGTGAAGTACAAGTACCTTAAAACTGTATTTAAACACTTAATGTTGCAGCACAAAGAGGAGATTCAGGTTGCAGCACATTTAACTGGAATAATGATCAGCTGAGATCAGTGATGGAGGAAGTTTTAAGATCTTTTTGAGTAAAATAGTGTAAAAATACTGTAAAATACCTGCTTATACCACACAGATATTTAAGATCCTATAAAATAGTATATGATATAAAACTACTTTTTGAGACTCAATATTATGATAATAACTCCACTCCTTATGGGAAAACCATCCAGATGAAATATCACTGGACTATTATAAGAAAGAGGATGACTTGCAAACACTGAGGACAGAAGCTGTGGACAGAAGCTGAGGACAGAAGCCGAGGACAGAAGCTGAGGACAGAAGCCGAGGACAGAAGATGAGGACAGAAGCTGAGGATAGAAGCTGAGGACAGAAGCCGAGGACAGAAGATGAGGACAGAAGCTGAGGACAGAAGCCGAGGACAGAAGATGAGGACAGAAGCCGAGGACAGAAGCTGAGGACAGAAGCTGAGGACAGAAGCCGAGGACAGAAGCTGAGGACAGAAGCTGAGGATAGAAGCTGAGGACAGAATCTGAGGACAGAAACCGAGGACAGAAGCTGAGGACAGAAGATGAGGACAGAAGCCGAGGACAGAAGCTGAGGATAGAAGCTGAGGACAGAAGCTGAGGACAGAAGCTGAGGACAGAGCGACTCGTCCTACCTGTCCGCGCTGAGCGCCGTGAGCGTGAACACGGACACGCCGACCGAGGTGAGCTGGATGACGGGGATGAGTTTGCACGCCGCCTCGCCGAACACCCACTCCTCGGAGAAGTAGCGGAAGGCGTCCACGGGCACGCAGGTGACCAGCAGCAGCAGGTCTCCCGCCGCCAGGCTGGAGATGAAGATGTTGGGCACGCTGCGCATGGCACTGTTGGTGATGAAGATCTTCACCAGCGTGATGTTGCCCAGCAGACCCACGGTGATGATCAGAATGTACACCGAGGTCATGACGCAGCGCACGGCGAAGTGGACCGTCTCCAAGCCGTCCGAGGACGCCCACCAGCCGGGCTCCTCGGTGGAGTTGGGGCTCAGAGCCTCGGGGTCTCCGGCCAGGGACGGGGGCAAGTTGGAGAGGAACTCGTCGTCCATCACCGAGGCGGGAATATCCACACACAGAGGGGGGGCTCTGCGCTGCAGGGCGCGCAACGGGATGCTCCGCGCGTAAAGACGCAACAGCGGCGGGGTTTTTACTCCGATACGAGCTGCGAGGAAGGAGAAACTTTTACTAAGAGCTGCACTGAGGTCTGCTCCTCTACTTACTGACTGACTGAGTGACTGAGTGAGTGGAGGGTGAGAGGCGACTGACGCTCCTAAAGAGAGAAGGATGCTCTCCTTTGACTCCGGTACACTCTCTCTCTCTCCTCTCCCTGTGTGTGAGAGAGAGAGAGAAAGAAAGAGAGAGGGGAGGGAGGAGAAGGCAAATTGTGAGGATAGATAGATAGATAGATAGATAGATAGATAGATAGATAGATAGATAGATAGATAGATAGATAGATAGATAGATAGATAGATAGATAGATAGATAGATCTAGGAAGAGAGTGATGGAGAGAATAAAATGTCAGAAAAAGAAGAGAGCAACAGGGTGGAGAAAATGAGGTATCCCCTCCAACAGCAGCTAGACCTGATACTCTTGTGTCTGACTGGAGAGCCTGAAACCAGAAGATGGGTGTCCGTGGGTTTGGATCACATGTGGCCACGTATGAGGTGGTGGAGAGGGGGGGGGTAAAGTAGATGAAAGAGAGAGAGAGAAGACAATACAGATGGGACACTGAACATAACGAGATAATGAGGGAGAGAAAGAGGGAGATTGACAGAGAGATACTGGGGATGATGGAGCGAGAGAGAGAGACTGAAGAATAGTGTAGAATAAATGAGTGCTGTCCAAACTGTTTTAAATTTTCATAATGAATTAATAACATGTGAGAGAGAGAGAGAGAGAGGGGGAGGGAGAGAGAGGAAGAGATGTGGGTTTCATTTTCATGCACCAACCTAAAATAGCTTCCTTCTAATTGCATGCTGGGAATGAATCTGCTCCTAATATTCTACAGTAAAGGCTCTTTAGATTTTTAAGATTTGTACAAAATGTTCAAAATGTACCTTGAAGGGAGATTTGTCAAGTATTTAATACTCTTATCAACATTGGAGTGGAAAAATATGCTGCTTTATGCAAACATATGTATATATTTATTATTGGAAATCAATGAACAACACAAAACAATGACAGATATTGTCCAGAAACCCTCTCAGGTACTGCATTTAGCATAAAAAACAATATGCTCAAATCATAACATGTCAAACTGCAGCCCAACAGACAACAACAGCTGTCAGTGTGTCAGTGTGCTGACTTGACAATGACTTGCCCCAAACTGCATGTGATTATCATAAAGTGGCTCGTTGAAGGTCTCACATAGATATTATTTTATTAAGTTATTCTGAATTCAATACAATTTTCCATCAGATCCTTTCAAACCTGCAACACAGTGAGTAGAGCATTAAGTGATAACTGATGAATGAGCCGTCGCAGGTCAACAAACCATCAGAGGAAACGTTGCTCTCACTCAGTCTTTACGATGTGATTTCTTTCAACAACACATCCTTCAAAAGGCTGAGATGCATTTTCAAGATTTTTGCACAAAAGCGGAAAGTGATTGGGATTAAAAGGCTGCCGGTAGGCGAGGAATGAGATTTAACAGGAGTCCACGAGGAAGCATGAAAAGCCACAGCAGAGTGGGATAAAATACACTGATGGGCTTATCTTCTGCTAACACCTGCATGTTTCCTCCCTTTTCAAAGAACGCAGCGCTTCACTTTGTGTGGTGTAATTCGGCGTATCATTAAATGTCCAGGTTTCCCTACATGTCCTCTAATCCTGCATGTTTCCGCCACTATCGGGGGAAATAAAAGGGACGGAAGACCACAAACAGCAGCACAGATCAGGTCAGAAATGTGTTGAATGAAGTTTCTTTTCTCCGTTTCAAACCCACACGCTGCTGAAAACTGTGTCCTTCATCATCAGATTAAAAACATGAGATGAATTCACTTAATGAGGAGGTGACAGGTTCAGGGATAAAGTCACACAGCTCTAACAGCTCTGAGGTCAGCCCGTTTCTCACAAGTGCTTTTAGGTGACTAACGCTCATCAAAAGACATTTAGTCTGCTAGTTTGGCTCTAACAGCTTCTGATTCACTTTACTTCTTCCTTCTTTACTCTTCTTTTCTAACTCGTGTCCAGCTGCAGCGTGAGGTCTGAAGATTACCGTTTCCATCCGGAGCTTCAAATGGATTTAAAAGTTACAGGCCGTGTGTGTGTGTGGTTCACAGTCACAGATGGCAGTGTTTCCTCAGCGAGGGAAGCCACTACATGAGTTGGAATATGATCATGAAGTTCCTGGTTTAAAAAAAGAAAAACCTAATCTGTCTCTCAACCAACTGCTGTAGTTTTTAACCATAAATATGAATACTATAGGTTCAGTCCAGTGTTAGTCTCTTTATTATTAAAACACCTGAGAATATGTTTTATTGATAGCATGTTCCACAGTTTATTAAACGTGTAAGATTAAAAAGAATGAGGCTATCAACTGGAGATCGGCTGATTTACCAGCTCTTTCACAGTGGTGGTTTCTCATCCCAACTCATCACATACTGACGCTTTGTCAGACCCCTCGGGGTCACTTTTCTGTCGCAGTAAACACATTATTAAAGCAGAAGTAGGCGAGATTGGAGCAATTATGATTTAAAAAAAAGATTTTTATGAAACGGTCGCTAAATCCTGACAGTAGTACATGAGACAAGTAATCTGAAATAAAAATCATGTGCCTCTGTGTCCTCCGGTGTCCTCCGGTGCTCCTAATGGCTAGATGTCACCAGATCGTACACACTGCACCTTTAAAGAAAAATGCTGCTGACATCATTTCTTAGTATCCACATGAAATCTATGATGGATTTATTGAGATTTTTATGTAATGGTGCAACTAATCCTGAGAGCAAATATCCTGCAAAAAGCACCATTTTATAAAGCTAAGAATAAAATAAAATAAAACATCAGGAGCATTTCAGAGTCAGTGTTCACTTATATATGTTCAACACATAGAATTAAATGGAGAGAAATAAAGATTTATATATTTTTTACATCAGGCATCAAAGCACTCAGCTATCATTGGACCTCAGATCTGTGAGTCATGTTGTGTTTTCTGAGTCATGGCTGCGCTTTTACGCACGTCTCTGAGCCAAAGCTGCGCTTTTACGCACGGAGTTGTTGGTGCTCCTGCTCTCCGGGCGCACGGCCGCTGCGAGCACAAGCTGCCTTCCAAAGTCGTATGAAGCGAGACATAGTTAGTACGGGTTAGACCGGAAGCTGTAGGATCGGACCTTCAAAATAAAAGCATGAAACCATCTCCAAAATAATAATAATGGGACACCTTGTTGGACACTGAATGCAAAATACTAATTTCTCGTGCTTACGAACATTTTAAGTGTGAATGGGGCTCGAGCACTCATCCTGTTCAAGTTGACACGTGGTTTGACATTTCATCATAAACTTAATCTGTCTGTAATAACACTGATGTTATTTTTTTGTTTTTGTAAATAGTTGTTACAGCTACTTTGTATATATGTCTATACAGCTTTATAACATGTTTACTTCTCAACTGCACCTTAGTTATTCTTTTGTATATTTTTATTGCTGTATTAAGAGCAGTATTTATTTTTTACTTGTGTATATAGAGCCAACAACAACTCATTAATGTCCACTATCTAATGTGCAATATCTTTTTTCAGTTCAATATCTTTTTTTAAAGGTCAAGCAAATACATATTTTTCTATTTATAATATATATTTTTTTATTTTTACTCTTCTTTATTTGTTTAATAGATGTGTATACACATGTCAGGATTGCTATTTAATTCCGTCGTACTTGACAATAAAGGAATTCTATTATATTATTCTATAACATTTGGAGGATCAGGGCCTCCGTGTTATAAATTTATTTATTTATTTCTGTTTTTTTTTCTATTTTATTTCTGTATAAATGTGATGTTGTACATTCTGCAAACTCGCAGAGATAATTTACTTTTTTATCTCATGTTTTCCTTGCCAGGCTCCCGTGTTTATTTTGAAAGCTGTGACCGGAAGCGCCCCCACGTTGATTCCGCGTGGCTTGACTCTATGGCTCTCTGACCCGCGAGGTCCCGCAGCTGGCTGGCATGAGTTTGGGATCCCTGAGTGGAATAAGGAGGGGGGAATGAACAACACGCCGCCAGGATTACGGTTGGTGTGTGGACTTCCATTTTATTTCACTTTGTCCAGTTTTGGCTTTTTTTTTTTTGGGAAATTTGAATTTTGATTGGGGTTTCTTTCTGTGTTTGGTGGCTGCTTTCGCTCGTAGAGCTCGCCAAGGGGACCACAGCAGCTCCATCAATGTTCTTCCAGAAGTATTTGCAGTGCAGGGTGTGTTGTCATCTTGTTCATGACTTTATGTTTGTCATAGTGAGAAAAAAACAAAACCAAAAAAGTGTCAAAATGACCAGAAATGATTTATTTATGTTACGAGAATGATGATAACAAAATAAAGCTCAAAAATCTTTAGAATAACTTTAAAAAATACACCCAACTGGGTGTATTTTTGTTGCATGTTTGCCATCTCTTTCTCTCTCTCTCTCTCTCTCTCTTTCTCTTTCTTTCTCTCTCTCTCTCTGCATTGTGTGTAACAGGAGGTTGTTTTTTTCGCTGACATAGTTCTATAGGGATTATAATGCAGGGACCACATGCCCCCCCAGGCCCATTGTTGGCCCCTCTGTCTCTGTTGTCCTTTTTTCTACTGAGCGAGTCAATTGATGGAGGGATAAAAGGCAAAAAAAAAATATGCATTGACATGGGCTTTCAGGGCAGAGAGAGAGAGAGAGAGAGAGAGAGAGGGGGAGAGAGAGAGAGAGAGAGGGAGAGGGGTCAGTTGGAGATTTCGTGGCCTTGCTGTTGTTGGCCTTTAACTGATGCCAGCAGCAAACCTACCGGCCATGAGGGCCCAGAGCAGCCCTGGAATTAAACAGGGGACATCGACAGGCAAACCATGTCTTTAAACTACATCAAAAACTTCTATGAAGGATGCGTAAGTAGGCCACATCATCCACAACTATACCTCGCTGACACTTGTTCATGATTTGACAGTTAACAGAGGAGAGCAGCGCCGAGCAATTATCCCCCCCGGAGGCTTAAAAACAAAAAAGACAATCGATCTGTTTTCTTCTCCTTTTACCAACGTCTTAATGGCATATTTGTAAGCCAACAGGCTCTTTGATTTGTGAGGGTGCCTTTTTTTTTTTTCCCGGTGAACACGAGTTTTAGTCGGAACAGAGCAGGTAGAGAGAGGAGATGGGAAATGTTTCCTCTGAATGGGTTTTTTTGTTTTAGCCCTCAGAGCTCAGGGCCTCGGTGAGCCTCTGATGCAGCTGCATTTATCTGGCTGACAAAAGCTGTTTTCTCTTTGTCTCTCTCTCTCTCTGTGTGTGTGTGTCGCATGTTTGCGCCATGGAAATGTGAATGCTTGTTTATACATGTCTGTGTCCCTGTCTGTGTGTGTCCATGGCAACATTAATGTGCATGTGTGCTGCATTCTATGTGTCGCCGTGCATTTGTACTGTATGTGTGTGTGTGTGTTGCAGCTCAGGCCTCCTACAGTGATAGGCCAGTTCCACACCTTGTTCTTCGGCTCGGTGCGGATGTTCTTTCTGGGCGTTCTTGGCTTCGCTGTCTACGGAAATGAGGCTCTGCACTTCAGCTGCGACCCCGATCGCCGAGAACTCAACCTGTACTGCTACAACCAATTCAGACCCATAACACCTCAGGTAGGACCACACTCACCCAAAGACTATGGACTGAAACACTTATTATATCTATAATATTTCATTGTTCAACGCCGTCCATTTCAGTAGAGACATTAAATATGGCAACTAGCGAACCGCCCCGTGAACGACTCTTTTGTGCCCCCCCCCTGACTATACAGTTTAGAGAATATTATAGATCCGAAACTGACAGAAGGGCGAGAAAAAGTCGCAATTACAAATCTGTCTGCTACTTCAGCACCACGGACAGCGCCATGGATTTATCAATATACAGTAGAGTGAGGCTACTGATATTTCAGAGCCGTGGTCGGGACCATAGATTATAACTTACTGATATTTCAGAGCCATGGTCGGGGCCATAGATTCTAACTTCCTGATATTTCAGAGCCGTGGTCGAGGCCATAGATTCTAACTTACTGATATTTCAGAGCCGTGGTCGGGACCATAGATTCTAACTTACTGATATTTCAGAGCCATGGTCGGGGCCATAGATTCTAACTTACTGATATTTCAGAGCCATGGTCGAGGCCATAGATTCGAACTTACTGATATTTCAGAGCCATGGTCGGGGCCATAGATTCTAACTTACTGATATTTCAGAGCCATGGTCAGGGCCATAGATTCTAACTTACTGATATTTCAGAGCCATGGTCGGGGCCATAGATTCTAGCTTCCTGATATTTCAGAGCCATGGTCGGGGCCATAGATTCTAACTTACTGATATTTCAGAGCCATGGTCGAGGCCATAGATTCTAACTTACTGATATTTCAGAGCCATGGTCGGGGCCATAGATTCTAACTTACTGATATTTCAGAGCCATGGTCAGGGCCATAGATTCTAACTTACTGGTATTTCAGAGCCATGGTCGAGGCCATAGATTCTAACTTACTGATATTTCAGAGCCATGGTCAGGGCTGTAGATTCTAACTTACTGATATTTCAGAGCCATGGTCGGGGCCGTAGGTTCTAACTTACTGAAACATTTCAGCAATCATTAATGTCGACTGGATTCCTGCCAGCCTCAGATACCAAAGATGCCATATTTTATCTACCTGCTTCATCTGGATGGCCAATTTAAAACCAATGTTGCAAGCAATGAAAAATGATTGCACAAATATTCTTTTCCCTTAAATATATTCGTGCTCTGTCTCTTCCTGCTCACCCACTTCTCTTTCCTTTTATGCCTCCAACCCCATAACGTTTTACCGTCACCAACTTTCTCCTTATATCCATCCTATATTTCAGGATTCCTCCATTCTATATCCGATTGTCTTCTTCCATTAGGTTTTCTCACTCCTCCCTTTCCTTCTTTTTTGCCCTCTCCAGGTTTTTTGGGCGTTACAACTGGTAACAGTGCTAGTTCCTGGGGCGGTCTTTCACCTCTACGCAGCGTGTAAGAACATTGATCAGGAAGAGATCCTCGAACGACCCATCTACACTGTATTCTACATCATTTCTGTTCTTCTACGCATTATTCTGGAAGTCATCGCCTTCTGGCTACAAAGCCACCTCTTTGGCTTCCAGGTCTGTAAATTTCTAATGATGTAAAACTTGATGAACTCAACAGAGTGCTTGTCCATGTCAGTTATGCATCCATCAATCCATTTGCAAGTTGCCACTCATGGTCATGGTGACAAAAGGGCGTGCAGATACCCCTTACTACCTTTTCACCAGGAAGTTCTTTCTGGGGGGGCACCAAAGCTCTCCCCGGCTAGCCAGGAGATGTAATCCTTCCAGCATATCCCAAGCATAGATGTATAATAAGACCTGGATACAGTGCCGCCATTCAGCCTTGCTTCCAATTTTTCCAGTGGCCATTCGTGATACTGCAACGAAAAATCCCCCTGTGACCCAAAAAGCATTTTCCCCAAAGACCACCATTAATGTAAGGTCTATGGGCTGAGCGGGAACTCGCGGGAAGGGCCAGCAGGAGGAACACTACTGTACATATTCAGTGGACTGCATATCCTGGAAGTAAACCCAGAAGCTAGAAAACTTTTTTGGCAAAGGTCCCAGGCGAGCAATTCCCATTGGACTGAATAGGCGCCATCTTTGGGTCCGGCATCCCGTTCTTATAATACATCCATGGTCCCACGTTGTCAAAGGTCCCTTTCTCAATTCGTCATACTTGAACACCTCTGAAGAAATGGGACTTGGTGACACCCTTATAGATGCCCAAATCACATCTTCATGCAATGGAACAACAGCTCAAAGATCCTCAAAAAACGTTGTAAGGCAAGCCACCCTTTGGGGGAAACCTCAATCAGTGCAGTTGTCAAGATGTCCTGGCTCCACACCAAAGGTTAGGAAGTACTTTCTTGCCCAATGGCCAATCTTTCCACAGTTTGCACCAATGCAACATTTCAAAATGGTGGAATAAACATCCAATCAAGTAAGTCAACAGAGGAGGGCCATTGGGCTCTACTCCTGTCAGCAATGACCAAGAAGCTTGCAATGCATGTAGTCATCCAAAGGGGTGGATTGAACAGTGCTGTTGGTAGGGTCCACCATGAAATCCAATCATCCAGGTCAATGATACCAGTTAGTGGTGGTGAAAAATGGCCATGGTCTGATCTTTTACATGGTTATTCTGCCAGCAGGATGGAAGTTCGTAGCATTTCAAGATGGTTCCTGGAACATGACAGCAACAACATTTTCCTCCGTTACCCCATATTACAACACAAAAGAATGGAGTTAGTCCTGCCCAGTACTTGCTAGGTAAAGCTAGCAAATACGTGATAGGACCCAACTTGAGTATCATTCAATGTTAAGACGAATATAACCCAGCAAAATTGCACAGTGCCACCTGGAAGTTCAGACAGTCATGAGTATAAGTAATACCACCTCATGTTTCTCTTTTTGTCCCCAGGTCCACCCGCTGTTCATGTGTGATGCCAGTGCTTTGGAAAAGGCCTTTAACGTGACTAAGTGCATGGTGCCCGAACACTTTGAAAAGACCATCTTCCTCAGTGCCATGTACACCTTCACTGTGATCACCATACTTCTCTGTGTTGCTGAGATATTTGAGATACTCTGCCGACGTCTTGGTTATCTCAACAACCAATGACACGCAGACACATAAAATGACGAAGGGTGAAAATATATGACACCATTTCTGCCAGTTTTTAATCGGGCTCTCGGTTAGCTATTGCTGGACTTTTAAAAAAAACAACACAGGAAGCTGACGTAAGAGCAAAACCTCACCTGTGTCCATCGTGAGTGAGTTGCACTGAGAAATTTGAGAATGTGTGACAGTGTCATCGCTGGCAAGTCTGAAATATTCTCTGGGTGTTTTTTGCCCTCAGCTATAGAGTGATCATCCCTACTCGTATTTCAGATATCAGTGGGTCCGTACTGCCTGTGTCCAAGGGTCTTGTATGGACGTGATGGCCAGAGAATATGCACCTCTGACACTGAACCGTTGGGGGATGGGATCGAAGGATTTCTTTTTTTTTTTCACCAGACGGGTTTCAACTTCAGGGTGCTACTAAAACCTGTGACTATGGTCCAGTTAGAGCACAAGGAAAGCCCAGTTTGTAACAATCCTGGTGGCCCATAACAGCTTGAGGGTCCCTTAAACCTTGTTTTTGGAGTTGTGCCTCAGATCTGATACTTTTACGCACCCTGGAAGCATTAGCGGAACCCATGTTTGCAATATGCTTAAGGGCCAGGTGTGCACTAAATGCATCAAGGTACATTAAACAACTTACAGAGCGCCAACAATGAACCTTAACAGCTCTTTTTTAGGAGATTTCTAAAGTTCAGAAAGCTTTCATTAAAAGGCTTAAAGTCTTCATGTAACGTACTAACAGCCAACAATGCAAATCATTTAGCTAGTCACATAATTCTGTATGAAAATGCAGATAAACACTATAGTCTAGCTTGTCTTCCAGGTGCTGATCAAATATGACAGGCAGACTATAGAGCGGGAAATAGATTATCACTCGTCATTCTTAAGAAGCTGTGATCCAGTAAGCTTACGCATGGGCGAGTGAATTACAGGTGCCATTGCTCCTGACACTTCCATGTGTGATCGCTTCCAATAAGTGTCTGTTATTGCTTCCAGCTCGTTCTGACCTTTACTTCCATCAACATGAGCGCCACAACTTTGTTGTGGACTTTTGATGGGGTTTTCTGCCTTGTCTGTTGGTGGGTCTTAAACAACCTTCAACTTGACTTGTAGAATGGAGAATCTCATGAGCCAGAAAGGCTAAAACAAATGGCTCAGTTTACTTCCATGAGATGTAAAGGCGTCTTCGAACAATGATACCATCAGTAAAAATGGTTGAAATGTAGTGTTTTACTCTTTGAGGGTAAATATCTCCCCAAAGATACGAAATTAACATGAAATGGGTTGATGAAATTATCTAAAAAAAACCCATCCTGGCTTAGATTTTGAAACTTTAAAGAAGTCTGAAGACTTCCAGAAAAATATTATTTAAATTTGGGTATACAAATGTGTTGGAATGAAAATATATAGAATATTTAACATTAATACAAGTTGCATTGTTTTAAGTATCTAAAAAATTATCAACTGCCAGAAAGAAGAAATAATGCACAATTTTTGTGCTTTGATTTTTAAATACAATTGGATGTTCCAACATCCAAGGTGACTACCCCCCGACTCTCTTTATATCACCTTTCCCTAGCTTGTAGTATTACACATAATACTCTGTAATTTTGCCTTCGGTGTCACTGTCGATGTATTTTGAAAAAGATTACCTCTCATGTTTTGTAAGGTTATTTTTTTTTTTAATCAGACATCCATCCAACTTTTGTTATGAAGTTTTCCGCAATCTGTTTATCATCTCAGGTACAAAATTGCATTAGCAGACAAAAGTGGATCAAACCCTCATTTCAAATCCTTTTTAAACCCTTAAATAAGCTTCTCCGGCACTGAGGGACCACTCCAATTGATCCCAACCTACAGTACCAAAGGCCTGGTTGGTCTGATAGGCTTTAAAAGGATTTGAAACAGGTATGTGACTCCTGTGGTTTGGGTTCGTCTGCGTTCTGGTATCTGTTAGTGGAGGGTGGTTTTAAATTTTGCCTCTTAAAGTTCTTTCACCAAGACTTAGGCCTTATTTACATTAAATTAATATGTAGAATTCTACATTGGTACTGTTCAGCTCAAGTAGAACAATGTGGCATGTAAATGGGTTTGATCAAGAAAAACATCTATGATTCATAGTTTGATAATTTAAACAAAGACCACATTTTCTCGCGGTGGCTTTTCTAAAACGAGTATATATTATATACTATATTCTGTTAAATCTGATTCGGTTGAAAAGTTGCCAATTTAAAAAGTCATTAGATGATATTTTGCAAGGTATATTTTTTGGCTTTAATAAAAGGGATTCCAGAGGTTTAAACATACGGGCGAGTCTTGGTAAAGAACTTTGTACACGAAGCTGTGGTTATCTCTCTCAGAATTTGATTTATAGTTAGTAAAAGCAGATGGTGTAATTTGACAAGTTTGAATCTAAAAACTTAACTTAAACGTAAAAATACTCACTGATAAGATTCTGGTAAATAGCTGTGGAGATTGGATTTTTTTAACTTAAATATACACCACATGATTTTTTTTAATAGCGCCACCAAATACCAAACTGTTCTTTTGTGAACTGAACTGTAAACGTTTTTTGGGGGTGCTATTGAGAACTATTTACAAAATCAGGGAGTATCTTTAATATGCCTGAATGCTTCCTTTTGACCACTAATATCAGGGTCATTTGTGTAAATTCATCAACTATGATACATCATACAGTAGGCTACACTACACTGAAAATTCATCATTGATTTTTATATCTTTGATGTCGTCTGTGTGTCTCTGTATTGAGCTCATTTAGTCCTTCACCTCGCAGCTATGTCAAATTAAAAGAGGCACACTTTAATACCAACGCATACATATTGAAACAATATTAATAATATTGTTTGTCTGAGTGCTACTGTTCAGGTGACCAGTTATTCTCCTATTTGTTTTGTCTTGAGATGATTGATTAAAAATGTCCTACAATTGTCTTTGTTTCATTTTTGATTGAGTTATTGACTTTATTTGTTATACGAAAATATTGACTATAAAACGGGTTATAGAAGGAATTTACAAATCAAAAAGCAATAATTAGTCATGTCACAATCATAATTATGTTTTGTTTTGTTATGCATTAACTATTTTTAGTTAGCAACATATGGCTTTATGGTGGAACTGTCAGCCCAATTAACACTTTGGTTACCGATCCCTTGAGGATGAGCGACGTTGGTGACTTAATGCGCTAATCATTACAAGCTCAACTATATTTATTGTACCATAAGCACATTATTATGGTAATTATATGATTAAGGCATCAAAGTAAAGTTTAAGTTGAGCAAACTCTAAAACCAGCTCAACATAAATGTCCTAAAATGTCCACCGTACAGTGGATAAATGCTGGTGATTTAGGTAACAAACATGACCTCCATCCGGCGCCACCATGAGGACACATTTTAGGATTTTGCTTCATTAGATGAAATGTTGTAAATGCTTCAGCAATTAAGTTTTGTGGTGTTTTCTCAAAGGAATCATTTGCATATCAGTTACTCACCCCGTTTCCTTGAATTCTTGAAGAAAACTTGGTCCATGGTGAACGGAGACTCAAAAAATGGTGAAAAGGTTTGATGAATTGAAGTAAATAGGGGGTTGCGTTTAACAACAGTTAAACTATATCAAACCATCTGTTTACAAACTCACACAACTGGTGCAGTATAATCCAAGTCTCATTTATCCAGTCGTACGCTCACAACGTCCCAAACACATGTATTTTCGGCAAAATTGAACCATTTACACTTTCGCCTCTACTGTCTCGGCCAAAATGGTCATTTTATGGGTGAAGTTTTCATTTAATGTACTCATTTATTCAGAGAGATGAATTATTGTTACTTCTAAATTAATTGTCTGTCTCTGGGTTTTTAACTATTGTTGGGGCAAGATGTTCTCATCAATCGTTCGTAGCTATAACTACGAAAAGTAGTGGACTGTAATTTGTGTATATCCAACAAAATCAATTCGTATGTAATCCACGTAATTGTGAACCAGGAAGTATAGAGAGCGGCGGACGGTGAATGGGTGGGTCTAAAAACACCAGACTTTCACCAGGAGACCGCTGTTCATGTCCTGTTAGAAACCAGAAGTCAAGTTTGATTTATTTGTCGCGTAACTTCCGTATTTAAGCTACGGCACTTCCGGAGTTATTTAAACCCAAACCGCGATCTTTTCCTAACTCAAACTAAGTAGTTTTCTTGCCTAAACCTAACAAAGTTGTTTCCTATGAAGATGGAAGTTTATTTTGAAAAGACTTGATCAGAATTTACGCTGGACATTCATAGGAAAACGTACGAAAATGAGGAATAACTTTTCGTAAGATACCAATCGTTGCGTGAGAATACATTGGAAGATGTCACATTGGCTTCTGGGTAATTGTGATGGTTATTTTTTACCCATTTTGTGCCATTACTAGACAATGTATTGAAAAAAATATCAAAACAGTTGCAGTGAGATTGAGTTATGAGTTAATGAGCTAATTAGTGGTACAAATGCTCCCCTAGAAGATGATATGAATGGACAGAGAGAGACGGGTTGAATCTGTGGGGAAGCAGGCGAAAGTCATTGGGTACATCTACTCCATTTCTGCTGCTGCTCATCAGTAAACACAACTGACAGGTCTCATCAATCAAGTTACATTAATTTATATCATGCATTATACAAAACAAGCGTGATGGACGGCTAAGAGAGGACACAAAGTTAGTGTAGGTGAAAGGAAGGAGGCACTCTTCCAGACTCTTCTCTTTCGAATCACGACGTGTTCACAGTCGTCACGATGTTAAATCTGGGTGGGCGCCGAGCCACGATGGGTCTTAAAACCTCGTCCGTTTCCATGGATATGAATGCTAGTTCCTGTCCCTGTAACCCATCTCAAAGCATGCTTCTGAATGGCTAGTGGCATTGGCAGGTTTATGCAAGATATGTTCAGGGTCTGTTGCTTTACACAACGGAGAGAGACGATTGATAAACCTTCACATTAACACTGCAAATGTTTTATTCATATGCAACCTTCAGTTCATGGACCTCACAATCACCTCAACATCCGCCTGTCTAACACTGCGGACTATACAACACAGTCTCATGAAAGTTCGTGAAATAGTCACGAAATTTAATATTTGATTCATGTACATAGACACGAATTTCCCCTTTTTCATGACACTCATCACGACTTTCAACAACGTATTTTTCGTGCTTTTTCCTACGAATGTCCAGCAACACGTGACGCACGTAACTAAATACTTAGTTAGGTTTAGGAAGAGATCGCGGTTTGGGTTTAAATAACATCGGAAGTGGCGGAACTTAAATACAGAAGTTACGCGACAATAAATCAACTTTGACTTCTGATTTCACACGGGACATGAACACCGGTCTTGGGTTTTTTTACTCACCCATCCACCCCGACCTCCTCCCAATTGATTTCATATTCTATTTCACGAACTGCTGTGCAACTGGGCTTGATTATACCAAACAAATCCAAATTATTAGCTCTATATATAACTCTGTATGTGTGAAATATAAAACCTCACTACATCTATAAAGTTACATCAAAAATGAAAAAAAGGACAGATGTATTTAATGGGTTCATTTGGACGGTAGTCTGTATATTGTGTACAACATAAATATTTTATTATTATATTCCTTTATTTTATTGTCACATCCATATTGTAAGTAAGATCTTAATTGTGGATTTGGACAGTCCTCGATGCTCAAGGACTTCACAGAAAGTCTGGATACAATTTTATTGAAAAATTGGAATTAATGATTTAATGACAATTTTCACACTTTCATACTGTCTCTTTAAATAAAATAATCCAGATAAGAAAAAATGTTGAAGCTCTTCTAGGTTGCATTCAATTATTATTTGCTTTATGAACAAGCGCTTTATAGGGTTTTTTTGACCTGGATTGTGCCTGTTGGGAATATATTCGGTGTGTAGCTGCAGACGCTATTCACAGCTGAAAAAAACTACTTGCACCTCCTCTGCCTCATTTTTTTGGGGCTTTGAAATCAAACACTTCTCTTTGTCTGTATATATATATACAGTACTGTATATAGCAGCTCTGGTGGAGCAAGGCCAACATCGGCTCCGCTCCATTGATCTCATAAGTGAAGGAGGAGATAAACTCTGGTATGGTGGGAGCCAAGAAGTGCATAGATTAATCACCATTGGAGTGGGTGGGCTTGGAGCAGAGCTAATGGATTCTCCCAAACTCCAGACCTAAACCCTTAACCACAGCTGCTTTCTCAACCCCATGTGACGTTTGTTTCCAATCCATGGTTCACTAGAAACTGGGCAGTGTGAACCTAAACGAGCCACATACCAACATGCAACAGTTTTCCACTCTGGTTTGGACCAAAGAAAACACTGGCAGACATAAAATATATATATATGAGAGGACGTCAGAGTGTTATAGTCTTTCCTCTGTTGTTCCTCTCAGGTCACAGGTTCACTCAGCCACAAGCTGAACCTAACAGATCGAAGCTCTCCGTTTTACCGCTGGACATAAACTCTCTCCCTGCTCCAAGCCCACCCACTTTCTGGGAAATGTCCTTTTATTGAATTTGCGGTGCTTGTTGTGATCTGCCGTGTACAGAATGTCTTTGTTGTGCTTACTGTGAATATGTTTTGGCTTGAATGCCCAACTGCAAACTCAATTAGAGGGTTTGACCTCAAACCTGAATATCCTGAGTGGAACTTTTGAATGGGTCCAATCCTGAGTGAGTCCACTTCTGTCTGAATACAAGTTCACTTAAATAAAAAAATTGTATAACTGTCGGAATTACCTTTTTTGGTCAGGATTGACACTCAAAGCAGTCACTCTCAACTATTTTACATCATTATTATTACATACTTAGTTTGAAAATACAAATTAATCCAAATTTAGTTTAGCAATTAAACTAATTAGACTTTGCTGCTTAGCTTGATTTATGCACAATTGAACATTACTGAAATTAAATTTAAAAAGACACATTGGTATTGGTATTATACATTTATAATATAGTTATATAATTAATAAAATTAGTCAATTTAATTAATTTTCCTGGTAATACTTTGATAACTGTCATGAATCCTTTTATTCTTCGTTAACAGAATACAGCCCACATAGCCCACATTATGCATACATAACAACAAGCTATGAAAACATCTCAATCAGCTGCACGCCAAATCCAGTGAATCCCGTATTCACTTTGCAATTACTGTACACATGTCTACCACAATTATATATTATTTCATATTTTATTTCATATTTAATATATGTTATATTTTATCCCTATATTTTAAGAGATTTTCTTATAATTTATGCTATTATATTATATTTTTATAATTATTTTTATATATATATTATTATGGAACATTTATATTTTGGTATACATTTTGTAATATTTTTTATTTATAAATATTTAATGAGCATAGTCGGAGGGAGATTGAGAGCTATGATTTTCACTGCCAACTCGATAAATAATAATAATAAATAACTTGTTACTTATTCTCAACATCATCCATACTTTTGTTTAAATACAATTTTCTAATAAATATTTTCTAAAATATAATGTAATATGAATATAAATACCATATCCAACATGCTCCACGTCAGGCTCCACCTGGCAGGCTGATATTACCTGCAAAACTGTCACCTTTCACATTCTGCTTCTGCAAGAAGGCAGACTGCAGAGATGTGTTGTGACCGCAGTCACTGTTTTATCGGCCCAGAAATACATACATTCAATACAGAAACTAAATATTATCGTTTAATGAGAGCAGAGCAGAGATTAGTACCATTCTGACAGTTTTCAGTCAAGCAGAGAAATAGTTTATATTCCGAAAAATGTTGGAAAAAAGTCAGAAAAATGTAAAAAAAAAAAAAAATGTCTGAAAAATATTTATAGAAAATAATGTCCAAAAAAACTCAAAAAAATGTAAAAAAAAAAGCCAGAAAAATGTTAAAAAAAAAAAATTTCGGAAAAATGTTTCAAAAAAATAATGTCCCAAAAAAAAGCCAGAGAAACGTTCGTAAAGAAGTCAGAAAAAATGTCTGAAAAATGTAATAAAAAAAAAGGTAAAAAAAAAAAAATTTCGGAAAGATGTTTCAAAAAAATAATGTCCCCAAAAAAAGCCAGAGAAACGTTAAAAAAAAAGTCAGAAAAAATGTCTGAAAAATGTAATAAAAAAAAAAAAAGGTAAAAAAAAAAAAATGTTTGAAAAATATTTAAAGAAAATAATGTCCAAAAAAACTCAAAAAATGTCAAAAAAAGCCAGACAAATGTTCGAAAAAAAAGTCGGAAAAATGTTAAAAAAAATAAATGTCGGAAAAATGTTTCAAAAAAATAATGTCCCCAAAAAAAGCCAGAGAAACGTTAAAAAAAAAGTCAGAAAAAATGTCTGAAAAATGTAATAAAAAAAAAAGAAAAAGGTAAAAAAAAAAAAAAAATTATTATGTAATATGAATAATATAAATAACATACCCAACATGTTTTACTGGATAGACGGTGCCCAACCTCTTGTGACGTCATCTGTCCCGCGTCGGCGGCCGCTCCTATTGGATAATAGACGCGGAAGTGAGTGGAACACTTTTCTAACAACAACAACAGGAGCCTGTTCTCGCTGTCTTTCATGTGTTTTGGCCTCCTGGCGGGTTTCTAATCAGTCATGGCTCTACCGCCTCAGCTCAAAACCCTCCAGCATCACCTGCGGACCGCACAGGAACACGAGAAACGGGACCCGGTCGTCGCTTATTACTGTGAGTTTTACTGTGCTGGCTAATGTTAGCCGTAGCTACTGTTAGCATCCCAGCTTTGTGTTTACCTGAGCCGCCAGCTGAGGGTGAGTTAGCTCAGCCTTTAACTGGTATTTAAACTGGGACTTTACTCATTAACTTGTTACTGGTTCATGTTATTAACGAGCCACTGAGCTGCTGGTTTTAAATCAATCTGCTCTCTAACGTTAGCTGCTCTGTTAGCTTAGACAGTTCAAACTTCATTAGCCGGCTAACGTCTCCTCATCCTCATGGCAACTCTACTCATTATTTGGGATTTTCCCTCATTGTGACATTAATTGAGGCAGATGTGTGGTATCTGTGTTGACTCACTCATCACGGGTTTTGTGAGGATTTACCTGCTTTTCTTTTAGCAGAAGTCAGTTTCCACTTTCAACTTCTTGTCATTTAAATGTGTAGAAGTTCTCCAGTTAAAGTGGCAGTATATGCAACATTTTTTTGGCATAATTTGGCAAAAATTCCACAATAAACTTTCAGCATATTGTAATTCAAGTGTTGTGAGAGAAAACTAGACTTCTGCTTCTCCTCATGTCTCTGTTTTCAGGCTTTAGAAACAATCTAGCCCGTGACGGCAGATTTTGACCAATCACAGGTCATTTCAGAGAGAGAGAGCGTTCCTATTGGCTGTGCTCCGGTCATGTGACCAGAACTTGGCTTCCTTCTACAGATTTTAAAATGGTGGCCGCGTCACAAACTTTCTCATTTTACAGCTAAACAGAAACTACAAGATGATTCTGAGAACATTTGAGGAGAGAAATAGTCATTACAGTAACAGAATATTGATTCATATTTGATCAGCGCTGCCTAGTTTGACCGTTTGGTCGGAGTTTGCGAGTGATTGACAGCCGGCTCTCATAGACTGCAGCTGGACAGCGGACCTTGTTTTCCTCCGGTAAGTGAAATCCTTCAGATGCCGTTAGGAGCACCGGAGGACACAGGAGGACACAGAGGAACAGGATTTAACTCAGGTTACCTGTTTCATGTACTACTGTCACGATATAGCGGCCGTTTTCTAAAAATAACTTTTTTAAATCATATTTGCGCCAATATCGCATACTGCAGCTTTAAATGTGTAGAAGTTCTCCAGTTAATCACTTGGCTGTCTGCCATTACGCCATTTACTCTTGTACTATGCTCAAGTACAAATTCAAGGTACTTGTACTTTACATTTTCTGCTACTTTCTACTTCTAATCCAATACTTCTCAGAGGTAAATATAGTACTTTTTATTCCACTACATGTATGTGACAGCTTTAGATACCTCCTGTCCAGGTAAAACCAGGTATGTGTTTGAGTCTTTCCGATAAACTGAAGGATGAAGTGAAAATCTTCCTTCTTCTTAAGCTAAATAAACTCTTTAAAAAGCCTCTTGCACTGTAAATTATTTCACGGTACATTCACAGTAAATTACTGGCTACTAGTTGCATTACTTTCACACTAAGTTACTGTATCATTTTTACATTAAGTTATTGTGAAATGACAGCGGTATACTGTGACCTCACAGTAGTTATGCTAGTATATTACTGTGATTTAGCAGTATGCTGCTGTGGAATTACTGTATTTAACTGTAACTTCACAGTTAATGTTTAGATTACTGTGATTTCGCAGTATGCTGTTTTAGAATTACAGTGTCTACACTGTAATATCACGGTTAAAGCCTGTGATGTGATAATAATGTAATTTATTGTGAATTATTACAGTGGCATCTTGTGAAATACTGGAAATAATTTACAGTGTGGATCAGCTGGAAAATGCATCGTCACAAAGCTGATAACAGGGCTGTTTTTCTGACTTTTTAGAGATACGTGGTTCTCACTCATTTTATAGACCATGATGCATTGCTGTAGATTAAACTAGCAAACGGGATGTAATGGAGTGCAGCATACACATTAATGCAGCAGTAATACTAATCCAGAAACATCAGATATAACAGGAAAACACTGACAGGGAACATTTTACTGATACATCAATTTAAGTCAGGACTTTTTTGCTAGTAGTGGAGTATTTTCACAGTGTGGTATTAGTAGTTTTACTTCAGTAAAAGATCAGTTAGCAGATAGACACGGCCAGATGATGGTGGCTAATGTAGATTTCTGGTTCAGCTTGTTTCTGGTTGTGTTATCACTAACAGACAGTCATGAATCTCAGAGTCATGCTGTCTCAGCTCTAAAGAATGAGCTCCACCCACTGACCTGCAAGATCACTTCATACTGTGTTAATGGAGCAAGGCTATTGCATTGTGACTAATACGTTTGTATAACGCACAGTGTTTCCATAGTAACTGTAGTTGTTTAAATCTGGTACTTTATAGTAGGGCTGGGACGATTCACCTATCTCCTGATTCGACACTCACGATACTTTGGTGCCGATTCCATATGTATTGCGATTTTTAAGTATTGCGATTTGATATTATTAACTTTTTTTAACACTAGACCATGAAGGGAAAAAGTTGAATCATACACTTTAAGGAACTTTTACTTTGGAAAATATCTAAATTAATCCAGTAAAAATGTTTGATTTTCAGCATGTATGTAGTCAGAGATGTCCTGAAGTCAAATATATCAGTCGTTGTAAGGAATTATTTATATATATATATATGTATAGGGAACCAGGGCGATGCTAACTTCCTGGTTGGCCTACAAATAGACGTCATCCCTTCACCACTCTATAGAGATGTTCCTTCATCACCATGAACACACACAGTTTATTTAGACTCACTCCAACACCGTCCTACTGCCGCATTAGATGCGGATTAATCCACCGCTGAAAATAGTCCCCAAGAGTTGCACAATTTCCTCTGTTCGTTTAAGACTACAGTGACCAGCTGTTTTAGGAAAATACTGAGCCTTTTAAAAAAAATGAAACTACATACTTGTAAACCTTTTTTCCTCCTGTGAGCCCAGATTTACTACATCTTCAGTAGGAACGAGAGCCACAGATAGGTGGGGAGCTTTCTCTTGATTAAATAAGTTTAATTAGTGAAACTTTGCTTGGCATCGCTGTCCTCATCACAGAGTTTTATAGCCCCTTTATTTATAGAGGTGGGCCGCCTTACCTTACATGAATTCACCACTTCTGCTAACGTCATGAAATAAATAATGAAATATAACCGAGAGAGAGAAAAGACATTTCATATATTTGTTAGGGGTGACTATTGTTCAGGATGCCACCTGCTAACTAAAGTGATCAGGAGACGGGATGTGCGTCATCACCTGGATGGCTTATCTCCTCCACTAATCGGAAACCCTGCAGCATGTGAAAATAAATCAGATTTTATCCAAACATTAATTCTCAGTGTTTTATTAAAACTGGTTTGTTCAGCTTTATTGGGACTATAAATTACAAGATTGAGTGATGATATGTAGTTCATATCCCTCCATGCTGCACAAAAACATGAAATGATATAAGTAAATTAGAGAAGGTAGAAACACTTCAGTGAAAGTAGCAAGGAAGAAAACGTATACACACACAGATATATAAGCATTTACCAGAATCTGCATATATTATTTGCAGCCATATTACCCAACAAGCTACTGTTTTTGAGTGATTTCCTTTGAAATATACTTTTCTGAGTGGAACATGTACAGATTTAGATTAGTATGAAATGATATATGCAGATACGTACAGCCTAGTTTCCCGTGAAGTAGGGCAGCTATCTGAGATGACTTGTGATAATATAAAGTGCAGTGCAGCAGGGGTCTGCATCTGACCTAGTTGAGCTGTGACATCGGGAAGCTGCTCGAGGCGAGATGCACATGAAGAGGTATGGAAAAGCATAAAAAAAAACCCCAAAGTTGTCAGATCAAAAGCATGTGTCCACCGCGCTGACAGACTTATGTGGCTGTTTCTTCTGACAGCTGAGGGGAAACTTTTCTTATTCTGGGAAAGTAAGAAGTCTTTACTTGATCAGTTTTTGGCATTTTGATTTTCAAGTTGGGATGAGTCCATTATGTGGGATCTCACTGAGTGACTCTTGGTGTTAGTAGGCAGAACTAGAAACCATCTGCACCATTTTACCAACTGAAAATGAATCGCAGTTTCTCCCGTTTTATCAAACATTTATTACTTTGCCAGAAGAAAACAGGTGCACCGTGTAAGGGCTAATGTACAGCGAGCCGGCCGTTGCTGTGAAATAAACCCCAACAGAGCGATGCAGCACCCCGACGCGAAGATGTGCTGACAAAAGCGACATCATTTAATTTTTCTGCAAATAAAGGCATCAATCAGTCATGTTGTGGGAATGAGTTGAGTTGCTCCTATATTTATGAAACAATAACACGGAGACTCTGTCGTCTGAACCAAGACTGCAAACTTTAGTAGTTCTTTCAACATAGACAAAGGCAGCACAGACCAGATCCACTCCTTCTGTTCTTACCTTTCACAATAAAAGCCGTCGACATTAGGGCTGGGACGATACACCTGTCTACTGATTCGATACTATCACGATACTTGGGTGCCGATTTGAAATATATATTGCGATTTTTAAGTATTGCGACTCCAGAAATGCACAATGCCACGTGGTTAACGTGAAACGATTGCTCAGGTTTAAGCAACAAAACTACTTGGTTAAGGTTAGAAAAAACATCATGATGTGTATTGAAGTAACGCATAAACAATGTCAAAAAATTTACGTAAATAAACAATAATTAATAAAAAATAACGTAAATAAACGTTAATAAATAACGTAACGTAACAACGTAACGTAACAACGTAACTACTGTAAATAAACAACAACCGCCCTTAGCCTTTCTTACATAACACTACATAACAAGCATAACAACGTTGCGTGAAAAAACTTTGCGCAAAACAACTTTGCGCAAAACAACGCTGCGTGTAACAACGCTGCTTAAAACAACGCTGCTTAAAACAACGATGCTTAAAACAACGCTGCTTAAAACAACGATGCTTAAAACAACTTTGCTTAAAACAACTTTGCTTAAAACAACGTTGCGTGAAACAACGTTGCGTGAAACAACGTTGCGTGAAACAACGCTGCGTGAAACAACGCTGCGTAAAACAACGCTGCTTAAAACAACGCTGCTTAAAACAACGCTGCTTAAAACAACGCTGCTTAAAACAACGCTGCTTAAAACAACGCTGCTTAAAACAACGATGCTTAAAACAACGATGCTTAAAACAACTTTGCTTAAAACAACGTTGCGTGAAACAACGTTGCGTGAAACAACGTTGCGTGAAACAACGTTGCGTGAAACAACGCTGCGTAAAACAACGTTGCGTAAAAAGTCAAGCAAAGCCAACGTTTACTTGTTTTACAGAAACGTACAATGCCAACATTTTTTCCTGGCGACTGGGCTGATTATACTGTAGATTTAAAAATTAGAATATTATTTGTTTATATATTTAAAAAAAATAATATCATGATAATGTTAATGAGACCCCACTTTGAGAATCACTGATTTGAATTTATGAATTCAATAGTTTTGAACTTGAACCTTCTGTATTTGGTTAAAATAAAAATAAGCAGTCTGTTATTTCTGTCTGCGGTTTGTTCATCTTGACTTTTCCAGCTTGTGGTCATTTATGAGTTTTTGATCCCTGGGAAGCTTCACTCAGCCGTGCTGTGGAAACACAACCAATCAGAGACTCAGCACGGCTCATTACTGATCCCTGATTGGCTACAGATGACTGAGGGTGACGGAGTGAAGGAGTGAAGGAGAGGCGGAGGGCCTGCTGGGAAGTGGATTGGACCGAGATGAGAGTGATGATGTATGTGTGGATATGCATGGAAACATCATTTTCTGTGTAGAATCAAGCCAAGCTGACTGAGTGTGTCGACAGATAACTTCTTTTTCTGTTCTTTTCTGAGGTGAATTATTTGTTTCTGTGTGCGTCAGGAATATTTACAGTTTTTCCTGTGGCAGTGGTGGATTTCTGACTGTGTGCTAACAGTATGCTTATATATATTTAATCTGTTGCTGGTGAAATAGACCATCATGACAAGCGTATGAGAACGTATAACCTGCTTGGAACAAATGTGTCAGCTGAGCAAGCTGTGCTGTTTCTGTTCCTGTGGATGTATTTTTGTCACATTTTATTGATAAAATTTGACACTTTAGACTCGAAAGCAACATATAAAATGAAGAGAACTTGGCAGGATGGAGGTTTCCATATTTATTTTATAAGTTTTGTTTTTCTCCACAAATCATTTCCTGGAGGTTGAAAGCAAACACACAGTGAGAGGTGGTTTACTGCTATGGGGTTTTTGGTTTATTCTGAAGTGGTTGCTGTAAATAAGAAGTGCTTCTTGGCATCGTGGTGAGAGTATGGTCGCAAAATTCATCCATTTAATTTATTGTTTTTGGAAAGACCTCCAAATTGATGGTTGGACACTTTCCAATCTCATTAGATTAGATTTTATTTCCAGCCTGAAGTTAAATTTAACAGGTTCATTTCTGCCCAGGATGTAGTCGACTCTAAAATAACCGTGCTGTAGTTAGCAGAGTCTGTAAACCCTGTATTCTTAGTCTTTTACTAAAGATTAGGGCTGGGACGATTCACCTATCTCCCGATTCAATACTATCACGACACTTGGGTGCCGATTCTTCACTTTAAGGGACTTTTATTTTGGAAAATATCTAAATTAATTCAGTAAAAATGTTTGATTTTCAGCATGTATGTAGTCAGAGATGTCCTGAAGTCAAATATATCAGGAATTAATTATTAACCAGCAACCCAAAAATCAAAGAATAAAGACATTTTTCCGTCACGAAATGGTATTTTCTTTTTAATTTATAAGGGACATGTAATGCTTTATACTTCTGGTGAATATAATCCAATCAATATTATTTCCATATAGGTATTTTGTATATACAGTTCCCTTTGTTAACACCTTATTTTGAAAACCGGACGTAGTCCCACGTGTCTACTTCCTCTAACTTCTCCAAGTCCGTCTCTAGCTCTCCCGTCAGCTCCGTTCTCTTTATACATCCATGGTTAGCTCCATCGGGGCCGTTTCAATGCATTTAATATAAATGTCAGTATATGGGTGCTCTACAGTTGTAGCGTCGGCCCATTTGACCACGGAGATGAGAGCGACGGCCGGCTCGACCGCAACGTTACCGCCATACGATAACGTTTCCTGTCCGTGACAGAGTTAGCATGCAGCTTTAGCCGTGATGTCTAGGTCGTATCCATGCAGACCCTCCGCCGTTTTCTACTTTGTCGTTTCGGCTCGCTGTGGTTTGTTTTGGTTGACGTATACGGAACGGATATGACGTCACGTTACTCAGATTACAACAATAAAAGCGGTAACTTCCTTCTACCTCCACATAGACTCAAATGAAGCAAATATATTGATTCTGGCATTAAAAAATCTATTTCAAAATCGTAAAAAAAAATGGCGATTGGTGAAGCGATTTTTTTTTTCTGGTGTGGTAACTGGTTAGACCAGTTACATTTTGACCAGTTTGTTAAAATGTTGTTTTTTTTTCTAAATCCTGAAATGTCTTGAAGACATAGCTGGAAAAAAAGTGAACATTTGTTATTGTAAATGTTTGTGTTTTGTAGTGAATTCCTAGAGATCAGCTGTCAGTCAGATCAAGTGGCTGCTACTGTAATGTCTTTTTTCTCCTCTGATATGGTTCTTAGTGGATTAACTCTGAATCAGGGACCAGGGAGTTGGGCTGTTTTAATGGGAAAGAGCAGAGGCTGCTTACACTGTGAACACTGTGTTGGCTCAGTTCGCTCCGGATAAGCGGATTAACTTTATCTCAAAGCAAGAACAAGCTCTTTCTCATTGATGCTCAATGTTTTGCGATAGAAGTGATTGACAGTGCTTCTGGGAAGGTGGAGAAACTTGTACAGGAATTGGTTTGGATTACTTCCAAGTCTTTTTTTTTTTCTAGTGAAGACTTATTTCAGAGGTCGCTTAAGAGCAGGTCAGTGTGCAGTAAGGACCTTTGCAGGATAGAGGATGGATGTGAAGCGTTTGGCAAGAAGCCACAGTGTGCGCTGTGTGCTGAGGTGGACCAGTGATCCAGCCAGACCACTGGAGGTCAGCAGCACCATGTGTCTGGGCCTCAGAGAGAGGGAGAGGCCACATTATCATGAGACCAGGAGGCTTAAACTGAGGGAGGGAGTGTGTTAGAGACATTGCTGCATCAGAAAGAAGTTTAGATAGGAACATTTCTGGAGTAGGAACATGATGGGCGCAACGCAAATCTTGTCAAAAATCATGCAACAAAATGAAATAGACTATAAAATATAAATTCAATAATAAATCAGTGTGTGTACTGTGCTAATTACAGCCTCTTCCTCCAACATGTTCTAAGACTTTTCCCAAAACAATTTTAAGACCATCTCTAATGGGTTGAACAGATGGTTACAAACCAACCCGTGCAGAGGAGTTTGGATTGAACAGATTGGAAGTCTGACAGAGCATGCACGTGTGTGTGAGAGAAAGTATTTTGTGATATATTAAATTAACGGACTGGTCTTATTCTATATTTTTGTTTGTATATTTAAGCCTTTATTACTAAATGTCTAAAACGGATGTTTGAAAAATTTCCGAAAAATATTAGTGAAAAATATCTGAAAAACATGTTAAAAATGTCAAAAAAATATATGAAAAATGTTCGAAAAATATTATTAAAGTATTTGAAAAATATTTGAAAAATAATAGTGAAAAATATCCGATAAACATGTGGAAAATGTTAAAAAATTTGTGAAAAATGTCCGAAAAACATTCGTAAAATATTTGTGAAATATTTGAAAAATATTCGTGAAAAATATCTGAAATAAATGTGAAAAATGTCTTAAAAGTATGTGAAAAATTTCCCCAAAATATTAGTAAAATATTAGTGAAAAATATTAGTGAAAAATATCTGAAACATGTGAAAAATGCTTAAAAAATATGTGAAAAATATCCGAAAATATTTGTAAAATATTTGAAATAAAAATTGTGAAAAATATCTGAAAAACATGTGAAAAATGTCGAAAAAGTGTGTAAAATATGTGAAAAATTTCCGAAAAATATTAGTAAAATATTTGAAAAATATTAGTAAAAAATATCTTAAAAACATGTGAAAAATGTCTTAAAAAGATGTGAAAATGTGTGAAAAATATTAGTAAAATATTTGAAAAAATAATTGTGTTAAATATCTGAAAAACATGTGAAAAATGTCTAAAACATATGTGTGAAAAATTTCCGAAAAATATTAGTGAAAATATGTGAAAAACATGTTAAAAGTGTCAAAAAAATATGTGAAAAATGTTCGAAAAATATTATTAAACTATTTGAAAAATAATAGTGAAAAATATCCAAAAAAATATGTGAAAAATGTCCGAAAAATATTAGTAAAATATTTGAAAAATATTAGTGAAAAATATCTTAAGAACATGTGAAAAATGTCTTAAAAAGATGTGAAAAATGTGTGAAAAATATTAGTAAAATATTTGAAAAAATAATTGTGAAAAATATCTGAAAAACATGTGAAAAATGTCTAAAACGTATGTGTGAAAAATTTCCGAAAAATATTAGTGAAAAATATCTGAAAAACATGTTAAAAATGTCAAAAAAATATGTGAAAAATGTTCAAAAAACATTATTAAAGTATTTGAAAAATACTAGTGAAAAATATCCAAAAAATATGTGAAAAATGTCGAAAAAGTGTGTAAAATATGTGAAAAATTTCCGAAAAATATTAGTAAAATATTTGAAAAATTTTAGTGAAAAATATCTTAAAAACATGTGAAAAATGTCTTAAAAAGATGTGAAAAATGTGTGAAAAATATTAGTAAAATATTTGAAAAAATAATTGTGAAAAATATCTGAAAACATGTGAAAAATGCTTGAAAAATATGTGAAAAAATATGCGTAAAAATTTGTAAAATATTTGAAAAAAAAATTGTGAAAAATATCTGAAAAAAATTGTGAAAAATGTCTTAAAAATATGTGAAAAATTTCCCTAAAATATTAGTGAAAATTATTAATGAAAAATATCTGAAACATTTGAAAAATGCTTAATAAATATGTGAAAAATATCCGAAAATATTTGTAAAATATTTGAAATAAAAATTGTGAAAAATATCTGAAAAACATGTGAAAAATGTCGAAAAAGTGTGTAAAATATGTGAAAAATTTCCGAAAAATATTAGTAAAATATTTGAAAAATATTAGTGAAAAATATCTTAAAAACATGTGAAAAATGTCTTAAAAAGATGTGAAAAATGTGTGAAAAATATTAGTAAAATATTTGAAAAAATAATTGTGAAAAATATCTGAAAAACATGTGAAAAATGTCTAAAACGTATGTTTGAAAAATTTCCGAAAAATATCTGAAAAACATGTGAAAAATGTCAAAAGAATATGTGAAAAATGTTCGAAAAATATTATTAAAGTATTTGAAAAATAATAGTAAAAAATATCCGAAAAAATATGTGAAAAATGTCCGAAAAATATTAGTGAAAAATATCTGAAAACGTGAAAAATGCTTGAAAAATATCTGAAAAAATATGCGTAAAAATTTCTAAAATATTTGAAAAAAAAATTGTGAAAAATATCTGAAAAAAAATTGAAAAATGTCTTAAAAATATGTGAAAAATTTCCCAAAAATATTAGTAAAATTTTAGTGAAAAATATTAATGAAAAATATCTGAAACATGTGAAAAATGCTTAAAAAATATGTGAAAAATGTGTGAAAAATATTAGTAAAATATTTGAAAAAATAATTGTGAAAAATATCTGAAAAACATGTGAAAAATGTCTAAAACGTATGTGTGAAAAATTTCCGAAAAATATTAGTGAAAATTATCTGAAAAATATGTTAAAAATGTAAAAGAAAATATGTGAAAAATGTTAGAAAAATATTATTAAAGTATTTGAAAAATAATAGTGAAAAATATCCGAAAAATTTGTGAAAAATATCCGAAAAATATTAGTAAAATATTAGTGAAAAATATTAGTGAAAAATATCTGAAAACATGCAAAAAATGTCTAAAAAATATGTGAAAAAATTCAGAAAAATATTAGTAAAATATTTGAAAAATATTAGTAAAAAATATCTTAGAAACATGTGAAAAATGCTTAAAAAATATGGGAAAAATATTGATAAAATATTTGAAAAAGGTTAGTGAAAAATATCTGAAAAACATGTGAAAAATGTCTGAATAATATTATTACAATATTTGAAAAAAGTTAGTGAAAAATATCTGAAAAACATGGGAAAAATGTCTAATAAATATGTGAAAAATTTCCAAAAAATATTAGTGAAACTATTGAAAAATATCATTGAAAAATGTCCGAAAAATGTCTAAAAAATATGTGAAAAATCTTCGAAAAATATCTGTACAAAATTGTGAAAAATATATTAAAAATGTGAAAATATCTAAATAATATGTGAAAAATGTCTAAATAATATGTGAAAAATGTCCGAAAAATATGTGAAACCCATGAACACACACTGTAGTTTAATCTGACTCAATCCCACACACACCGTCCTGCTGCCACTAATACTTACTACAGCACCACATGTGTATTAGTCTGCCGCTGAAAATAGTCCCCAACAAATGCACTATATCCTCCAGTGAGAAGCTGTTCTAGGAAATTACTGATGAAATTATATATTTGTGAGTTGGAGAAAGTCAGAGAGATGGAACATGTTCTTTTCTTTCGGGGAATTATTGACAAAAAGAAAACGCATTATTATTCTTTAATTAGTTGAGATAATGAAAGAGAATTGGATTTTATTGTAGACTATTTTCAAACCTCATTATGCTGACTGAGGTGCTTCTTCATTTGCTTTTAATTAATTGAGAGTCTATTACAGACTTCACTCATCTATTAGAAACATTCAGAGGCTGAATCAGATCCTTTTCGTCGGACCGCTGATGTGTTTCATCCATCACTGGCTCTCAGCCCTTCATCAGCAGGTCTATCTAAATTAGCCTGCTAATGAAGGCCAATATTTTAGCCCACCTCCACCCCAGAACAGGACGATCAATAACGGGTTGAGTCAAAGCCGTGATTTGTTTAGCTGTAATGAAGCGGTGTAATTCAGCAGCAGCTCCCAGGCTGACAGTTTGGCTGCGTTACAGCTGCTGTTTCACACAGATTGGATCATTGACTTTATTAATGAGCTGAGGCTGAACACAGGTACTCTACTGTACCTCTGTCTCACACACACTCCTCCTGTTTACTGTATTCTCTTTCTACATGTATCTGTGTAAGTGTGCATAATGGTTCTTTATTTGACTTTATTTTAGGAGATATTAGGCCCGTGAAATTAATCAAATTTCGATTACAGTTTTACGATTTTGGCTTATGAAAACAAGATCATCGACATAAAACAATTATTGTGTCATTCTGTTTCCAGCACGCCTCTTTCCTTTACAGCTGTGCTGTATTTTTGCATTTATTTTTATTTATTTTTTGCATTTATTTTTTATTTTTATTTATTTTTTAATTTATTTTATATTTATTTTTCAAGTTGTGTATTTATTTATGTATTTATGCATATATGTATTTATTTCTGCACCTTTCGGCCTGCTGCAGCTCCCCCGCCGCTGCCAGGTGTGCAGATCAACCGTCTTTAATTAATAAGTAATTAATTAATGGCTATATTCATTTTAATATTATTTTTGCTATGTTTTAATGACATATGTATTCATTCATCAGAGTCATTTATTTATTTATTTTTTTATTACGGCCGGTTTCGTCCTCCATAGTATTTTAGCGTGAAGGAATAAAACAGCAGCAGTTTACTGAAAGGACTTGCAATACTCCTGAGGGACTGTGCATTTTACTTTGATGAGTATTCACTTTGAATTTGGACAGATCTTTATTGAACGAAAATTTAATTTTCCCCACTTTGAAAAGTAGTGCAGGGTGACGACTCTGGTCAGCGTTCAGCGGACAACTTCAAGCTCCAGAGTTTGTTTCATTTCGTCAAATGTCAGCGTAGTTTGAAATCAAACATGATGAACCAGCTGTGAGTTTCATGGATTTTGTTTCATCATATCAGGACCAGTTGTTGACACATTGACTTGTGTGTGTTTCATTGATCATTATCAGACTCCACGTGGTTTATGAAGATACTAATGGTGACATTTTGTGGAGTAATAAAGCACTAGTTCTATAGCTTTTATAGCGTAGAGTCTGTGCCAGTGATTTACCTCCTCTATAACACAGCCGCCCTCCAGAACATCCTCCTCGTCATTTCTGTGACGGAGACGCTCCGACTCACATTGGCACAGATTCTTCATGACCGAGCTGCGTGGAGGCTGCGGCGCTCTGCCAGCACTCTTTATACGGGTGTTAATTCTTCTCTGCTAGACGTATTTCCTCACAGCACCACACTGGATGTCACGTTGAGTTAGGATCTAAACAAATAAGCTCCCTCCTTTAAAGACGGGTTTAAATTTTCCTGAGCAGTAACGCTGTCACAAACCCAAAGTGTTTCCATCCTTTACTGGATGTGTAGTGTTTACCACGCTGGATTTAACATGTGAGGGTGCAGGTCGTATCCACGACGACCCTCCGACGTTTTATACTTTCTGAGGTTTGTTTTGGTTGAAGGATACGGAACGGATATGATGTCACTTTACTCAGACTACAACAATAGAAGCGGAAACTTCCTTCTACCTCAACATAGACTCAAATGAATTTGAATGAATTATGTTAAATTTGCAAGTTTACACAAGTATTATTAATAAAAAACTAGGTATGAACCAAACCGTGTATTTTGAGAATCGTTATACCTCTAGTAAAGGAATATATTGAACATAAATGAGTAAATACTATGCTTACAGTGAAAACACACACCGTACAGTACCTTTACTGACCACCAGGGGGCTCCAGCTTTGGGCGAACCCATCTGGAAATCGGCCAGTCTCTGCTTGGTTGTAGTTTTTTTTCCCTTTCTGTGGCCTTACATCCTCTCTGCTGTCAAAGCCCTCTGTGTTACAGTCCATTGTCTCGCTGAATGCTGTATGGGTGTCGGAGCACAAAGGGCGTCTTTGTGACTCCATGACTGGCTAACTGGCCGACGTGCTCCAGTAGTTGAGGACTCGCTGGCTGTTTGTCTCTACTGGTTAACTTCCAACATGCTTACATGTGTGTCACGCTGCTGCTGCTGCTTTTTAGGAAACACTGAGCGGTCTTCGGGCCTCGGCAGCTTGGCGGTAACTCCCCGCCATCCTGCTCTGTGAAATGAGACATTGTTCTGTTGATGCTGTGCAGGACAGTGACTCAAACACTAGACATGAGCTGGAAACAGAAGGCTTACCGTACTCAGTGTGGAGTACTACGAAATGTGGATGGTCGCCTGGGAACAGACTCCACCACACCACAAACCTGGCTGTGAGAACAACTGGTAGTGTTTAGTTTTTCTTGCTGCTGACGATGCTTGAAGGTGAAACTGCATCAGTACAACTCCAGCTGTTTCAGTTACACTTTCAACCTCTGAGAAGTCAACAGAAATCTACAATTCCAAACAATATAGTGTTTATTTTTGTTGGTTAATTCAATCCAGCGTGCACACAAATTCAGGCAATATTTGCTGAATCTTGGTAAGCAAGAGATCCCCTTAAAGATCCAATAAAACAACCAAACGAAATCTCTCGTAATCAAACGTGACTCTAGTGTAAACAAACATGGCCGACGACGGGCAGGAAGGATTAGTGATGTTAGTTTTTACTTTCTACTGAAAATTAACGAAGGATGGACGATGGATGAAGTCATGGAGACACGTTAACTAAACACAAGTTGGTCCTCCATCTCTGAGCTCCATCTCACTGCTACTTTATGCTTCATGTTTAGCATTAGCTCATGCATTAGCCACGGCCGCCATGACGACGGCGGTGGTTGTCCTTCCTTCTTCAGTCAGCTTGGTTCTCTATTCGCTATCGTTCTTTCCCACGTGACTGCGTCATCATCTGTCCTCTGGGTTCATCGTAAATATTGAACATGTTTAATATTTGAAATCGGTGCAGCCAGGATGGACTTCCGAGCCGATCCGGGGATGTAAAAAACTTAACATACCTCACACCACAGGAACATCTCGAAAGATCATCTTTAGAACCATCAAACAATCAGGAGGGAGGAATCGGGCCCGAAATCAGCTTGATTCTAGCGTAGTGTGAACCCTGCATCAGTGGAGGTGATGAGCTCTGACTGTGAATAAATCACAAGTCATCTACTGACACATCTGGTCTCAATTTAGTTAGTAGAAGATGCTGAATACAATCACTTTACTCATTAAATATATGTCCTTTCCTGTTATTTATACCTAAAGTTTGATGTTATTATGTCATAATAATCTTGTCTGTTCAGGCCAGGCAGAGATCTTTGGCTGCTCCCGTTTGCAGTAAACTGTTGAAGTAATGTAATCTGTCTCCATGTCAGCTGGTAATCCTCCCAGCATCCTCACCGACTGCAAGCAGAAGAACATCTGAGGCAGTTCCCCTCGCCTCCCATTCACACTGCAGTGCTGACTTGGCTTTGTTGCACAAAGCACGTTCAGCCTGTGTGGTGTACATCACAGAACTACACACACACACACACACACACACTAGGTGGATGAGACCTGTAGTGTTTGTTTGCTTTCGGTGCAGGCAGCTGGGTGCATTTACCTTGTGATTCTCCTGAGCTTCAAACTCACCTGTGTGTGTGTGTGTGTGTGTGTGTGTGTGTGTGTGTGTGTGTGTGTGTGTGTGTGTGTGTGTGTGTGTGTGTGTGTGTGTGTGTGTGTGTGTGTGTGTGTGTGTGTGTGTGTGTGTGTGTGTGTGTGTGTGTGTGTGTGTGTGTGTGTGTGTGTGTGTGTGTGTGTGTGTGTGTGTGTGTGTGTGTGTGTGTGTGTGTGTGTGTACCGGGCTGACATGCTGATGTAGTACTACTGGTAGTTTTTATTGCACCTCAAGCACCCATTGATAATGTATGCTGTCAGAGAGGTGTAGTAGATCTTTCTTGCGTGGCTGCACAGCAAAACCTTTGACGCCTTTCTTGATTTCCGCGTGTCATGTGTACGCCATTTATCCTGTACTGACTGCGATGTAAACACATCCACGTATAAATGCTACGGTAAGAGTTAATGACGTATAGAATAAAAAGAGAGAAAGACCACTGATGGTCCAACAAACACCAGACTTTTAATGTTTTGTTTTGTAAGTTACGTTTGTGACGTGTTTTACTTATTTTTACTTACTTATTTTAAGCTCAACCATGACGTTTTCCCTTATCCTAACTAAGTGCTTTTCTTGCCTGAACTGAAGTTAGTGGACGTTTGCGTGGCATAAAAATGACACGTGAAAATGCTGAAATGCATACTCGTGACACGCGGAATATCCGTGTAATGTCGTGGTATTTATACGCCTTCCCGTGAGACCGGGTTGGATTCTACGTGCCGGGAGCCCCGTTCCTCCCCAAAGGGAGAGAGGGGGCGCAGCGAGCACCACGGCCCCGGGAAGCGGCGAGGTCTGGGCGAGGTCTGGGCGAGGGCTGCTGCAAAGCTCAAGGACGGACTGGCGAGCCACCTTCACCCCGGACCTTTCCAAGCTGAGAGCCCGTCACAGGGCACCACGGAGCGAGTTGAATTGTTCCGGGAGATTTTGTAAATTTTCCGTAGAAAGTAGTGCAAAAACGCGAATTCTTCCTGCCCGTCGTCCGCCATGTTTCACATTTTACGAGACGGAGGGATTGTGGGTCGACCCGACAGGCTTTCTGCTGCTGCTCAGGTCCTCTAGCTGAAAGTTTAAAGGAGTTCCACCATGTGAAAAAAAGAATCTGCCCACAGAGCTAATTGACAGGTGAGGGATTGTGGGAGTTGGAGTTCTGACAGCTCTGTTCGATCAGGCCTGTCCCGGCTCAGGTGGAAACCTCTCCGACCTTCCTCCTGCTCCGCTGTGTGTTAGTGTTTGATCTGCTGCAGAGAGAGAGGGAAACATCCTCGGCTGCTGTGTGGTGTAAAAGTCATCCTGACGTTGGCTGTAGAGGAACTGGACTTTACCGAGCAGAGGAAAGATGTTTCATAGTGTTCACCTGTCATCTCTCCCTCTCCTGTGCTCTGCTGCAGGTCGGCTCTACGCCATGCAGACCGGCATGAAGCTGGACAGCAAAACACCAGAGTGCCGAAAGTTCCTGATCAAACTGATGGACCAGCTGGAGACGGTAAGTTAGACCTGCTGTAGTCCTGTTTCTCCCGGGGTGGGATCCCATGGGGCCTAGTAGAGGTGGGCGATGAGGAAAAAATCCACCATCACAGTACTGGTCATACCTGTAATAGGGCTGTCAATTGATTAAATATTTAATCATGATTGTCCATAGTTAATCACGATTAATCGCACATTTTATATCTGTTCAAAATGTACCTTTAAAGGGAGATTTGTCAAGTATTTAATACTCTTATCAACATGGGAGTGGACAAATATGCTGCTTTATGCAAAAGACTATTAGAATAAGTACGAAGAGAAGTGTGGGACAGAAAGTGGCTGTAGGGTTGGTGAGAGTCTCATTTCATATTGGTTCATACAGAGTGTCGGGTGACGTATTATAAACCGCTTCATGAAGACTAATGTCCGACAGTAGAGCGGCACGGTTCAGCTGACAGCCTTATTACTGCTCTCAGCATACATCAGTGAAGTGACCAGAGGTGTTTCTAAATGGACGGGCCTGTAATGTCTCCGTTAACCACTGAACCACATGGATGAATGGCTCTATTCTTCCAGAGCTCTACTGCTGGGCTCTACTGTAATCTATACGCTCACACTAAAAGGCTGCACGTTTGTTGGTCGGTGGGTCTTCTCAGAGGTTTGAGGTTTCCTTCCTCAGAGACTTCGACCGCCAGCAGCAGCAGCAGCTCAGAGGAGATCAGTACGCCCCCTAGAGGTTGTGATTTACAATAGAGCATGAAGGCAACTTAAACAGGGACTCTGAATCATGGTTTACCTGCCAGACTGGGCAAGTTTTAGGTTATTACAACGATCTCTGACACTGTGCTGCATCGTCGTTTTTAACCTGCTGTGGAGAGATAAGATGGAAGGTTATAACAGTAGCCGTGTTTCCACTTATATATTTATACACATTTTAAAGGTCCCATATTGTTAAAAGTGAGATTTTCATTTCTTTTATATTATAAAGCAGGTTTAAGTTATATATAAATACTGTGGAAGTATCAAAACACTCAATCCACAGAGAAACACACACAGCCCGTATTCAGAAATTGTGCGTTTGAAACAAGCCGTCAGGATATCTGTCCCTTTGTGATGTCACAAATCTACAATATTTAGACCATTTCACAGTTTTAAATGTAAACATACTAAATGTGTCCCAGTTTATTTCCTGTTGCGGTGTATGTGAATGACATAAGCTGACAGGATGTAAACATGGACCCAAGCTGTTGCCTAGCAACGCAATTCCGTTGCCACTCCGTTGAAATGTTTCAGACAGAGGGTGAATACAGGTATATTCAGACAGACAGTACGAGAAAAATAATGTGTTTTTTGAACATTAAAGCATGTAAACATGTTCTAGTAGAAACCCAAAATACAAACATGACCCTGAAAATGAGCGTAATATGGGACCTTTAAAGTGTCTTGTTAGACCTTCTGCATCTTTTGCACCTTAAATACTTAAATTGTCAGGTTAAAAACTCTCTTACATTGTGTGTCTCTTTCACACCAGCACACATACTGTGATGATTGATCTAAAAATCAGTGAGACAAAAAGCTTTCTGGAACATTAGACAGGCGTCGTGCAGCGTTTTCCTCCATCCTTATAAGTGCATGTTAGGTTAAAGCTTGGAGTCCCAGAGCTGTGGGGAGGCCGGAGCTCTCATTTGACACACATTTACGTAACGTAGGCTGCTTGTCAACAGGGGCCGAACTAATTAGAGTTTATAGAGTTGTTATGATGAGGAGGGGAGGAGGAGGGAGGTGAGACGAGATGAGAGGAGGTGAACGGGCTCCGAGTGTCCCAGTGGGGGTCGAACAAATGAGCCTTTTATCAAGAGACTGGTGACGGAGCTGCAACCGAGTCATTTTGATTGGGTGGTGTCATATTTATAGGTTACATAGGTTTTTCTTCTTGCAGAGTGATTTATGAGCTCCAGCATCTTACATTTTTAAGGTTTTGAGTGCTCGACCTCCTCCATGTGGTCATGCTTTAACAGACGGAGGACATGGTGGCGAGAGAGGCGTTCAGACAGAGGAGGTGAACGAGAGCAGGTGGAGGTTTTTATGGAGGGGACGAGGAGACCTGAGGGGAGGGGGGGGGAGTGGGGGGGGGGAGTCCCGCAGCGATGCTGGACTCACTTTATGATCACTAAGAGCCAATTAAAGGAAGCAGAGGACGACACAGAGGTTTTACTGAAGCTCCGGGGATCTTCATTACTGTCACACACTCAGGATGTCAACAGGACGCACATCCGCTGCTTTCATCTGTTTACTTGCGTGTGTGTGTGTGTGTGTGTGTGTGTGTGTGTGCGTGCATGTCTTTTTTTAATCCCTCATATAGATATTTTTCATGTCCAGTGAATGTTACACAAACAGGTTATAAATGGAGTCATATATTATTATAATCATTATCTGCAGGCCTTTAAAAGTTTGTAGTTTTTAATTAACTGATAAAATATTACATGTTTAAACAAGATGTACATTTTATTATATATATTTTACATAAGGCTGTCAAAGTTTACGTGATAATAATGCGACTGAATGCAACTTTTAGGTTGTAGCGGACTCAGTTTTAAAGCTAGATTGAAGATACTGGTATCATATGAACCTATAAAAACTAATGAATCCATCGATACCAACCATGTCATACTAGCTTGTCATTAAGGAGGTTAAATAACGCTCCAAACTTGCGCTAAATTTTGGCGAGGAAAAACTGTCATGGCCATTTTCAAAAGGGTCCCTTGACCTCTGACCTCCAGATCAGTGAATGTAAATGGGTTCTATGGGTACCCACGAGTCTCCCCTTTACAGACATGCCCACTTTATGATAATCACATGCAGTTTTGGGCAAGTCATAGTCAAGTCAGCACACTGACACACTGACAGCTGTTGTTGCCTGTTGGGCTGCAGTTTGCCATGTTATGATTTGAGCATATTATATTTTATGCTAAATGCAGAACCTGTGAGGGTTTCTGGACAATATCTGTCATTGTTTTGTGTTGTTAATTAATTTCCAATAATAAATATATACATACATTTGCATAAAAGCAGCATATTTGTCCACTCCCATGTTGATAAGAGTATTAGATACTTGACAAATCTCCCTTTAAGGTACATTTAGAGCAGATAAGAATTGTGTGAAACCAGAAGTCAACGTTGATTTATTTGTCATGTAACGTACGTACTTAAGTAACGCCACTTCAGGAGTTATTTAAACCCAAACTGTGATCTTTTTCCTAAAGCTAACTAAGTAGTTTTGTTGCCTAAACATAAGGAAGTTGTTTCCTGTGAGCACGTAAGTTTATTTTGAAAAGGCTGTATGCATGTAACGAGCGGAAATTGACACGCGTTGCTGGACATTCGTAGGAAAAAGGAGGAATAACTTTTTCGTTTATGGAATGAAGCTAAGAGGTGAATGAGAGCGTTGTGAAAACGGCTGCTTTGTTTCATGTACGTATCAGAACAACAGCTTGTATATCCGCCTTCCTCGGTCTCCTGTTTCCCTTTTTGAATGATGAACACAGACTACCGCCGCCTGCTGGTGTGGAGAGTTATTTCCTCTCACGTAGGTGCAGAACGTACGTGATAACTGGCCGTCGGCCGTCGTCTTTGCGGTGTGTTCAAGTGCAACTTTTTGGCCAAGACAGAGGAGACGTGAGGCGACGCAACAGACTAATGTGCACTTCTTGATTTTGTCTTTGCCGTCATCCATTTTCAGAACTTGATGTGTTACACATCAGTTGTCTACGCACTATAAATGCTTCTTAAGGTGCTGCTTACATCCAGCAGCAGTCCACCACTGGCAGACGTCAGATTTATTTATTCAGGACACGTCTTTATCGTCCCGACGGAGACCAGGCGAGCAACACGTTCTGCTGTAAAACATTTTTATCTTCCTAAAAGTTGTCCCTACTGCAGCTCTCTGAAACACGGGGATACCCTGAGGTTATTTTCTGTACGGTTCACGTCTGTATGAACTGTTGCCGGTAGTTGTGACTCATTTCTACAGAGTGAGCGAGTCGGTACACAGACTCAAGCAGCTCTCTCCCTGATGACCTGGCTCGTACACACTGTACATGTTGGACTCATTAATTCTATTTTCCACCGTCGTCGCCGGCTCAACTCTCTGAGGCTTCGCCCTCACTGGGACGGTGGAAAATCTTTTTTTTTTTTTACTTGTGTAAAAGGTGGAGGGTGGCAAACCTCCAGCAGTCAGACGCTGCTAATCTTGGAGGTATAAAAATACATTTACATGATCTTCTAATGAGTGTTTGTAAAGATCTTTGTCTGCTGTTAATCTAAAGCAGACTGTGTCCTGATTGTCTTCATCAAGCAGCCGGCCGTTAATATCAGCGGACACTGATGGCGTCTAGCTGTCAGACACTTTGCAGTCGTGATTCATACCGTTAATTATTCAGTAACACCTGCTACGTTCTGTTCCACTTCTCTTTTCTCCATTTTTTTTATTTGGCTTGTTCACGTCAAACCTGTGACAGCGCTTTGTAGCGTTGAGCTCGTCTCTCCTCCCCTGTGATTGGTTGGTTTGAGTTAAAAATCACTCCGATCTGTCCAGAAAAATGAGAGCCTCGGGGTGTTTTCCACACTGATGCTTCAAGATGAAGACAGTTAGACATTTGCAGTCTAATTTTGACTGATAACTGCACCTTTTACACATCTAGTGGTTCAACCAAAGCGTGCAGATGCAAACTGTTTATGTTGTCACCCATTAAAGGTCCCATATCCTGCTCATTTTCAGGTTCATGTTTGTATTTTGGGTTTCTACTAGAACATGTTTACATGCTTTAATGTTCAAAAAACACATTATTTTTCTCACACTGTCTGTCTGAATATACCTGTATTCACCGTCTGTCTGAAACGCTCCGTTTTAGCACATTTCAACGGAATGGCAACGGCATTGCGTTGCTAGGCAACAGCTTGGGTCCATGTTTACCTCCTGTCAGCTGATGTCATTCACATACACTACAACAGGAAATAAACTGGGAAACATTTAGTATGTTTACGTTTAAAACTGTGAAATGGTCTAAATATTGTAGATTTGTGACATCACAAATGGACAGAAATCCTAACGGCTTGTTTCAAACGCACAATTTCTGAATACGGGCTGTGTGTATTTCTCCATGGATTGAGTGTTTTGATACTTCCACAGTATTTATATATCACTTAAACCTGCATTATAATGTAAAAGGCATGAAAATGTCACTGTTTACAATATGGGACCTTTAAACCTTGATGTGTGTGATTTTTACCAATTAATTTTGCATTGGAAAACTGGAAAATATGAGGAGCTCAATAACGAGCACTGTTTACCCCCAAAGTTCTTTAGACACTGATCTGTCAGATCTTGACGGACCAGGGACAGCGTGTCAATATATGCTCGTTAAATGCATATTGTCCTTTCAAAATAAACTTCCATCTTCACAGGAAGTTAGGTTTAGGCAACACAACCACTTAGTTAGAGTTAGGAAACGGTTGTGGTTGACGTTAGCATGTGTTGTACCCCAATGATATGGTGCCGTGACGTCTCCTCTTTTAACCCTCCTTGATGCCAATCAGGTTGTTGCGCTAACCTCAGCCCATGTTGCTAACGGCGTATACGGCTAAAAGTGTCCGGGCGAAACTCGCACTTGTGAGCTTTGGTTCCTCATTACGCACATCAATCTACCAGGGGTGGGGAAAAAAGAAATCGATTCACCTTTGTATTGCGATTATGAAATAGATTTTTAATGCCAGAATCTACAGTATATATTTGCTTCATTTGAGTCTATGTGGAGGTAGAAGGAAGTTACCGCTTTTATTGTTGTAGTCTGAGTAACGTGACGTCATATCCGTTCCGTATCCGTCAACCAAAACAAACCTCAGAGAGCTGTAACGAAAAAGCAGAAAACGGATAAAAATATCAAATCGCAATACTAAAAAATTGCAATACATATCGAATTGGCACCCAAGTATAGTGATAGTATCGAACCGGGAGATAGGCATATAATGGAAAGACTTGATTGTGATGGAAACACTCCTAATTCACGCTCAACTTTTTGCAATTTTTACGTTTAAAAAGTTGCTAGAATTCTTATAAAGTTTGGGTACCAGTTAAATAGAAACCTCAGAGTGAGAATGAGAGATTCTTTCTATTCCCTGACCAGTTGTCCTTCCTTCATTCTGCACTCAGCCCAGTGGTTTTACATTCCTCTACACACTCACATACAGATTGATGAAGCCAGTGAACAGTGTGTCTATTCAGGCTGGTCAGGGTCCACCTGCTGGAGGAGAACCAGTGTGTTTGCTTTTAGTGGTTTTACTAGAAACCTGAAGCCCTGATGGACGCCGTAATGGAGAGAGAGAGAGAGAGAGAAACAGAGATGGTGTTTAATGGAAGAGAGGAGTTACAGGTTGAGAAAATACATGCAGAGTGAGATGGAGTCACTAGATGTGTCCTCTGAAGCGAGGACGTTTTCTTAATGCTCTAAATCAAAAAGTTTTCTGTTAAGCAACACGTCGTCCAGATGTCTGGTTTCACCACCTTAGTGAAGACACATCTAACAGTGCACAGGTTTACAAAAGCTAGATTCCTAAACAGATACTAGTAATAGAAAGCTGTAGGGATGACGTGTTTTTATAGTCCAACCAGGAAGTTAGCATCAAATAAGCATTCATATAACTGGACAAAATACAACCTCAGTTCAATCTCACTCTCATTGTTTACATCTTCCAAAGCACTGACTCAGTGTTTTACACCCTTTGTAAAGAGAGAGCCCGGCTCGACACCTGATCATAGTGTCACTGTGCTGCTTATTGTTGGAGTAAAGTGATGGAGCTGAAAGAGAGAGAGAAAGCTTTATTCATAGTGCTTGTTTTCATGTCCTTGTTCTTCTTTTCATCTTGATTACTTTGGTTTGTTTTCTCTCCTTTGAGGCTGAGCTCTCAACGCTAAACACTACACACACACAGTAGTTCCTTTTTAAAAAGGTATTTAATTAATGACAATTATGATATGTTTCCCCTCCGATGAGTATTCTGCATGTTTGACCTTTCACAATAAAAGCCTGAGCCAATCACAGCCTCTCAGAGAGGTCCCCAACAGTGTTCTGCTTTGTAGACTTCTTTATTAGTGGATTAATTGATTCTAATTAATAGATTTTTTTAGTAACTATGTGTGTGTTTGTTGTGCAGATGAAGAAGGAGCTGGGTGACAACGACTCCATCAGTCAGGAGGTGGTCGGGAACGCCCACATCGAAAACTACGCCTTAAAGATGTTCCTCTACGCCGACACCGAGGACCGACAGGGACGCTTCCACAAGTAAGAACACGGCTTATACTGTAGGGTTTTATATGATTCTGGTTCTGGTTCTGGAGTCCATTTATACAGTATTCAGTTCTGGTTCTGGTGTCATTTATTTACAGTATTATCTGGTCGGATACGTCTCTGTGTTCACCTCCAGACGGGCTGATCCTCAAACTCTGTGGACGACTTCTCAGTGTTACTGTGGTTTTTAAAATTAAATAAGAAAACATGAAAAATACTTTCAATACCTCTTCTCTCCTTGTTTCCTCCTCTCCTCTCCTGTCCTCTCCTCTCCTCTCCTCTCCTCTCCTCTCCTCTCCCTGTCTCCTCTCCTCTCCTTTCCTCTACTCTCCTCTCCTCTCCTCTCCTCTCCTCTCCTCTCCTCTCCTCTCCTCTCCCTGTCTCCTCTCCTCTCCTCTCCTCTCCTCTCCTCTCCTCTCCTCTCCTCTCCTCTCCTCTCCTCTCCTCATCCTCTATTTTCCTCTCCTTGCCTCCTCTCCTTTTCCCCCTCTCCCTGTCTCCTCTCCTCTACTCTCCTTTCCTTGTCTCCTCTACTTTCCTCTTCTTGTCTCCTCTTCTCTCCTCTCCTCTTCCTCCTCTCCTCTCATCTTCATGTTTCCTCTCCTCTTTCCCCTCTCCTCATCTCCTCTCCTTTCGTCCCTTTGTCTCCTCTCCTCTCCTCTCCTCTCCTCTCCTCTCCTCTCCTCTCCTCTCCTCTCCTCTCCTTGGGTCCTTTCTGATTTCCTATCCTGATCTCTTCTCTCCTCCTCTCGTCTCCTCTTCCTGTTTCCTCTCCTTGTTTCCTGTCCTCTTCTTTCCTCTCCTCCAGCTTCCAGGTCAGCGACGGGCTGTCGGATTTTTAAGAGGTTAATTAAAAATACAGCGTTTTGGAGATTCTATACAGTATCGCAAAACATAATATCGCGATACTCATGTGTACCACTATTTCCTTACACCCCTACGTATACATATATGGAGGAGTCCGTGAAGAGGACCCGCTCCCTATGTAGATATAAACTGCTGATTCTAAGCTAACGGAAACACAACCATTCTTAGATTCAGCTGATTATACACTAAAGAAAACATACTTATGAATATTATATTCCTTTTTCTGGAATATAATGGACTACATCTGAACCTGTTTGTTCACCCAGATTTTCCCACACAGTCGAGGGAGCTGAAACAGGCTTCTCTAATCTCTTGGGTCTACTCAAGTCGATGTGATCTAACTGACATGTTTGTCTCAGAGGTCCGTCCGGTCTGTACAGCCCGTCCCAGACAGCCAGAGGGGCAGCAGGTCGCTCCTCCTTCCATGGAAGTACAACGTTTGGCTTATTTAGGTCAGGAAACCACCACCTCAGCCAGCGGGCACGCTGCCTTCATATCACAAACGGGTGATAAGAGTGAAAGCATGAGGACTGGGTGTGGTTTAAATCATGTTAAGAGCTAATAAGTTCCTCTTTAATCAGCACCTCCCTTTCCACAGAAATCAGTCATATGTTAGAAGAAAGTGGAAGGAGAAACAGGAAGAGGGGGAAGAGATAAGTAGTCCCACTTTTCCTGTTAAATTCATCAGTCGGCCAAAATAATTCAGCATTTTTTGCTTTTAAATATTTCAGCTTCTACAGTCAGTAAAGAATATTTATTAATCTTTTTAATTTGATGATTAGAGTGTTTTTAATCATTGATAAAACCTCTATGACAGATTCTCTGATTCATCATATTTAAGGAGGCAGATTAATTAAATTAAAAGATTTCTTTCACTGGATGATTCATTCCTTTCCTTCACTTATCAACTGGAACAAGACGTGGAGTTTTTAAGAGGTCTTTTCCTGACAGGAAATATCTGGGAATAACATAAAAAAAATATTTTTTTATATGTTTTTCATAACACGACCTCATCCAAGAGGGATCTCTCCAGTGTTTCCCCTCCTTTCTTTTTCTTTCTTTTTCTTTAGTTAGGGGAGCTCCTTATCTGAAATGAGGAAATCTGAATGATTTTTTCCATAATAATTTATTGGAAGTAATATCAGGTGTACAGAAACCTTCAAATACGGCACAAATGTAAATGATTATCCCGTCATATTTTGGTAATTTTCTCCCCAAAAGCCCCCTCCCACCCAACCATCACCCATTGCCGATGCGAAAAGGATAAAGAACAAAAAATAAATTAAAATAAATTAAAAAAAAAGAAGAAATAGACAATAAGATTCAAAAAAATAAATTAAAATAAAATAAATAATAATAAAGTACACATTGACAGTTATAATAATTATAGGATGAATCCCAAACTACAGATAAAATAGGCAGATAAACTTTACATCAGATACTCAATGCTTCAAACAAGATACGTAATACATAAGTACCAACCTCAGTGACATCGAGTATAAATAGTGGTCATTTCTGTTTAAATAATTCAAACTTTATGATGTCATACATTTTGGCTGATGCAGAGAAATACATCTAATATGCCATAAGTCTATTAGTCTGCACAAATACACTACGTCCAATTTAAATTAAAACATTTACTACAAAAAGCACTGTCAGTCGGTCAAAATGAGATACGATACCACTTACTCAGAGGTTTTCTTGCCTAAACCTAACTAAGTTGTTTCCTGTTAAGACGGAAGTTTATTTTGAAAAGACCGGAGCGGAAATTGACACTGGACATTCGTAGGAAAACGCACCAAAAATGAGGAATAAATTTGAAGATATCATACAAAGCGTTGTATGAGGATACACTGACTTGGTACCGGGTCATTTCAGTATGGAGTATACCCAGCGTTGGTTCCACATTAGAGCCAGTTTCTCCTTCATGAGCTCTTTTAAACACCACAACAGGAAGTGTAGTTTCCCTCCCTGTCGGTGAGCGTGAGCAGCGTGTGGAGATGAATGGATGCAGGCGACAGCTTCTCTGGACCTGTTAGTGGTGTAAATAAGCACTCAGAAGCTCTCTGTGTTAAACAGGACCGGGGAACACAAACAGCTTTACGAGAAGCAGGAGCTAACAGGACCGGGACCAAAAGCACAACACCAGTAGTCCCATACAAACACATGTAGGCATAATATACACGGGCTTATATACTTATACACACATATAAAAACACACACTGGCTCTCATGTCCACCTTCATGACGCACACACACACATGTTGAGGCTCAGAGGTGAATGTTTATGATGGAATAAGAGACTTCCTCCGGCATGTTGAGGCCACTGCTCGGTAGCTCTCACACTGAGGCCATTCATGTTCCTTACCTTAACTCTATGTGTGTGTTTCTAAGTGTGTGTGTGTGTGTGTGTGTGTGTGTGTTGATGGGAAACCAGCTCTAACCGGTGCCGGTAAATCTGGGCTGTGGCTGCTTTAAACCCAGAACACAAATATTTAAACAAACTTATCAAATCACTCACTAAACATTCATGCATGCAGCTGTTGTTATGATGGGTTGTTATGGGATACATGATATTAGTAGGAGCGGGACGATGCACCTTTCTCCTGATTCGATACTATCACAATACTTGGGTGCTGATTCGATATGTATTGCGATATTACGATTTATTGAACTTTTTTAATGTGAAAAAGTTGAATCATGCACTTCTAGGGACCTTTACTTTGGAAAACATCTATATTAATACAGTAAAAATGTTTGACTTTCAACATGTATGTAGTCAGAGATGTCCTGAAGTCAAATATATCAGTCATTGTCAGGAATTGTTTATTATCCAGCAACCCAAAAATCTAAGAATTTGACCTCATAAATTAGTGGTATTTTCTTTTTAATTAATAAGGAACATGTAATGTTTTATACTTCTGGTGAATATAATCCAATCAATCTTATTTATATATGTGTATTTTATACAGTAGCCTTTGTTTAACACCTTATTTTGAAAACCGGACATCCAGATATATCTTAGATGTTGTCTTTTCCAGTAGGGACACATCAATCCAACTTCTTCCTCTCCTGATAAAGACTCCGATACCTCTGTTTCAGAGTATACAGGGTATCCACCAGTGCTCTCTTTATCCCTAATTTAAATCTGTATGTATGTTAGTTGAATGTAAGGTAACATGAGGTGAGGATATGATGTGGCCCGCCGTGACTCAATGAATGTACCTCACAGCAGAAACACTGAATTTTATGACTATTTTTTATGTCAAAGAAATTATATTTAACGTGGATCACATCATGGCCGATACCTGATCCTCTTAATAACGTCAGTATCTGCGCAACATCCTGGTCTTTAAAGTTGTGTTGCAGTTAATTAAATTATGTTATTTTTTCGTACTGCGGGTCAATAAAATGAACAGTAATTCATTCTTCTTTCTTTCCTCCTGAAGAACCAACAGTGATCCCCAGATTCAGGCTGATCTCATACACAGTTTTCAGCTAAGAAAAGTAATGCACTTTAATTTGCGTATATCCCATGAAATCTATTTGTGTTATCATGAACCAGGAAGTATAAAAGAGCAGCGAACACCGTGTAGGGAGGAGGTCGGGGTGGATGGGTGGGCAAAAAACCAGTGTGTCCAGATGGGAGAGAAGCTTGTTCTTATGCTGGGTAGTCTCTCTTGCTTCTGTTGTTGTGATTACATCATCTTTAGTTCCTGCCAACACACACACACACACACACACACACACACACACACACACACTCAGTATGTTCGGTTCAGATCAGGTCAGTTACATTCAGCTGCAGAAACCGGATGTTTCTACCAGGAGGAGGACTGAATGTGTCTGGAAATAAAATTAATTTTGTGGTTTTATTGTCCGTTATATATATACGCAGAGCTGAACTTTGTGCTTTATTTTATTGTGAATATGATTATTCAATGTTATTACCTCCGCCAAGGCTGAAGGCCTAGGAAGGAGGTTATGTTTTCAGCGGCGTTGGTTTGTTTGTTTGTTAGTTTGTTTGTTTGTCCGTTAGCAGGATAACTCAAAAAGTCCGCAATGGATTTGAATGAAATTTCTTGAAGGGGTGGGGTGTGGCACGATGAACAATACATTAAATTTTGGTGGCGATCCGGATCATGATCCGCATTCAGGAATTTTTTTAAGGATTCCGATCAGCCAGAACGTTAAGACCTCTTGGTATAACACATGTGCAGTGTAGCTGATGACGCGTTGATGACGCATGACCACGCCTCCTTCCTTCAGAGAGAGAGATAGAGAGAGAGCGGGGGGGTGGAGGGAGGGGGGGGACAACTGTAGATTCTGCGTTTTTCCACATTAAACTCTGTGAATATCACAGTTGAGTTGGACCAAAGCACACTTGGTGATTGTTGGAAACTGTAACGACGACGGTTTAGGTGAGTTTTATTTTGTTTCTGTCCAGATTGAATGAAGTGTTTTACGATGCTCCGCTACGAACAGCTGATCTCAACATAAACAAAAATACACGTGGATGATGGCGCAAGCTGCACGGAGAGGGGGGGCAATCGTACTCGGGCACCTTTGTGGAGGTCTGCGCTCTCCGAGTGCCATTCTAGTTCAGTATATTTTAGAAATGTGAGTAGGCTTGCCGCAGTAGTCGGTGTTACACAGTGGTCGGGCAAACAAGTTAAGATTACAAAAGGAAAGGAAAAACGGTGAAAATTTGCCATAAATCGGGAGAAATACGGGAGAATTGTGACATCGGGAGGAAACTGGGAGAGGGCGATGAAAAACGGGAGTCTACCGGGAAAATTGGGCTTGACCTTTTCGGGTTTTCTTTTTTGGAATATGGTTGTTCCTAATGACCAATGTCTTTATTTTTTTATTTTTCTGCTGAAATGTGATTAAATCTGAGGATCACATCGGGGCAGCAGCTGTTTCTAACGTACTCCGCCAGTTTGGTATTCCCCCAGCTAACTGGATTTTTGTTGGAAGTCAATGAAACACTGAACTAATAGTTTTGATGTTTGTTTTTCTTTCCCCCTCCTCTTTCACTTCTGATATCCCCTCCTTTTTCTTTCATTCTCTTCCCTGCCTTCCTCCCTCTCATCTCTCATCTTTCTCACACTCTTTCCTCCTCCTCCTCCTCCTCTTTTCTTCCTCCAGGAACATGATCAAATCTTTCTACTCGGCCAGTCTGCTGCTGGATGTCTTGTCTGTGTTCGGGGAGTTGTCAGAGGAGGTAAGATCTCTGCAGACTCCCTTAAGTGATGATAATCAACAGACCCAGATAACTGTAAGTAGCCTCGATAAGACAGGAAGGCAGATCGTTTGTTAAAGGAAGCAGCTCGCTCTTTTTTAAAACGATCCATAAATTCCCCCCGAAGAGACCAAAACCAACAAAACATTCATCTTGTTAACAAGTCTTGTCTGTGATAACGATTATTATGCATCTGGGCCTTTAAAGTGAAACTAAAAACAAAAAAGAGACAAACATCACTGCAGTAGATTCTTTCATGGAGCGTTCAGGTCATCAACTTGTAAAACTGGGAAATAACTTGGTTTTTATGTTCAGTTAGTCAACATTAAATATATTTAAACTGGACTGATGAAGGTTACTGTAAGAGTTACTGTACATAAATGAAGTAACTTTTTTCACTGCCACTGTGCAACCTGATCTCATGAGAAGTATAAATGGCACATTTCAAGAACATTCTGCGTGTTATGAGGATGCATGTTAGGCTTTGAACGCCGCTTTTCACTTGTCATTTGTTAGTGTCAGTTGCAACAAAACTACGATAACGTCCGCGGTTAGGTTTAGGCGACAAAATCACTTAGTTAGGTTTAGAAAAACTTCATGGTTGGGCTTAAAATAACTACGTGAACTAAGTAAAATACGTACAACAACAACGTAACTACAGAAAAGACGTCACAAACGTCACTAAAAACTAACGTCACTTAAAAAAGGAAACACCGGTCTCCCGTATAATAACAGAGGCCGTTAGGAATATCAATATTTTCCTCAGACATATTATAAAATTACGAAGAATTACAATATACGACAACGTCAACAAACACGTCACAACTCGTGAACTCTGAGCTTTCAGAAACTTTTCTCTTACGAGGTCGTGAATACCACAAGAGGGGGGGGGGGGGGGTTCATATGGACTCTTCTCGTAAACACGGTAAACACGACTGCATCTGAAGGCACCGTCAGTCGTGACAAACTCCTGTTGTGCAGCTAAACTTTGTTAAAACTCACAGAATTTTTTATTTTAAATTGTTGTACAGATCCAAAAGTTAATAAACCCAAACATGTCACGCTGAAACATTTATTATATTTCCACTTCATGGAAAGGTTTTACATAATAAAATATGGAGTTTTGTGTTTGAATATTTCATATAAACATCACAGAGCTTCAGTAAAGAGTTACTGTAGAAGATGCAGTTGTTAGAAAGAGTGGAATAAGAAGATTTAAACAAACTTAAAGCTACTTAAAATGAAACACTTTTAAGAGTTAATTAAATGTGTTGTCAGCAGGTAATGTTCCTTTTCGGTGGTTGCGTCACACACCTACTCATCTCCATATGAATGTGTGACACACAGCAGGTCTTTCCCCACCTTGTGTCCAAGTCACCCAGCAGCCATTAAAACATCAACAGGACACTTGCGTCCACACAGTTAGCTGCTGCTCTGATGGAGGCCTCAGTCCACCAGACAATGAGTCCTCAGATCAGTTTCAGGCAGTCAAAAGAGGGTTTTCAGCAGCTGAGTGGAGTCAGTGATCAGGTCAGTTGGCTCAGTGTTACGTAGCACTGTGGTCCATCAGGAACCCTGGTTCTCAGTCTTTCCTTCTGGACTCTAGAGAGGAGTAGAAACCGGGTCTGAAATTAGCACCCGACACCCGTCAAATGCAGGTAAATTGTTGGCAGTGGTGAAACTGAAGATTTGTTGGATAGTGGATATTTAAAGGCCTGTGAATAACAAAGGTTTGGAGCAGGAAAAAGCTGATTAATCGGCTGATATCTTCTTTACTTCTGCAGCAGCCCAGTCAGCTACTTTTGCATACACCGTTTTTAATAAATCAGGTTTTTTATCATTCGGAAGAAAATATCCAGAAGTGTGATTTGGTGGATTACATCATTGGAATATGTTCTATTTATTCACAATGGGCGATCCAAAATATAACAAGGAGCCTGGGTGATTGTCAAAATCTTGAATTTCGCTCTAAATCTGCAGGTAAAGATGGAGGTAACGAGATCTCTACTCCAAATTCGACCTGTTATATAAATATGCCGGGTCCTCCTGGTCGTTCAGGGTCCTCCGCTTTGACCAAAGCCTTGCAGAGGACAACAGTAACATGTTATCAACACTGTGTTTCAGCCACATCTGCATTGTTCTATCACAGCACTGAATCTCTGCAGACAAAGACGGCATTGACCATCTGTCTTACTGCCTTCTACTACTGGGATTATCGCTCTCCACCATGTGAGGCTGCGCTTGAGCCACAAGCCAGTCGGCTTACTCAATGCTTAAATAGTCGATTTGAATCTTTTTTTCTTCAGGTGTCTTTCTTAAGTGTTATTGTATTTTAGTACGTGGAGTATTCATACTGTCGTTGTAAATTCTGGACTTACCCATCATCCCCTTGGGAAGCTGATACCTCCCTGTCCTGGCAGAACTCGTGTTTACTCTCATTAAATAACTTCACAGTGAGTCACCTTTCTCCTGAAATGTTGTGACGGTGACATTATAATTCCTGTCCTGTCCGTGGCGTGGTTACTGTAATATCACAGTAGTGTTATTTCAGTGATTAGAAATGAACACGTATAGCCAATTTTTTACGGTAAGTGTGAGGCTGAGCAAACACAAGCTCACCTCACGGAGGACCTCGGCGCTCCGGTCGGCCATTGTTTCTGAGCTGCTGAAAACATGTTACTTATCAGGCAGAAGCAGGAATTTCTCCATTCATTCTTATCAGCTTCATGTCAGAGTAAATCTGCTGCCCCTCCCGCCTCTCTTTACCTCCTCAACACTTTCCTGCCTCTCATGTACCGTCACCACCCGTACCCTCATTAACCCGATAACTGCCTCCTTCTCACACCCGGCCCTCAACAGTCGGACTAATTAATGTCTGTAACAGTTTTCACCTCCGTCCCACACAATGAATATTAATGTTCCCAACAAATAACTCTGGCCCAAAATGATTTTTACACCTTTAGTGTACTTTTTATACAAACTCTGCTTCGCCTCAAATGATTTCTTCTACTGTTTGCCCTAAAGTTATTTTCCATACTACAAATAACTTATTTTTTTTCCTAAAACAATTATTGCCCCACTTCGCTCCTGCTCCTAAAGATTACTCCACTCTGATGGTCGCCACCGACTAATAACGGGATTATTCCCATCAACTATTTTAGCCATTTTACTTTAATTCTTATCTGTTACTTGCTTCCAACTAAAGGGAAACTTTTGGCTTCCTTCCGTATTAACGGCGCCCAGAGCTCCCCACTCATCGGCCGACAATAGTGTGCTGGATGCCGCGAAGTGCCGCGAAATGCCGCGCTTTGCGTCATCCGGCGAGCCCTCGTTGGCAATTGAGCAGACTTGTGTGTTTCTTCGGGGGTGGCAGTAGCTCAGGGAACCGGAAGGTCAAGGACTAGAAGCCTGAGAGCTGCCAGTTTGCCTCCCTCGAGCAAGGCAGTGAACCCCCAAAAACTGCTCCTGGAGCGCCGTACTATGCCTGACCCTGCTCTATAGAGAGGTGAAGTCCCGCCCCTTCTGGTGGACCAACATGGGACCTTATTTCATGAAAAATATGAACGTAGTCAACAACGAGAGGCGAGAATATTTTTTGTATCCCATTTGAGTTGCTCCATGAATCACACATGATGTTTGTCAATTTAAAACACGTCTCAGTTTGTTGGAAAACTCAAATCAGACTGTGAAAATACGTAATTAGAAAGACGACACACTCAAAAGTGTCGTAGTGACGTCTCTCTCTCTGAAGCTACGATGTCTGTGTGTTTCCTACTGGGATGAACTTGCTCGTTCTTTCTCTTCCCGGCTGATAAAAACATCAGGAGTCTGTGGATAAAACACATCAGGTCAGATAACGTTTCATGTGTGCGTGGAACAGAGCTACGTTAGCTAGCTAGCTAGCGTTGGTGACGTATATTGTGCGAGACGAGAGATGTAGTTCACTGAGCGGTTTCACACTAAACTGAACGATACGACGACAAACTGAGACTTTCTTAACTTGCAAAATTATCTTTTAAATTGACAAACATCATGTGTGTGATTCATGGCGCAGTTCATACGAGATCAAAAAAATATTTGTCTCTCTCCATTGACTAAATCTTTTTTCCAAAATAAGCTCCCATGGGGTCCACCGGAAGGGGACGGACACCACCAACCTCCAATCACTACCAATTACCAGATTTCTACCTTTTACGAGCCTCTACCCTCCGTGTTACCCCGTCCCCTTCCACTCACCAACTGTCTACATTTTATTACCCCAAACCGCCTTACCACACGACTAATAACCCCTTTTATGTCTCTCTCTACCAGAACATCCAGCACAGGAAGTACGCCCGCTGGAAGGCCACCTACATCCACAACTGTCTGAAGAACGGAGAGACGCCTCAGGCCGGGCCCATCGGCATGGACGAGGACGGGGAAGCAGGTGGGACACACTGATACGACACTGGGAGAGCTCTCCTGAGCCTGCTCTTTAAAGACCAACGAGGCCAGCTTCCTTTGTTGACGTGGTTTTGTCTATGTCTAGGTGTTTGTGTGTGTGTGTGTGTGTGTGTGTGTGTGTATATATGAAGCTTGGCTCTGTATTGTTGTGCCTTATCAGGTCTGGGACTATTGCAGGAAAGCCCTGCAGTAGAAACCGCCGACTTTGGGAGATTAGAAGTGTGCAGAGAGTAGATTATGTTCTTGTGTCCGAAGTAAGTTTGTGAGGGAGAGAGAATGAAATGATTGCAGTCTGAATAATACATTGGTGTTTGTGTGTGTGTGTGTGTGAATGCACCAACGCTGTGCTGGGCCTCCATGTGTGTTAACCCCTTAAAACTCTGACGGCCCGCCGACAGGCACGGCCGCTATTCTGTCTTTCGAAGGTTATATGTTGAGGTCGGGAAGATCGTTACGAAGTTACGCTAAATTTTGGTATCACTTTAAAGCTGAAGAGACTCTTGTGGATCCAATGAGCCCAACTGTATTCATGTGTGATGATGTTAGTCCCCATAGGAGACATTTCATTGTAGTGAGACCATTTTTTTTTAAACTTGACCTCACTGTATAAAATGACCTGTGGTGACCTCTAGGATAATCACAGCCTCATGAAACTCTACAGCCACAAACTAGAGACCTAGAGCATTCAGAGGATGGATGGATCAAACTAGGGACCTAGAGCATTCAGAGGATGGATGGATCAAACTAGAGACCTAGAGCATTCAGAGGATGGATGGCTTTCCTAGCTAGATTGATTGACAATAAGGGGGTTTCTGAGCAGTTTACACAACAGAAGTGCTGGCCATCCAATCGCCGAAAAAATGCCAATTCTTGCAGAAATCTCCAAATGTCAAAAAGTTTTTGATCCCAAATCACAGCATGTCTTTTTCTATGGTGTTCCTCAAGGTCTTGGTGTCTTAATGTGGTATTTTGGAGGGATTATTGATCATTTTTATCAATTCTCCAGTGGTAAAAAATGGTTAAATTTAGCATCAAATCTGTGTAACAAATGATATCAACCCAAAGATTGCTGCAGGAACTTATGAGACATAATAGAGCATGGGGATGGACATCATATACTTCTATCATCATGTTCTAAACCCTTATACACTTTCATTTCATTCATGTTTATTGAGCTGCATCTCAAACTAATCTTCAGGTTCCCAGCTTTCAGATGATGTACACCACTTCTATGTGACATCTACTGTTGACTGTTTATCTCCCCCTGAACACCCCCGACCCCTCTAAAAAAAAAGAGTCCAGATTGGCAAGGGGGTTAATGTGCGTGAGATTGACCTGATATTTATTTTGTTATTCTCCGCTCCCGTTCATATCCAGCATGGATCGACTCTTGAGTCCCTGACCTTTTATCACATTGAAAAGCTCTGGCCTCTCATGCCAGGCTTCCACCATAAAACATAACCTTTAGGTGAAAGAAAAGCTTTAGGAAAACACCGCTAGATCCTCGAGGAGATTGACTGAATAAATTAGACAACAAGCTGGCCATTGCAGCCTTTAAAGTTCACTGCGTTGTGAGAAGCATGCTGTGGGGAAAAAAAACAGGCAGAGCAGGAAACTAACCTTTTTGTTTTCTTCCTATAGTTCAGCGTTTTAGCAGCAGACAGGAGATTTGCAGTAGATTAGGACCTTCAAATGAGGGTTTTCTGCCAGAGTGGCTCCGATTTACCGACCGTCCTCGAAGCTCACCGGCACTTGTCTTTTGGCAGGCGGTAATTCAGGCTGACGTCCACACAGAGATGGGCTCAGATGTGTTTTTAATTTCTTTCAGACGCCTCTCGTCTGACCTTTTCCACTTTTTTACTTTTATTCTGTTAAAATTAATAAACACACAGATAAATATACTATTAGATAACTCACTGCAAAAGGGTTTTACACAATTTAGTGTCTCTTCCCTTCGATTAAGAGTTTGTCTTCAAGTTAAATTGACATCAATTTGGCTGCAGGGCTTCTCAAAGTCTGGACCAAGGTCCGTAACCGGACAGAACAGCAAGTCACATCAAGTCGGACCCATCAATTAACAACACAAAACAATGACAGATATTGTGCAGAAACCCTCACAGGTACTGCATTTAGCATAAAACAATATGCTCAAATCATAACATGGCAAACTGCAGCCCAACAGACAACAACAGCTGTCAGTGTGTCAGTGTGCTGACTTGACTATGACTTGCCCCAAACTGCATGTGATTATCATAAAGTGTGCATGTCTGTAAAGGGGAGACTCGTGGGTACCCATAGAACCCATTTACATTCACATATCTGGAGGTCAGAGGTCAAGGGACCCCCTTTGAAAATGGCCATGCCAGTTTTTCCTCGCCAAAATTTAGTGCAAGTTTGTAGTGTTATTTAACCTCCTTCATGACAAGCTAGTATGACATGGTTGGTACCGATGGATTCATCAGGTTTTTTAAGTTTCATATGATACCAGTATCTTCACTCTAGCTTTAAAACTGAGCCCGCTACAACCTAAAAATCACAAGTTGTGTTAATGCGTTAAAGAAATTAGAGGCGTTGAAACGTTATTATCACATTAACTTTGACAGCTCTAGTTATTCCGTTATCACCGATCGTTCCAGACCTCTGACCTTGAATAAAACTGTGAGTAATAAGTGTCATATTTCCTCTGATATACTGCCTGCGTATGTTGAATGTACTCCCTCGATTACATTTATGATGAACCCCCCCATGCAGGAGGTGTTATCCTTTACTGATTCTCCTCATTAAATGAGTCCCTGAGGAGGAGACGCAGCTCAGCATCGTGGTTCTGAGAGACCGTAAACCTCGTCCAGTGCAGCATTGTGTGTGTGGACTCTAGTGACTTCAGCTATAAGCAGAATTTATACTGGGTCAGAGGGGACTCTGCAGCATCTGGACTCGTTTTCAGATTGCACTTGGAGGGCTAGAAGTTGCGTCACATTGCCTCTGGAGAAGACCAGACAGGAATGCATGTTGACATGAACACCTATGTGCTCACTTCCCTGTAGGGGAAACCGTAAACCTATTTTTCATGTCGGCGAACTGACGAATTCCTCTCTGAAATAAAGGCCATCTGCTCGTCCACGCCCACTCGTGTTTGACCCAAACATCGCCCATGACATCATCACCTCGAGAGTCCCTCAGCTACATGTACAGTAAACACACACTATAACTGTATACACTTTCTCTCCCTCACCACTCTCTCTTTTGTTCTTTCTCTCACACTTTCACACCCTCTGTTTGCTTACATACGCTCCTCCTCTCCCAGGGTGCATCAGGGTCTCTAGGTCAGTGATGACATCATGATAGCTTATTCCCGCTGATGGATAGCGCCGCCAGCACACAGCTGATATCATCCACCCAGCACGTGTGTGTCCTGCTCCCTGGTGTGTGTGTCTTTTATTGTTTGCATCAGGATTTTATCAGCGTGTCAACTCTTGCATCCTGATGTGTCTGTGTGTGTGTGTGTGTGTGTGTGTGTGTGTGTGTGTGTATATGTGTGTGTTTGTGTGTGTGTGTGCATGTGCATCAACAGCCCAGATGTTTGTCACATCTGTCCCCTCCCTCCATCAGAAAGCATTCCTTTCTGACGTGATCACTTTTAGATCGACTGTTGTTGTTGTTCATCCCGTAGACATAACATGATTCTGTAGGTGGAGGTCGATTTTGTGGTCAAACAACATCATATGCGCGTGCATGTTGGCAACAGAATTGGCGTTTAGCTCCAGCAGTCCAGATGAGTTAGCGAGCTTTAAACGTTGAATTAAAACTGTTAGCAGCATCAAAATGTCTCAAGTTCTACTGAATTCAGAGGGGATCTGATGACCGATCAGAGCAACAGGTGTTTTGGTTTAACATGTGACCGTGTTAACTGGTGACTCACAGTTCATTGTGTCCGTGGCTGCTCGTAGTAACTTAAATGTTTGGCGTAGATAATAAACACAGATGAGTATGCATTTAAAATTGGTTGAAGGCTTTTACGAGGACAGAAAAGTCTTTACAAATACGTGTACATCCAGACGATAAATACTAAATGCTGGACAGAAAAACATGTGAAACGTGCGACGTCACGTTCTTTGAAGACGAGGTAGACGCTCGAAACGTCACTGGTGGTAATGAATTAAATGTTCATGGGAGCTAGAGTTTTTTTTAGGGTTATGGTTTACGTTAGGGATGTTAATAATTAACCGTTTAACGGTAATACACCTTCCCGTACGCCCAGGTGTGTAAAGGCCTGAACTAACCAGGTCACAGTTTTGTTCCCCTACACTTACCTTTCATTTGATCAGCTGTTACTCTGTGTTGTGCTACATTTTATTTGACATGTAGACTTTATGGTTCCAGTGAACCGGATCAAACAGCCCAGACACCCACATGCTGCAGAACGAGGTGTAAAAATAGATCGTATTTAATAATCAGGCCACTCTCTGCTGGACTCTGGTCCTCTGGCTCTCCACAAGTCAACAGTCCATCTTTGTAGTCGGCTCAGGCTCTGGACACTGCAGTGATGTGAACCAGTGTAAGTAGGTTAATTAACCTCTGGAGAGCAGCAGGACTGTCTCACTCTACAGATATACCAGTGGTACTTACAGAAAGAACCATTGTCTCCCAGCTGCTCTGGACCGACTTTCCATCGGCTGGGAGGGGGATGTGTGCAGCAAGAGGAAAGGAATGGGTGGAGGGAGAAAACAACGTTGTAAAAATATAAAGAATGTGTTCTGGGACCCAGTTGTTAGAGGAAAACATATTGAAAGGGTTGAGAAATGTTGCCAACACTGCAGTCAGATACAGTGAGACACACAGAGAATATGAGAATAAATATATAGAGAGACGGACAGCAAGGATCTTTCATAAAATATTTTAATATAGTCACTGTAAAGCTTGTTGATAGATTCTGATTGACAGGCTACGTGAAGCTCTAAGATACTACTGACAGACATCACAATCATAATGTGGAAAATGTCAAATCACAATATTAAATCTATGTGATATATTCTGCCAGGTAGGGATGTCACGACGAGGCATCCGCTCTTTTTATTATACCATTGTCATACTGGTTTTTGTTAGGAAGTTAAACATCTCCTTCAAATAGTCAAATGTCTGCTGTAACTGGTGGGTTATAGCATCATTTTCTATCTGTATGGTGTTCTGGTAGCAATGTGCAACATGTTGCACGGATGGACTGTAATACCTGTTTCTGTGTATTGGGGAATGTAAAGTCATGAAACAAAAAACGAAGATGGCGACGGACAAAAACCAAAACGGCAACAGACAAAAGTCAAGATTGCGAAGGCCAAAAAGCCAAGATGGCAACAGCAATAAGCCAAGATGAAGACGGCCAAAAGCCAAGATGGCGACAGCCAAAAGCCAAGACGGCGATGGCCAAAAGCCAAGATGGAGACGGCCAAAAGCCAAGATGGCGACGGCCAATAGCCAAGATGGAGACGGCCAATAGCCAAGATGGAGACGGCCAAAAGCCCTGATGGAGACGGCCAAAAACCAAGATGGCGACGGCCAAAAGCCAAGATGGCGACGGCCAAAAGCCAAGATGGCGACGGCCAAAAGCCAAGATAGCGACGGACAAAATGCTGAACTTGAGGCTTCAGAACGGCAGTCCACAAACCCATGGGTGACGTCACGGTGACTACGTCAACTTGTTATATACAGTCTATGGTTCAGCTGTCTGAGCCATGAAAAACCACCATTCACAGAAGACACATTGCATTTCCTGTAGCTGCTTCACAATAAAAGTCTCTTGCTGGTTTGCCAGTGAAGCGTGGAAAGTGGGGGTTCACAGTCGGCGCCTTGACCTTCAGGAAAGAACGATTATCAACATTGGCGTGAAGCTAAACTCCACACCACAGATTGAGCAAAATGTCCTCACTACGCTGGTGATGTTAAGAGTAAAAATGCCCCTCAACATGGCTGCTGGATAACTCCTGACAGACTGAAAGAACACAACTATGTAGAGCTCAGAAACCATTATCAAAAGTGCCCTTTGGCAAGAAGACAGTCGGCCACTAATTGTCCCAGTGGAGCTGCTCAGAGTGCAGCAGCAGAACAGTTGGACTGTGAATCATCCTGCTGTAAACAAGGGTGTCTTCTTCAGAATGGCAGGAAGCAGACGATTTTAGTCCAAACTGGCCACACTGTCTGCTCACTTCAATTCTCCAGGCACTTTGGGTATCACACCAACCAGATGAGATTTTTTAGAATAGAATAAAAACCTCCAAATGATGGTTTTTATCGGCAGAGTGGTTGTTACACCAACATACCAGCCAACCACAATCTATAACCAGTGTTCATGAGTTGGCTGCTGGTTGTTTCACTTTCCAATCAATGTGACACAGAAAGTTGTTCTGGTATGGAGATGCATCGAAGAAAAATAAACGGTCAACCATAGACTGTATGACTGTCTCCATCTTGGATTTTGGCCGTCGCCATCTTGGTTTTTGGCCGTCGCCATCTTGGTTTTTGGCCGTCACCATCTTGGTTTTTGGCCGTCGCCATCTTGGTTTTTGGCCGTCGCCATCTTGGTTTTTGGCCATCGCCATCTTGGTTTTTGGCCGTCGCGATCTTGGTTTTTGGCCGTCACCATCTTGGATTTGGCCGTCTCCATCTTGGTTTTTTGGCCGTCTCCATCTTGCTTTTTGGCCGTCTCCATCTTGCTTTTTGGCCATCGCCATCTTGGTTTTTGGCCGTCACCAGATTGGTTTTTGGCCGTCACCAGATTGCTTTTTGGCCTTTGCCATCTTGGTTTTGGTTGGCCGTCACCATCTTGGTTTTTGGCTGTCATCATCTCAGTTTTTGCCCTTGACGATGACACATAGGTGTGACAGAAGAAGGCAAAAAGGGACAACATGTGCAACATTTTATAACTTATTTTATTTTTATTTTCTTGTGTTGTCCCAAAACGTGAATGATAGCACATGTACTGATACAGGCTCAAACTCACACACACACGTACACATCTGTTAACCAGTCGTCTTCACATCTGGTAGTAATTATCTGTTAATGTGCGTGCCGGTACATGTCTGCATCCTCTGTGAATGCATTTATTCCTGTTTGTGTGTATTAGTTGGTCTGTTATTGATCCCAGCTCGCGTTGGCACAGAGCTGTATTTCGTTCATGGCTCACTCTCTTCCCTTTGGAGCTTAATGGTGGTAGTGTGGGGACATTTGTATTCAATTCAATTAACTAGATAAAGACAGAAAAGATTTAGTTTCTAAACTGTGGGAGTGGGATATTTACTGACGTATTTTATGTCGTAAAACAAAACGTTTAAATCTCTTCAGCTTGTGTTAACCACAGACTTTATTTCAGACAACTAAAAACCCATTCAAAAAACCCATTGACTTCCAGACAAAGGAACTGGAAGTGCTAAATGCTAACTCATTTCCGGGATTTATTTAGGACTCATTCCTGTAGCACTCTATAACCTACAGCAGATGGCGGTCGGCATGCTCCAAGTTTGGAGAAGCAGACAGGAGTAACGGCAGGAAGCTATTGCAAAACAAACAAACAAACTAACCGATAGATGCAGCGGTAGACCAGCAACTCCCCTGTTCTGAGGTAAAATTACTGTTTTTGTGAATGGACTCTGGTCTTGAAGACTGTGATATAATGGTCTCTTCAGAGCCACCAGACTCCTTTCACAAAAACAGTAATTTTACCTCTCAGAACACACAACAACAACCCCACTTCAAAAAATCAGTACTTACCCTTTCGGTTATTTCCAAACTTAGCGCAGCTAACGTTGACTCAGCTAGTGCCAGCGTTCACATTATTCATAACCTTATTGATTAGCTTACTGTGCTAACCAACGTCACTGCTTTCTGCTAACGACTGAGTGGACCTTTAAAATCCCAAACTATAAACACTGTGTCTGATGCACAGCTGGAAACTAAAACAGCTGTATTTTAATTACTGATGATGATTTAAATTAAAATAATTTTGTCTTAGTCTGTCTCTCTGCTCACGGCTGATAGATGGCGTCTGTTAGTTACTTTATTGTTTATCCAGCTTGTTAAATTCACAGCACTAAACTTAATTCTTAATCCAGTCTGACTCGAGAGACATGACCTCTTGTTAAACAAATATTCTGCACTCTTTATTAATACAGTACGCATACAAATGTATTGTTTTTTTCCACTCTGTCAACCAAACAGATTCATAAAGACACTAATTAAACTAATTAAACTAACTACTAATTAAACTAATTACATGTCTTTTTGATTTAACAAACCTCAAAGTCTGTGAACGTGAAGCTTAACTTTCTCTGGATAAACACAGTTGAACAGTTTAATGACAGCGGGCGTTTGCTAAGTGTCAGATCTCCTCTTCCTGCCTGTAATGCAGTAATGACAGAGGTTGGAGCTCAACACGGTGTCAAATACACTCCGCTGTCTGCAAACCTGTTTAATCTGTCAAAATATCTTTGGCTTGTCCGTAGATGTTTTCTTTGTGCGAGGTGTGGCTGCTGAGCGTTCAGCGTGAGGATCATGTTCAGAGGATGAAAACACCACAGGACGTTCCTTTCCTCTTTTTTTTTTCAGAGCATCTAAAAGCAGGAAGACAGTGTTTCTCACTTCTTTTTGAAGCACTATTTTCTCTCTTTCTCCTCTCTGAGATCTTCCATTCATTACGTCAGTTAAATCTTAATCTTAAATTAAACATTAAACTGTGATTCCCACCCAGAATTTAACTCTTAACATAGGTATATATTTTATAGATCCTATGTCCATAATTCAGGAATGATGAGAAGGACATTAATATGATAATAAGTCATCAGCAGTCCTGCTGCACGCCGTTAAAACGCTGACAAAGTTCCTGCTTCATGCCCCGTTTTTTCATCTAAAACCAATTTCTGATTCATCTATGAATGTGATTTACACATTTTCTGGCCGCTCAGTTTAATCTCATTCTCATGAATTCTAATCATTTCACCTAAACTCCTTTTTGAATTCCCCGACACCTGATTTTTGGTGTTTGATTGAAGCCAGGCGAGGCCGAGAGGTTTAAAGACCTCCGTTTAGCACCTTCTGTAGCAGGAACTTTTATTTTTCTACAGTTTAGCACCTCTTTTCTTTTTAACCCCTTATATTCCACCCTTTTTTTCGAGGGGTAGTGGTGGGGAACAGGGGATTTTCAGGGTAGATAAAAAGTCAACCAATCAAGAATTGATAAAAATGATCAATAATCCCTCCAAAATACCACATTAAGACACCAAGACCTTTAGGAACACCATAGAAAAAGACATGCTGTGATTTGGGATCAAAGCCTTTTGACATTTGGAGATTTCTGCAAGAATTGCATTTTTCGGCGATCGAATGGCGAGCACTTGTGTTGTGTAAACTGCTCAGAAACCCCCTTATTGTCAATCTAGCTAGGAAAGCCATCCATCCTCTAAATGCTCTAGGTCTCTAGTTTGATCCCTCCATCCTCTGAATGCTCTAGGTCTCTAGTTTGATCCCTCCATCCTCTGAATGCTCTAGGTCTCTAGTTTGATCCATCCATCCTCTGAATGCTCTAGGTCTCTAGTTTGATCCATCCATCCTCTGAATGCTCTAGGTCTCTAGTTTGATCCATCCATCCTCTGAATGCTCTAGGTCTCTAGTTTGATCCATCCATCCTCTGAATGCTCTAGGTCTCTAGTTTGACCCATCCATCCTCTGAATGCTCTAGGTCTCTAGTTTGATCCATCCATCCTCTGAATGCTCTAGGTTTCTAGTTTGATCCATCCATCCTCTGAATGCTCTAGGTTTCTAGTTTGATCCATCCATCCTCTGAATGCTCTGGGTCTCTAGTTTGTGGCTGTAAAGTTTCATGAGGCTGTGATTATCCTAGAGGTCACCACAGGTCATTTTATACAGTGAGGTCAAGTTTGAAAAATTGGTCTCGCTACAATGAAATGTCTCCTATGGGGACTAACATCATCACACATGAATACAGTTGGGCTCATTGGATCCACCAGAGTCTCAGCTTTACAGTTATACCTAATTTATGTAATTCAACACTGTTTATGGACCCCAGTATGCAGAAATATTGGAAACAATCTGAACACTGTCCTCGTCTTTTGTTCTCTCTCTGGCAGATGAGTATGGAGCTGAAGGTTTCTCCGGTCAAGGCTTCTCCCAAGGGGGTTCCTTCAGGGGAGGGCCTCCCTCAGGGTCCTTCGATGACCAGTACCAGAGTTTGGATCCGGGTCCCGCCCCAGGGATCGGCTTTACTCCCGGTCCGGGATCGGGGCCGTCGGGTCCCCCCACCAACTTCAATAACATCCACATCCCACCAGGAGCCCACGCACCGGCCAACACTCCAGCTGAGCTTCCTCCACCTACAGGTAGGAAGCAGCTTGTATCTACACCAGGTCAACATGTTAATGTGTCCAAATACCTGCAGAACTAACGACATTGATAATAAAGCATGTTAAAGTGAGATGGTTCACGTTGTAACCATTATACCTGCTAAACATATTAGCATGCTAACGTTAGCCGCTAGCATGGCTGTTGACTCTTGTTTGGTTACATCCTAGGGTTCGATTGATCGCCGATGCCTTCGCCAATGTCAAGACGATATTTGGCTCGTTTTCCCATTAGTGTATTCAATTATTATTACTAGTATTATTAGTCTTAATAATCTCAGGTTAAACAACGGATCCAGACAAAAGAAGTGATTTTACGACTAAAAAGTTGGACATTAAAGTGTTCATATGGATGAAAAGTAGCCACTAAGGCTTCCCCCTCTTGTGCCCGGTTCAGACTACACGATATCAGCCCATTTTGTGTGATTCTTTGTGGAGAAACTCAGATCTGTCGATTGAATCCACTAACCGATTAGTCGACTAAGAATTTCTTTGGTTGAGGACGTAGTAGCAAAGCTTGTTAACTATCACGGTAGCGGTAGACGTCAGGAAGAGGTTTCATTTATCCCAGTAACTGATCGGTTGCTTCTCTCATTGAAATGAAATCAACCTGCTGAGTGACTGTAGTTCAGAGTTGGCTTCACTTGATGGACTTAATCAAGCCTTCAGTACAGAGAGCCAAGTCCAGCTGTGATGTATTTACTGGAACGAAGGGCGGGTCTGTGATAATAATAATAATAATAATCAAACCCAGGGATACATTATAATGGTAATAATGGTGTTCCTATTATTCTCTAAGCTGAAGCCTTCTTATCGTTTGTGTTGGACTCTCTCCTTCTCACTAATTCCCCCTGATAACACCGACTATCTGCTGGCACCACGTCCAATAACACAAACACACTCACCTCCCTGAGAGACTCCCTCACACACTCCTCAACTAGTGACCTCATGATGACAGAAACATGAGGGGAAAGTGAGGATATTAACTGAGGTCAGAGATTACTTGTAATTATTGGGAGGGTGAGTTGTATAAAGTGTGTTTTTGTGCACACAGGAGGATTTAAAAGATAACTTTGGTACTTTTCAGCCTTATTTTCCCATGTTTTTGTGTAATGTGGACAATACTTTACACTTGAAATTGGTCCAGTGTTGAGGGTGAACGCTGCAGCCGCTAAACAAGCTGTAATGTAATCATTCGGTGCAACCTGGTACCGTCAGTTTACGTCCACTAAAAGTTCTGGTTGTTGCCACTGACAGGCTCAGATTGTTATTATAAGTGTCTGACAACATTATGGAAAGGACCGTACAGAGAAATAAAACCTTTTTCTTACCTTAATAAGGCTGGGATGATACACCTATCTCCTGATTCGATACTATCACGATACTTCGATTCCGATTCGATATGTATTGCGATTCGATATTGTAAGTTATTGCGATTTTTGTTAACTTTTTTAACAGTAGACCATGAGAAAAAGTTGAATCTTACACTTCTAGGGACTTTTACTTTGGAATATCTCTAAATTAATACAGTAAAAATGTTTGATTTTCAGCATATATGTAGTCAGAAATGTGCTGAAGTCCAATATCAGTCATTGTCAGGAATTATTTATTATCCAGCAACCCAAAAATCAAAGAATAAAGACATTTCCCTCACAGATTAGTGGTATTTTCTTTTTCATTTGTAAGGGACATGTAATGTTTTATACTTCTGGTGAATATAATCCAATCAATCTTATTTCTGTATTTTGTATATACAGTTCCCTTTGTTAACACCTTATTTTGAAAAGCGGACGTAGTCCCACGTGTCTACTTCCTCTAACTTCTCCAAGTCCGTCTCTAGCTCTCCCGTCAGCTCCGTTCTCTTTATCCATCCATGGTCAGCTCCATCGGGGCCGTTTCAATGCATTTAACATAAATGTCAGTATATGGGTGCTCTACAGTTGTAGCGTCGGCCCATTTGACCACGGAGATGAGAGCGACGGCCGGCTAGACCGCAACGTTACCGCGATACGATAACGTTTCCTGTCCGTGACAGAGTTAGCATGCAGCTTTAGCCGTGATGTCTAGCTCTGCTTTTCCTGTTAATGTGTGAAACCCAAAGTGTTTCCATCCTTTACTGGATGTGTAGTGTTTACCACTTTGGATTTAACATGTGAGGGTGCAGGTCGTATCCACGACGACCCTCCAACGTTTTGTACTTTCTCATTTCGGCTCGCTGTGGTTTGTTTTGGTTGACGGATACGGAACGGATATGACGTCACGTTACTCAGACTACAACAATAAAAGCGGTAACTTTCACTGAATTTGTCCTTTAATTGTGTCCTTGTGGTAAATCAGAGTGTGAAGACTAAATGTTTCTGTAACTACGTTTCTCAAGTCTCCTCCTCATGAATGAGGATGAGTCATTTAGGGTGATTACACACATTCACACACACACACACACACACACTCATATTGTGTGGCTGGTATTTAATCTCATGTTCCTGCGGTGAGGAAGAGGTGATTAATTGAAATGAGTGACAGAGGTTGACCTTGGTGCTCGTCCAGTCACTTCCTGTGTGTGTTGCTGATAGTGAAGTGACTGTTATTGATCTCAGCAGAGCAACAGGATACAGTGTGTGTTGGCTTCAGTGTGTGAGAAAGAGAGACGAGGATGTGTGTGTTCACACGTGTGGCTGATTTCAGTTCAGTGTGTGATGTGACTTTAGGCTCTTATTTGAGAATAAATCCGATATTTAATACAGAAACAAACAGCTGAAACACTGAAGTTCAACATTTTGAGGGATTCTGAAGTTCTCTTTCCATTTTCATTCACTGGGAACATATTCTGACCTCGTTTACAGTAAACTACACAAACAAGTGTCTTCTTGGAGTCGAGAAACCTAAAGGATAACTTCGGTAATTTTCAACCTGGACCCCTTTTTTCCATGTTTTTGTGTCTACGGGCACTTTCCAAGCCATTAACGTTAAGTCATTAACATTTATACGCCTGCATATATACGCGTACTGTATGTATATAGGTTGAGTTATAGTCCTAATTCATTTTGGGTAGTTATTTTAGGTGTTTTAAACGAAATTATACACCCGTTATTTAAGAGTTTAAGCCCTTAACAAGCCCTCCTTTTAAAGAACAACTTCGTAAATCACCAGAAAAAAACGTTGAACCACGTCGGTTACAGTCATGATCCTTAAACTCTACAGGAAGTGATGCTGAACCATATTTACAGAGGCTTTTTTAATTTTTACTGTTTTTATATGCGCTCTTGTTACACCTGTTGTCACGGTGATATAATGTACAGTTTGTCGAGGCTGGATTCAACCAGATACCGTCTAAAATAAAGTAACTCCTCATGTCTTCTGTTCTTCAGCATTTCCAAAACACGTCTGCAGATACTTTTAATTATTATAAAATCATAGCGTTCCTTAGTTCTGCCTCACAAATTTCAGAGGAGGCGTGACAGAAACAAACAGGGATAAACTAGTCAATAACAAATGAATCCTTAAATATTGGTGTCAGTTATTATTCATGAGTATATTTTACACTTCAGAGATGTTGGCTATTGGGGGGAAAATCATTGCAGTTTATCCAGATTTCCAAAGTTTTTTACAAGTGACTATTAATATGCATATAAAGACTCATTATAGAGTTTTTATTATTCAGTGTTTCTAATAATTTGAAGTGTTTTTATTGACCAACAGAACCAGTGAAACCAGTGCCTGTTCCCAGATCAGTGCCCACTGTTGATCCCACACTGCTCAACGCCCAGCAGCAAGGTAAGAAGACATTTTCCTTTCTCTCTTTCCTGCTGTCTTTCTTTTTAATTCCCCAAAACTGAACAGTCAGAAAGTTGAATTTACTATATGTACTATACTATATATAATATAATATACTATACTATAATATATACTGCAGCAGCTCTCTGATCTCTGCAGTGGGTTCCAGTCTGCCATAGATCAGATTTAAAATACTGCTGCTTGTCATAAAAAAATGCCTCCGTAGTTCAGAGCCAAAGCACATTTCATACATTTCTTTAGGCATCTGTGGTGCATGTGGGATCAGCCTGTTACTGTAGTAAAAACTAAAAAAATGTGGAGAATAAATTCCTGAGACTGAGCCCAAACTGCTTTTAAATCCAGCTTTAAGGTATTTATTTTCCTTCATTAAACTTTTACCTCTCGTTATTTCTGTTTTCTCACCATTTTACCTTTTTAATCTGTCACATTTGTGTTTTGCTTAAAGACGAAATACACTTTCTGCACACAGTTTTTCCTCCTCTGATTCCAGCTTCTCAAATGTGACCGTTTGCTGCATTTCTCTCTTATTTCACTGTAAACTGAATATCTTTGGGTTTCGGACTTTTGGTCGAAGTCTTTGGTGTTTTAAAGGTTTAGTTCGCATTCACCAAAGTCGCACAATCATACAAACTAACTAACCGATGGAGGCAGTGGTAGACCTGCTGATCCCGTGTTCTGAGAGGTTAAACTACTGTTTTTGTGAATGGAGTCTGGTGGCTTTGAAGACAGTATAGATAACGGCTTCAGTTCCCCATCAGAAAGGGCTGGCTGTGAAAATACTATAGCGTACACTTAAACTCATATTGACTTTTTTAGGTCCATCTACTGTAGTAATACACCGACTATGGAGAAGAACCTCCTACAACCACACTTTTAAACATCCAAACTCTCCCTTTAGGTGGCAGGTTTAGCCGCAGGCTATTAACCGTGTCATAAATGAGTCACAGTTCTGCCGTTTCGGTGGAGGACACTTTAACATCTCCCCACTTTTTCATGCACAGTTTATGTATTTAGCATTTCAGGACATCAGCATTTAGCGTAGTTGGTAGAAAAGACACGTCCGCTCCGACCTGACTGGTCTTTGAAGTCCACTTTTGAAGTTTTCGAGGTCACCCGGTATCTTTAACTCTGTGATGTTTTCAAAGTGTGTGTGTGAGGAGGACGGAGGGTAGACAGGAGAGTAAAGGAGACAGAAATGAGTTGGAAATTAAAATGTGTTCCTGTTGAAGGGGTCGGGGGTTCGATCGACTCTGAAACCAGTTTTAAATCCTTCTGAATCTCTTATGGAATCAGCAGATTCAGTAAAAATAAGATAAAGCTCAACGATTCGGCTGAGATCATCTGTATTTGTTATTGCCTGAGTAGCAGAAACTGTTTACTGAGTCTTCACATCCTTCACCTGCAACCAGAAACAGCAGGAAATATGATAAAATGCACCTGACTCATTGAAACACGAGCTACCTGATCCAACTGTTCTGACTCACAACTTTTCTTCAATTGTTGATTACCCGGCTGCTATTCTGTCTGTCAGTCGGAGGTCGTAGCAAGCTCAGTTTTAAAGCTAGAGTGAAGAGAAACTAGAAAAACCTGCTGAATCCATTGTTACCAACCATTCAATACTAGCTTGTTGTGAAGGAGGCTAAATAACGCTCCAAACTTAGGCTAAATTTTGGCGAGGAAATGGCCATTTTCAAAGGGGTCCCTTGACCTCTGACCTCAAGATAAGTGAATGAAAATGGGTTCTATGGGTACCCAATGTACCAATGTGTTATTTTCTCCTATTCTTAAATGGTGTGTTTGAATATTTCTGCATTCTGGGGTCCCTAAACAGTCTTAAAAATACATAAATTTGGTATCACTGTGAAGGTGAGACTCTTGTGCTAATCATTTGATGAAGTGCCAGAGATGTAGAAGAGGCAATTATCTGCCTTATTTCATGTATAATATCAGTGTCATGGCTTCATATAATATAGATATATAATTAATATTTGGAGTTCAAACTAATTGGAAATGGTTATGTTTCTCTTCTCGGTGCAAAAAACGTGATACAAACTGAACCGTGGGCTTGTTTAACCGTTGCATCACTAGCGGACACGCTAATTTTTGACCCCTTTTTCCAGAGCGACGCTACGAATCGGCCACAAATTCTGTCCGTCTCCGTCCAACCAGCGCTCGTCGAACATCGTCCCAAATTAGTCGGCACCGAGTTTTAAAGAGAGACTGAAGTAAACAATTTCACTGTTTTCCAGCACGTTCGTGACTTTGAACTATATTTAGCGGGTTTTCAAAACCAGCATATACGCGCAAGTTTTGATGGAAAAACACCAAAGTGTACGTTGTCTAGAAGGCCACTTTGCCCATTTATATTCTCTATAGAAGAGATGATAACATGTCTTCCTTTAGCAAGCTGCACAACAGGAGTCTTCATAGAAACACTCCTCCTCTCTGCTCTACTGAAGATGTAAAATAACCGCTGAAGATGTGACACTGCTGGAGATGGCGTTGACGGCGATGGTCCCTGCACCAGCCATCTGTCTGCTATCCAACCTATCATTACAACCACACCACCACCGACACTTCGCCGCTGTCTAGACTGTCATTAGCTGCTGGTGGTCAACCGCAGAGAGACACTGAGAAAGAGAGAGAGAGGTGGAGAGATTACAGTCTGATCGGGAAGCTCCATCCTTTTCCCATAATTCACTCTTTGCTCTGTCAACAACTACCGCGATACATTAACACGCACCAGACACCAGGTTAAGTTATTGTTTTAGTTTCTCTGTTAGATTTAATAATCTAAACCCTGATAGAAACCTGCTAAATCGTCCGCAGACCAAGAGCGTTTCCTCCAGCAGAAACTCTAAAGGTTAGATCAGCAGACTTCTGACTGGAAGGTTGCCGGTTCAACACTGAGATCAGCGAGGTAATGCTGGGTGGGAAAAGTAGAAAGACGAGCACCTTCCAGTCCGTCATCACCACCGCAGAGCGTTTGACCCTTCGCTAAGCCCCTCCCTACAACGGCCACTGTCCAATCCTACGTTAGCAACCGTAACTAGGCGCAGGAGTTCTGTCAAACTTTCCGCGGTGTTTGAACTAGGGCTGTCAAAGTTTAACGCATTAATGCAACTTGTGATTTTTAGGTTGTAGCGGGCTCAGTTTTAAGGCTAGAGTGAAGATACTGGTATCATATGAAACTATAAAACCTGATGAATCCATCGGTACCAACCATGTCATACTAGCTTGTTGTGAAGGAGGTTAAATAACGCTCCAAACTTACACTAAAGTTTGGCGAGGAAAAACTGGCACAGCCATTTTCAAAGGGGTCCCTTGACCTCTGACCTCCAGATATGTGAATGTAAATGGGTTCTATGGGTACCCACGAGTCTCCCTTTTACAGACATGCCCACTTTATGATAATCACATGCAGTTTGGGGCAAGTCATAGTCAAGTCAGCACACTGACACACTGACAGCTGTTGTTGCCTGTTGGGCTGCAGTTTGCCATGTTATGATTTGAGCATATTGTTTTATGCTAAATGCAGTACCTGAGAGGGTTTCTGGACAATATCTGTCTTTGTTTTATGTTGTTAATTGATTTACAATAATAAATATATACATACATTTGCATAAAAGCAGCATATTTGCCCACTTCCATGTTGATAAGAGTATTAAATACATGCCAAATCTCCCTTTAAGGTACATTTGGAACAGACCGGTTGTGTTTCTCCAAAACTTTTCCGCTGCTTTTTTTTTAACCCTAAAACTGTTCCTAACAAGCAGGCGTCCTGCAGCCATCGCTGTTTGTGAATTTACCATATAACTGTTTCAAAGTAAATTACCAAGTTTTCAATAAAGACTAAGCATGCAGCTTAGTCCGCCTGTCGTGGAGAAATTATTTTAAAACCATAGTGCAGTTCTTGAGCTGAACGTTGCCGATACAGTGGATCTGAGATACACGTGGATCCGCTTTATTTTCCTATAAAGATTAGTATGCATACTCAGCAGAACCCTTAACTGGATAAGTAGGTGAAATGAATAATTCAACCTCTTTTCAGGATCTCATTCAGTCTGAGCTGCCAAGTCACCGAAAGAAAAAAAGAAAAGTACTTTTTTCTCCTCACAGGGTGAATCCAGGCGCGGCCGTGTGACTCAGGCAATTACACTCTTGTCCGATCGCTGTTGAAATTAAAATGAAAAGGCCTATTTGAGAAACGCATTAAGCCTCGGTCCATGCAGATAAATGAAGGAAAACATTGCTCCATTAAAACATGTCAAACAGCCTGAAAAGAAGAGGTAAATGACCCAGAAAGCATGTAGATATCTGTTCTGCATTTTCTATTCATGACTTTATAATTCACTCAGTCAGCAGTCCTCTCTTTGGGTTCCTCTCGTCCACGTGTGACGTAATGCAGAGCGACAGAACACGTTTAATACCTTAATCAAAGCGTCAGTCGCCTTAATACAACTACTTTTAATGAATTTGGACATAAAGTTTTTAAGCATTTATTACATCGTTGGGCTTTATATTCATCCCAGTAGCTGCTCTGCTCTCGATATACATGAAGGTGCAGAGAGCTAAACAGATAAAACATTCAGTGATACTAAAGAAACCATCAGACCAAAATGAGTTGGTTGAGTAACAAAGAAAGTAGATCAACAAAACTGTCAAATATGTCCGTCTTTAATGGAAAATATCAGGAAGAAAGACCAACATTAAGTCTCCATAAGACCTGCACCACAGTCACTTATCTATAAAACATACCAGCGTATCCTCATACAGCGGTTCATATGATATCTTACGAAAAGTTATCCTACTAATGTCTCAGCCCGTTCGCACGAAAAGGCGTATAAATGCCACGATAATGCACAAGGCGTTTAGCGTGCAATAAGTACGCCTTTATTGATTTCCGCGTGTCATTTGCACGCCATGTATCCTGTACTGACTGCAATGTAAACGCATCCACGTATAAATACTACGGTAAGAGTTAGAGACGTAGTATAAAAAGAGAGAAAGACCACTTATGGTGGGGAGCTGGATGGGTCCAACAAACACAGGACTTTTACCGACCGTTGTTGATAGGTGTTTTGTTTTGCAAGTAAGGGTAAAGTACAGCGAGCCGGTCATTGTTGTGAAATAGACCCCTTTTAGTTATTTTACCCGCACTAGCTGTACATTATCCCGCATATTACACGGCGACTTACTTAAGAAATCAATAATTTGACACAAAAACGGTCCTCCAGAGTCCGACATCTGAACTGCGTCCATAGCAACGGTCTGTTATACGTAGCAACGGTCTGTTATACGTAGCAACGGTCTGTTATACGTAGCAACGGTCTGTTATACTTAGCAACGGTGTGTTATACATAGCAACGGTCTGTTATACGTAGCAACGGTCTGTTATACATAGCAACGGTGTGTTATACGTAGCAACGGTCTGTCATACTTAGCAACGGTCTGTTATACATATCAACGGTCTGCTATACATATTAACGGTCTGTTATACGTAGCAACGGTCTGTTATACTTAGCAACGGTCTGTTATACTTAGCAACGGTCTGTTATACGTAGCAACGGTCTGTTATACGTAGCAACGGTCTGTTATACTTAGCAACGGTCTGTTATACATAGTAACGGTCTGTTATACGTAGCAACGGTCTGTTATACGTAGCAACGGTCTGTTATACATAGCAACGGTCTGCTATACATAGAAACGGTCTGTTATACATAGCAACGGTCTGTTATACCTAGCAACGGTCTGTTATACGTTGCAACGGTCTGTCATACTTAGTAACGGTCTGTTATACGTAGCAACGGTCTGTTATACTTAGCAACGGTCTGTTATACGTAGCAACGGTCTGTCATACTTAGTAACGGTCTGTTATACGTAGCAACGGTCTGTTATACTTAGCAACGGTCTGTTATACGTAGCAATGGTCTGTTATACTTAGCAACGGTCTGTTATACATAGTAACGGTCTGTTATACGTAGCAACGGTCTGTTATACGTAGCAACGGTCTGTTATACATAGTAACGGTCTGTTATACGTAGCAACGGTCTGCTATACATAGAAACGGTCTGTTATACATAGCAACGGTCTGCTATAAAGAAATAACAGACCATAGAACGCCGTGATTGACCAATCAGGATCGAGTATTCAACAAAGCCGTGTAATATGTTACGTTAGTGACATTTGTCACGTTTTTTTGTTGACGTGTTTTCCGTAGTTGTTTCCGTACATGTTTTACTTAGTTTACGTACCTATTTTAAGCCCAACCGTGACGTTTTCCCTTACCCTAACTAAGTGGTTTTCTTGCCTAAACCCAACTGCAGACGTTTGCATGGCGTACTTATGACACGCAGAATGTCCGTATAATGTCGTGGTATTTATACGCCTTCCTTTGAGACCGGGTTGATCATTCTGTTTATTGGGGTATTTGCTGCTGAGAGCTGATTGTCAACTCTGTTATTTTATTCTTTTTATCTTTAACGATGTGGTCTAAGATAATCATTTTTTATCACTTGCACCTTTTTTAAACGGCCTCTCTAAAGCGCTGTGGTCTCTGGCGGTCTACCATCTCTTTACTGACTTTCTCTCCTCATTTTTCCACTATTTCCTCCTCCTCCTCCTCCTCCTCCTCCTCCTCCTCCTCTCTACGTCTTCCCATCGTTGGGAGGATGCAGTCAGCATATTTGCTTTTTTGGCGGAGAAGAGAAATCAGCCGAGGGATTAGGGCCATATGGTGCAACATTATTCAATCATTTTTTTCCTGTTCTTCTCCAGGACATTTTAAAGAGTAGAGCAGCGTGTTTTATGAGTGTTACTAAGCCAAGAGAGAGACATTATCTGGTGCTCTGTTCCTCCAGTCTGCACCGACTCTCTAAGTCCAGGCTCCAGGGACCTGCAGAGGTCCTTCATGGGGTCCCACCATGTCAACATTAAAGTAGAAGAATAACCTGGTGTCATTATTATTTCATGTGCTAGACGTTAACTGGGTGAGAGGAGATTTAGATTGATCTCCTCTGCTGCGTGGAAGGAACGTCTAGTATTTAACGTCTGCCTGCTGCGGTTGGTTCACCCCAAAATACACCAGGGACTTTAACCAGTGAACAAACATCATAAAGGAGAGCCGAGTGACAGTTTTGTTGTAGCTACACATCAACTACAGATAAAATTATAATAAGCTTAAAAGTTATGAGTTCCCACGTTTTTATGTCAAGTTCCCAAATCACATTTTTCCACCATATAGCCACCGTACTACAGATTTTGGGCCTGATTCCTCCTGACAATCGTCAGCAAAGCCCTGATTTTTTTTTGATGGGTTTTAAGATTATCTTTCCAGATTTTCCTGTGCTGCATAACATGTCTCCATGGCTTCATCCATCCATCTCTTCGTGAATTTTCAGTACAAAGTAAAAACTAACATCACTGATTCTTCCTGCCCGTCGTCTGCCATGTTTGTTTACATTAAAGTCACGTTTGATGGCGAGATTTTGCAGGATTTCACATAACACTAGTTTTTTTGTGCTTGCGTGGAGTTTGTGTTGGAGTCTGAGTTGTGGTGGCGGCTGGTCGTTTGTTGGCGTTAGCGTGCTCCGTTTCTAACCGAACGTTAGCCATGGTTGCACACTGTTAGCCCTGTAAGCGGATGGGAAAATAAAGGCACTCGCGAGCGGGTATGACGTCACATCCGTTGGATTTTCCCAGAAAAACGGGCTGTTCACATATTGGCGATAAAAATACAATTTATACGTGTAAAAGTTACATACAGTAACTTTTTTTTAATGGAGCCATGCAGATGTTTGTGGTTTTACTGCTGCTGAACATCCACAGAACAATTTCGATTGGGAAGATTTCTTTGATAGAAAGTAGTTTCGACAAAAACGTTCCCAGCGCCGTCCAGAGGAGCTGAGACACAGTTTGTGGAAAGCAGTAAATGTAATCCTCAGACTCAGATACATGTTCATTGTTGTTGATAGAAATCATTCTCTGAACTCTACTCAGACTCAGGACCTCTGAAACAGAGGATCTGCTGTTCTGCTTCGGTCAACAGTGAAGCCGAGTTGTTGAATATTATTCTTCTTTAACATGTTTTGATTTTGTGCCGTCAGCTGTATGAGTTCATGTGTTTGATATGGAGAGCGTGTGTCTCCTGTAGTGTTTGCAGAGCTCAGCGTGGAGGGAGGGATGGTTCCAGTTAAAGACCGTCCTCTGGGGACGGAAAGAGAGAAGGAGGGAGGAAAGAAAGGAAGTAGGATAGGAGGGAAAGGAGGCCAGAGAGAGAAGGACGTTTCAAAGTTACGAAATGAAAGAGACAAACAACAAAATATGTGTTCAGATAGAGAGTAGAGGCTCAACATAAATCATATTATTCAGATGCATTTTGTTTTTCATCAGCTTTAAATTTGACAAATCATCCACCGTTTCACCTCCTCTTCAAAGTGAAACTCTTTTATTAATGGAGACTCCAGGCAGCACATTTTTATTTATATATATTACCGACGCTAGATTTCTATGTTAGACTTTATAACTGGTTGAACAACAAATAGCACATTGACAGACACGCTATTAAAGCACCGGCTGCATGAATGGCATTATTAAATTTAACAGAGAGGACGACGGAGATATGTGACAAGAAGGAGAAATCAGGGAAGAATAAATAAAGGTAAAGAGGCGAAGAACAGAGGGGAAGAGAGAAGAAAGTTATAAAAGATGGAGATGAGTAAAAAGTTTTCAGTTTTAAAGCTAGAATGAAGATACTAGTATCATATGAAACTAGAAAACCTAAAGAATCCATTGGTACCAATCATGTTATAGTAGCTTGTCATGAAGGAGGTTAAATAACGCTCCAAATTTACGCTAAATTTTGTGGAGGCAAAACGTTCACGGCCATTTTTGAAGGGGTCTCTTGACCTCTGACCTCAAGATATGTGAATGATAATGGGTTCTCTGGGTACCCACGAGTCTCCCCTTTATAGACATGCCCACTTTATGATAAGTTACAGCACTTCCAGAGTTATTTTAATCCAAACCACCATATTTTCCTAAACCTAACTAAGTAGTTTTGTTACCTAAGTCAATCTTTTCCTAAACCCAGTTTTATTTTGAAAAGACTGGAGCGGAAATTGAAAATGTTGCTAGACATTCGTAGGAAAACACACGAAAAAAAATACGTTGTTGAAAGTCGTGCTGAGCGTCACAAAAAAAAAAAAATGGAATTCATGTCTATGCACACGAATCTAATAGATTAAATTTCGTGACTATTTCACGAACTTCCGTGAGACTGTGTTGGATGAATAAAGTCCACAAAAATAGTTTATAAAGTCATTCAAGACGGGATTCTTCAAGTCAAAGTGAAAAAACTTATATCGGCAATATATCAAAGTTAGTGATTTCCCTGCATGAAGTGGTGAAAAAGATCAGTTCGCTCCTTCGTGATTTAGAGTAACCCAACGGACTACGGCTGGTGAAAGAGCCTGAGGGTCTTTATAAAGGGGGTTTCTGGAGTCCAGTATGTGAAGGAGGGGTGTACAGTATGAAGTCTATATAGTGTTACACCCTCTATAAGAGGTTGAGGTTTCTTCAGGTTCAGCTGCAGACCTCCAGGGACTCTGATGGGTGGAGGACTGTCAGACTAACAAACTGCAGAGTTAAAGAAAAGACTCATTTTTAGTTTATTGACAGAATTTTGTTTCTGTTTCTGAGGACGTTACAGAGAAAGTCTGACTGACATGGAGCTGACAAAATGATGAACGTGCGCAATCAGTTCCAGTGTCTCGTTGTGTTCTTTGGCAGCACGAGTCCAGTTTGATCTGATACTGTACGTGAAGGAAAATCAATATTTCGACACAGAGACACTAACAATATATCATCCACGCACATAAAGAGGATTATCTTCGTCTGCTCTCAGATCATGAAAGCATCTCTCAGCCTCCTGTGAGTCCTCCACAGGTGGGAAACATCAGCGTCTTCAGTTGAAGGTCGTGTTTCCAGCAGGTTCTCCCCTCCACGTGTCCTTCAGACTGACAGGATGCACCAGATTCATACTGTAGTTAGTGTCTGGGGGATTGATTTTCCTCCTTATGGTGGATTCTTGTGTTCTTCAGAAAGCTGTAATGTTCTCACAAAAAGACACAAACGGATTTGACATTTTCTCTCCCCAGTTATGGACATGAGGACGGCTGTTCTCACCCACCGCTCGTAGCTATATACCTACGAAAAGTAATGCACTGTAATTCATATATATCCCACAAATCAATGCCCTAATATGCCGTTTTAAATATCACATCTTTTTCTCATAAATTTGGCACTTTAATCTCAGAGAATATCTGATTTTTATTTTATTTTTTTTTTCTCGTAAATTTACAACTTTAATCTCAGATAACATCCAGGTTTTTTCCTCTTAAATGTATGACTTTATAATATCAGAAATTTGTGAGGTTTTTCTCATAAATTTGCCACTTAAATTTTAGAGAATATCCAAGTTTTTTTTCTCCTAAATTTACGACTTTAATTTCAGAAATTCTGACTTTTTTCTCTGAATATTACCCCCCTCCCCCGGCTGCGTAATTTTTATTTTCTTTAACAATGGCCCTAATATACCGTTGTAAATATCAAATCTTTCAAATTTGTAATGTTTTTCTCAAAAAAAAACTTCATAATATAGCAAATTTGTGATTTTTTTCCTCATGAATTTACAACTTTATTCTCAGATAATATCCAAGTTTTTTTTTCTCCTAAATTTATGACTTTATAATATCACAGATTTGTGAGGTTTTTCTCGTAAATTTGCCACTTTATTATCCGAGAATATAAAAAAAAAAAAAAACGTAAATTTACAACTTTAATCTCAGATAATATCCAAGTTTTTTTCTCCTAAATGTATAACTCTATAATATCGGAAATTTGTGAGGTTTTTCTAGTAAAGTTGCCACTTTAATCTCAGAGAATTAAAGCCTTAATACGCTGTCGTGAATATCAATACACTTAACACATGTCGAATCAGACTTTAATGTTTTAGGAGAAATATTAAAGGAGAGGAGGAGACGTTATTAAATGAGTTGTGTTGATCGGTGAAGCTGAAGTTAGTATCTTCACAGAGAGAGAGATGGTCTGTCTCCTCTCTTTATTAAATATTACAGTAATGAGAGCTGATCAAAGGGACACGCTGTCTCCTGACTGACAGATCACAGACCAGTCTTTGTTTTAAACTCTTCACCAGGTACCTCTCCATCATAAATTACCCACAATCCCCTAAGGGCTGCTGACAGGTGATTATGGGCTGCTGGAGATGATTTTCCATGACGCAGCTCATTTTAAGTGTCTTAAACGGGACGTTTTCCTAGAAATAATACATGGAGGGTAGAGCAGCCGGGATGTTGTGTCTTAAGAAAACCCTGAAAAGATCTGACAGAAAATGTTAATAATTGATTACTTGTATTTCCGATCAAAAATAAGCATTAATCTTAGGTTCCAGCTTCTCAAAAATGAGAATTTTCTCAGTTTTATATCATGTTGAACTGAATACGACATTTGAAGACGTCAGCTGGAGCAACTTTTAATGAACATTTTTCACTATTTTCTGACTTTTTATAGACTAAATATTTGATTTATTGATGAGATGATGGAAAGATTAATCTAGGATGAGTTTTTCTTGGATTGTGGAGAAGAGTTTCCTACATCTGAGATCCATATTATAGTTCAAATAAGGTCATTTATAGAAGCACTTTAGTGATTTGAGTGTTTGGTTGTTTTCCAAAGTGTCTGATAGACGAAGAAAACTGATGTGTTTTAAGGAATTTATTTATATTGAGGACGGAACCTGTCAAAATCAAAAATAAATGACTCAATAAATAAATAAATGTCATTAAATGTAGAAAAAATAATATTATAAATAAATGTAGCCATTAATTAATTGATCAAATGTGACATAAATTTATATTTCTATTTTAATTCGCTTCTTTATTTATTAATTATTGTTTTAATTCCCTTATTTATTTACTCCTCTGTTTAATTGTCCTTTTATTTATTGATGTGTTTAATTTTATTCATTTTAAAAGTTATTTATTTATTTTTGCATTTATTTTCTATTTATTGATTTTTGTATTTATTTTTGTATTTATTTATTTATATATTTTATATTTATTTTTAAATGTGTTTATTTATTTATGCATTCATTTATTTATTTAATATTTATTTTTAAATGTTTGTATTTATTTATATATTTTGCATTAATTTATGCATTTATTTATTTATTCATTTATTTGTTTGTTTTTGCATTTATTTTTTTATTTATATATTTTATATTTATTTTTAAATGTATGTATTTATTTATATATTTTGCATTTATTTATGCATTTATTTATTTATTTGTTTGTTTTTGCATTTATTTTTTTATTTATGTATTTTTTATTTATTTTTAAATGTATGCATTTATTTATGTAATTATTTCTACACGATTTTCCCTTTTCACCCCTTATTTATTTCCCAATACGTATTTATTTCTGTATTCTTTTCTTTATACATTTCTTTTTACATTTCTTTATGCATTTCTGCCTCATTATGTAAATGAGGCAGCTGTCACTCAACATGTGTTTATTTATCCATTTATTATTTATTTTGGCAGGTTTTGTCCTCCATACACAGCCTCAGTAATCAGAGTGATTTCTGCTCCTCTAACTGACTCATAGAGTTTTTATTGTACGTTAACTGATCTCACTGACTTCCTCTTCTTGTTATCTTCCAATCTCTCTCTTCCTTCCTCTCTCTCTCCTCCGTCCATCCCTCCCTCCAGGCGGCGTCCATCTCTCCGCGGAGGACTTCACCAAGGCCCAGAAGTACTGCAAGTACGCCGGCAGCGCCCTGCAGTACGAGGACGTCGGCACGGCCGTCCAGAACCTCCAGAAAGCCCTGAAGCTCCTCACCACCGGCAAAGAATGAAGGCTTTGTCCTCCTCCTCCGATCTGATCCCTCCATCCCTCCCTCCCTCCCTCCATCCCCCTCTCTCCTCCCCAGCAACGCCGCTCTATCTGTCACTGATCTGGCCCACGGCGAGCGGAGGACGCAGGCATGAACACACACACACACTCACACACACACACACACACACACACACACACACACACACACACACACACTGAGGCCGGCCTGTGAAGAGAGACGTTCAGCTCGGCGTCAGAGGAGGACATGATGGAAATCAGTCTGCAACAATGGCTGCCTGTGTCTGACACTGTGACTGACGGACTGACTGACTGACTGACTGACTGACTGACTGATTTTTTTCTCGTAAATTTATGAGAAAAAAACTCGCACATTTTCAAGATTATTAAATCGTAAATACAGTATACGGGAAAAATTCTGATATTGTCTGAGATTAATGTGGTAAATATAAGAGGAAAAAATCTGAACTTTTTGAGATTTTAAAGTCTTAAATTTACGAGAAAAAACTCAGAATTTCTTAAATTATATAGTTGTAAATTTACGAGAAAAAAATCTGATGTTCGCTGAGATTAAAGTGGCAAAAAAAAAAAAAATTGCGAGATTATACAGTCATAAATTTACGAGAAAAAAATTGCAAATTTTCGAGATTATTAAATTGTAAATATACGGGGAAAAAATCTGATATTTTCTGATCTTAAAGTGGCAAATTTACGAGAAAAAAATCTGATGTTCTGAGATTAAAGTGTTAAATTTATGAGAAAAAAACTACAAAATTTGCGAGATTATAAAGTCGTAAATTTATGAGACAAAATGCAATTTTTTGTGATTATTAAATCGTAAATATACGGGAAAAAAATCTGATGTTCTGAAATTAAAGTGGCAGATTTACGAGAAAAAAACGAATTAATTTGTGAGATTATACAGTCGTAAATTTACGAGAAAAAAATTACAAATTAAAAATGAATTGCAAATTAAATCAAATCCGTCTTAAACTTGGAAATTCTGAGTCTTTTCTCAGAATTAGATTTTTTTTCTCGTAAATTTGCCACTTAAATTTCAAAGAAATATCCAAGTTTTTTCTCGTAATTTTACGACTAAAATCTCAGAATTTCTGACTTCTTTCTCTGAATATTACCCCCCCCTCTCCCCGGATGGTAGAGCCAGGCGGCTAAATAGCTTAGCTTAGCATAAAAACTGGAAGCAGGGGGAATCAGCTAGCCGTTTTTACCGTTCGGATCCAAAAGATGAGATTCGACATGAGTCAGTGAGCTTTAGAGGAGACAGGCTAGCTGTTTCCCTCTGCTCCCAGTCTCTATGCTAAGCTACGCTAACTCTAATTGTACGGATAAGTGGTTAGCTGACATGCTACGTAGCTAGCTAGGACGCTAACAGACAGCTGACGGACCGACTGAACATCGTTTACAAGCAGCGAATAAAGCAGACGATCAACCAGGAGCGAGTTCAGACAGCAGCTTCACCCGTAATAATGTCAAAGGAAAAACTGATCCCAGAAAACATTTTAATGTGTAATTATGCATCAGAATGTATTCGACACTTTAATTCAACTACATGTTTTCTGTTTTACAAGATAAATCCGTCTCGTTGTGTCTCATCCGTTTACGTATATCGACAATAAAGAAATTGAACTACAGTAAATGAGAGAGGACGTATCGCTGCTGCTGTGCTGCTGCTGCTGCTGCTGCTGGAGAGTTAATCCTCAGAGACGTCCTCTGACTTTTTGCTTCTTGGAGGTTTTTGAATGCGTCAACACTTTCTCTGTATATGTTGATTATTTCTGACAGCGGGCGGCCATCTTTCTTTCTTTCTGGTTGGTATTTAGCATTTAAGTTTCTCTGAACTTCTTTGAGTGGGACTTCTTCACAAAGATCATCTGTCTGATTCACTTTGAATAAAATATTTGAGATGATGGTAAACTGACTGCTGTGTTTTGGGGCTGCACTCACTGGACACGATGTCTGTGATGGTAACTGGCACCTTGTTTTATTTTTCTCTTTACAAACTGCTCACTGGGTGCTACCGTTTTCTTCCCACCTCTGACTAGTAAACATTAAAGCCGTCTACACATGATCACCGGTAAAACTGACATTTTGGACTGAAAACACTCATATTTATTTCCATTTTTTTTTTTTTTTTTTTTTTTGCAGACATGGTAAAGGTCATCTTATCAAATGTAGAACATAACTCAGTGTCCGTGACATGAAATAAAAGGTCTGCCCCGTCCCACCTCATGTTGGTATTGGTCACACGAAAGGGAAAGAAAAAAATAATAATTAAATAGAAAAAAAATAATAGTTAGAAAATAAAATGATTAAAAATAGTAAATAAATAGAAAATAAAATAATAATAGAGAAAAGAAATCTATGAAATCAAATAATGGATTTAACTTTTTTTTTTTAAGCTTGTTATAATTATAAGATTTTATCGTTCAACACAGACCATTTTGGTAGAATATGACAATAGAATAGATATAATTTAGTTTTACTTTGTAAAGCACTTTTTAGGCAGACGTTTCGCGTAGCTTCGGTAGTCTCTTTCAGTCCAAAATGGTGGAAGCGTAGCTTTGCTGCTGGGCGCTGATGTTGCGATGGAACGAACAATTGACTTTCACTTCTTAGCAATATACGTTCTTTATTGTACCTGCGCTGTGCTTTGCCTCTAAAGGGCTCTGTGCCCTACCGCGGTGATCGAGGAGCAAATTTCTAAACATGTGAAGGCAGCTTAAGAATCTTTTAAACAAAGAAAGGTTTTATCCAATGTTTTTTTTTATATAAAATTATATTTTTTTTTAAATAAATCTGAATCAAATGTCCCAGAAAATCAAGTTTAGATATTAGAAGCTGTGTCAACAATTATATCTTGAGTTATTGCAAACTACAAAACTGTTACATAATACTACAATATATGTAGAGTAGTATAAATGAAAAATAAAATTAGAAATATATACAAATATGTGCATCAAACACATACAATATATAACCACAGTATAAATAAATAAAATTTTAAATAAAAAATGCTGCAATGTGTTTTGTCATGACTAAACACCAGAGAGAATCATCATCAGAGGAGGAGGAGGAGGAGGAGGAGGAGGAGGAGGAGGTAACTGTTCCTGTACGTCTGAGTAGAAAACATGTGTTTCCAGTTTAGTTCATAACGATGTTTTCTGAAGGAAACAGGAAGTTACAAACCTCCAGTTCAAAGTGTCTCAACTCGTCTTTAAAACCTTCACCTCCTCACACAGTCCGTCTCTGAGTCACGTTACTTCATCTTTGGGATTATAAACAGACACATTTGTACCACGGTGTATATACTACTACTACTACTACTTAACTTATGAAGGAGTTACCTGAAGCTGGAGGAAGACAGACTGTCTGGCTGTCTGTCTGTCTTTTCCATTATCTGCTTTTCAAATTAAAGTCTTTTTCCGTCTCACTGGGTGTGTTCCATGTCTCTCCTGGTCTGTTTGTTTCTATCTACAGAAGTTTTTTACCTTTTGTACTCTGATTCTTCTGTCATAAACCTGTTTTATTTAGTCAGTTTATCTACCAGGAACAGAACGTTGTCTTTTTATTGATGTTACACAATCTGCTGAAGATTTCCTCTCCAGCTCCTCTCTCTCCTCAAAATCTTGTTTTTTTAGAGTGGGGTTTGGTGGGCAGCCCTTCTGTTCTACTCACGTATGAAGAAGAATAAATAAAGTAGTGAGTGATGTTGTGATGGAGAGTTTCCCATCATCTCTGCAGCTTCCTCTCTCACAGTTTTATCAGGCAGGAAAATCTGTTTAAATGACGTTTAAAGTCAAATGAGACGCAGTGTCTCTTTGTTCCGTCTCTCTTTGTCCTCCAGCTTTATCACAACATGTTCATCATGTTTAATATCTCTGTTGTTTCTTTGACGCTTTCACTCTGTTGTTGCTGTATTTTGGTAGTATTGTTAGAAGTATTCAGATCCTTTACTTCAGTAGAAGTAGTAATACCAAAGTTTAAAAATACTTCATTACAAGTAAAAGTCCTGAGTTACAAATGTTGCTGAAGTAAAAGTACATAAGTACTATCAGCAAATTGAACTGTAAGTAAAAGTACTCATTATGCATAAAGTGTTTTATAATTATATAATATTATATTATTCTGTTTTTATTACATGTTAGAGCATTTTAATGCTGTAGTTCCACAATGTGGAGACAGATATTTAGATATTTAGTATACTACTGGGTAGATTAGTAGTATAGTATGCTGACATGGTAACACTTAATAATAACCATCATTAATAAATGATAAATTGATAGTTAATTTACGTGAAAAACTTCTGATATTCTCTGAGATTTAAGTGCCAAAATATGACAAAAACAAATCACAAATTTGCGAAATTATAAAGTTGTAAATTCACGAGAAAAAACATGGATATTCTCTGAGATTAAAGTGCCAAATTTATGAGAAAAAAAATCACTAATTTGCTATATTATAAAGCTGTTAATTTATTAAGAAAAACCTAACAGCATATTAGGGCCATTGTAGTTAAAAAAAATAAATAAAAAATGATGCAGCTGGGGGATGGGGGGTAGTATTCAGAGAAAAGAAGTCAGAATTTCGGAGATTAAAGTCCAAATTTAGGAGAAAATAATCGTATATGCGAGATTATAAAGTCACAACTTTACGAGAAAAAAACTTGGATATTTTCCGAGATTAAAGTGGCAAATTTATGAGAAAAAGATCTAATTCTGAGAAAAGACTCAGAAATTCTAAATTGAAGATGGATTTCATTTAATAATCTTGAAAATGTGTTAGTTTTTTTTTTTATATATTTGGAACTTTAATCTCAGAGAATATCAGGCTTGATTGAGAGAAAAAGAATTTGAGTAAATGTACTTAGTTACTCTCCACCACTGTATTTAAAATAAAACCTCTTTATGTTTTCTGTTAATTTAATGAGGTTCTTTTATTTTGAAAAGTTGGCCCTATATGTGTCCTGCTACATTGTTTTGACAACTTGACCGGAAGTGTATTGTTCCATTCCTTCCAGCTTGACTCCGCTTCGCCTCCGACTCTCCGCTGCTTGTTTGCTCTCAGTGGAACTAAGAAGCATCTTCACACCGCCTCCGTTACCGGGGGAGTCCGGGTTAGTGAAGCCAACCCACCGGGCAGGAGAGCCGCTCCATCTCTCTCTCCATCTCTCTCCATCTCTCTCTCCATCTCTCTCTCCAAACCTCTCCAAGTTTTGGAGACTTTTTACGCGTCACCGAGGCGCGCTGTGGATTTAGTTCCTTTTGGAGCCTGAAAAGTTTGAGCGCAAGAAAAAGTTCCCAGAGACTTTGTGGAGGGAGAATGATCCTGCAGGGGGACCAGCTGCTGCTCCACTGAACACATGTGAGTCCTCACATATTCATATCTGACCTGAAATATGGCGCCTTTTGGTGGTTTTGGTGGTTTTGGTGGTGATATTGGTGGTGATATTGATGGTGATATTGGTGGTGGTTATGTTGGTGTTTCCATTAGAACAAAGTGAGCATCTTCATGTAGAAGCTTCGGTGCGTTTTGTCTCCCAGCAGCAGCTTTTTATTCTTCATTAAATGTGATTTTAAACGCGTTAAAGCAACATTATGATTAAACCAGTCAGTGTTAGAAGTTTTTCTAAAATCTGCTGCTGAAACTTCTTCATTGTTTGTTCAAGTTCTGTCCAAAGTGAAGCTGCAGCTCGTCGGTCTGTTTTCACTCTTAACTTTGACATTGAACAGAAGTTTAACCCTCTCCTCCCAGTGTTCCCAGTGTTCCCAGTGCGTTTTAATTAACCAGTTAAAAGCTGTGATTTTGTGATTTAGGTGCAGTTTGATATAAAGAGGAACATATTCAGTGTTTTCTTGTGTGACCTGAGAGCTGAACTCTCCGCTGGAAAACCGAGAGAAGCTGTTTTCCATGATGCTGCAGCTGCTGCCTACAGTATATACTGTAGCTGCAGATGTTTTACACTCAACTCAGCTACATGAAGACACTTTATTCTCCTCTGACAACAAGTCAAAGTCCTGAATATTAGTCATAAAAGTCTCTCTTTAAAGTAGAGATATTAGATAACCATCACAGACCTGCAGGGAGGTTATAATGATGCTCATGTAGATTATAAACTCATTTACATGAAGATCTAAAAGTTAAATTTTCTAAGGTTTCTCCACACCGTCAGGAATGAAAATCAGATTTTATTTCTTTATTTATGTGTTAGTTTATTTCAACACAGTCTCACAGCAATTCGTCCAGCAACGCCTGCCGCATGTGTCAATTTCCGCTCCAGTTTTTTCAAAATAAAACTACTTAGTTAGGTTTAGGAAAAGATAGTGGTTTGGGTTGAAGTAACTCCTGAAGTGGTGTAACTTAAGTACAGAAGTTACGTGATAAAAACTGCTTAGTTAGCGACCCTGGTCTGACCCACTTCCCGACCTGGGTTGCGAAGCCGAGTCAGTCAACGCGGGTTAACCCTTTCAAACACACAATCGACCCTGGTTGAGCCTTCGGTGTGAAAGGGTATCCGTTAGGTTTAGGACTAGATCAACTTGGTTAGGTTTAAGCAACAAAACTACTTATTTAGCTTTAGGAAAAGATCGCAGTTTGGGTTTAAATAACTACAGAAGTGCCGTAACTTAAGTACGAAAGTTACGTGACAAATAAATCAACGTTGACCTCTAGGGAGGAGGTCGGGGTGGATGGGTGGGTCAAAAAACACCGGACTTTCACCAGGAGACCGCTATTGGTGCCCCGTGTGAAACCAGAAGTCAAGGTTGATTTATTTGTCACGTAACTTCCGTACTTAAGTTACAGCACCTCCAGAGTTATTCTAACCCAAACCGCGATCTTTCCCTGAACCTAACTAAGCAGTTTTATTTTGAAAAGACTGGAGCAGAAATTGACGACAAAATACGTTGTTGAAAGTCGTGCTGAGCGTCACGAAAAAAAAAGGGAAATTTGTGTCTATGTACTACAAATCAAATAGATTAAATTTCTTGACTATTTCATGAACATGCCGTGAGACTGTGTTGCAGTATTATTTTGAAAAATACAGGTGAAATTGTAGGACCAGACTAGGAAAATTAATACAATTTTGGGCTAAAAGAGTGTCGTTTAGACCTTTTAATGCCCTTAAATGTCAAAATGAGTTGAATTAGAACCTAAAACTGTGCAAAGGTTCATGATACTACAGTATGATAAAGATCAGTAAATCATCATTGTGTGTATTGGTCGTATGGGAGGACTTACGGGAGTTCAGTGAGGAGTATATTTCAGGTAACGTTGGGGAGTATTGGTGAATATTTGGTCCTGTTTGTGAGTTTTTGTTGTCAACCTGTGTGCTGCTTCCGTATGACAAAGGGAAAGGAAGTGGATTTTATTGTGAAGTGTTTCGTTGAATAGATAAACGAGTGGACGGCGGCGGTTGTTTTAATGTTGGGGGATAGAAGTTAGAGATAAAAGTGGTCGTGTTGGAGTCTTTATTAGAACCTCATAGTGATGTTAAGACGATGCTTTAAGAGTCAGTCGTGTCCACAGCGACTCTGGACTCTATCAAAGAGCGTGTTGTTGAAGGTGGACGCCGTCACTGCCAGCTGTTACACAACCTGTGAAGGCGATACGCCCTCAGAACACGCCGCGGTCCCAGAAGGTGGAAGATGTCTTTAAAATACCATCCTGCTGACAGGAAGTGCTCCGCAGGTGTCCTGATACCTGAGGACGGGTCACAGCTGGTAACATGATGACATAATGTAGAAGTTCAGGAATGTGTTTTAATTAAAGTGACGGGGAGATTTGATCCTGGTGACATTATTCTGAGGAGGAGGAGGAGGAGGAGGAGGAGGAGGAGGAGGAGTTTTCTCCCTGCAACATAAAACAGCAAGTCACGGGCTAGATGTTTTAAAGCCTGTAAACAGAGCCATGAGGAGGAGCAGAAGTCTAGTTTTCTCTCAGAACACTTGAATTACAATATGCTGAAAGGTTATTATGGAGTTCTTGCCAATGATGCCAAACATGTATTGCCTACTGCAGGTTTAATCAACGACGGAGGGAAGTATGGAAACACTTTGGTTTTCACACATTGCAGGAAAAGCAGAGCTAGACATCACGGCTAAAGCTGCATGCTAACTCTGTCACGGACAGGAAACGTTATCGTATCACGGTATTGTGGCGGTCCAGCCGGCCGTCGCTCTCATCTCCGTGGTCAAATGGGCCGACGCTACAACTGTAGAGCACCCATATACTGACATTTATGTTAAATGCATTGAAACGGCCCCGATGGAGCTGACCATGGATGGATAAAGAGAACGGAGCTGACGGGAGAGCTAGAGACGACCTTGGAGAAGTTAGAGGAAGTAGACACGTGGGACTACGTCCGCTTTTCAAAATAAGGTGTTAACAAAGGGAACTGTATATACAAAATACATATATGGAAATAAGATTGATTGGATTATATTCACCAGAAGTATAAAACATTACATGTCACTTATAAATTAAAAAGAAATTGCTGGATAATAAATACTTCCTGACAATGACTGATATTCTAAAAAAAAAAGGCCCCAAAAATGTCCAAAAAAGACCGAAATATGTCTGAAAAAAGGGCCTAAAAAAGGCTGAAATATGTTCAAATAAAAGTCTGAAATATGTCCGACAAAAGGCTGATATATGTCTGCATAAAAGTCTGAAAAACGTCTGAAATATTTCTAAAAAAGAAGCTGTAATATGTGCAAAAAAAAAAAGTCAAAAAAATGCCTGAAAAATGTCCAAAAGTATCTTAAAAAAAGTGCGAAAAAGTTAAAAAGTTACAAAAGACATCTATGGAAATAATATTGATTGGATTATATTCACCAGAAGTATAAAACATTACATGTCCCTTATAAATTAAAAAGAAAATACCACTAATTTGTGAGGGAAATGTCTTTATTCTTTGATTTTTGGGTTGCTGGATAATAAATAATGCCTGACAATGACTGATATATTTGACTACAGTACATCTCTGACTACATACATGCTGAAAATCAAACATTTTTACTGGATTAATTTAGAGATTTTCCAAAGTAAAAGTCCCTAGAAGTGTATGATTCAACATTTTCCCTTCATGGTCTAGTGGTAAAAAAGTTAACAAAAATTGCACTACATATAGAATCAGGAGATACAGATAGGTGAATCGTCAAACAGATTGGTGCAAAAATATGTGAGAAATCAAACTGTATTATAGAAGGAAACATGAGAAAGTGTGAAGGACGATACAGAAATAATCACTAGTTGCAGCTCACTAAACCACTAGTGGAAAGTTCTTTTTTTCTTCATTTAAAGGTGAATTTCTGAGGGTTTTTTTGGTGTGAATCCCTCCGTGTGATTTTTTGATTGTGTGATTGTGTGATCCAGGACTTCTTCTTCTGGGCCACAAAATGTCTGACTGCAGGCGGCTGCCGTCCAGCCCTGCAGACACACATGAATCGCTCTCTTTATGTGGTCGCGTCCGCAGCCTTGTTCGCTGACCTCGCTCCGCTTGTCATTTCCATAGTGGAGACGGGAGGAGGGAGAAGGGAGGAGGGAGGAGGGAGGAGGGGAGGAGGGGAGACGGGAGACGAGGAAACAAGACGCACGAGTTGACAAAGAGGCGAGTTTTCTTTAATGTCAGGAGCTGCATGAATTTGCAGCTCTGAGCTGGACGATGAAACTAAATCGAGTTCTGTTCTCTCTCTGCTTTAAATATGTATGATGCGACACACACTGAGAGCAGCTGAGAGTAGATTTAATTAAAAGTTCACTAAGTCTCCGTTTTCATCTCTTTTACATTCTCCACCTTGAGTTTAATAAACGTGCAGCTGCCACCTCGAGTTCTTCAAACACTCGGAGATCCTCCGCTGCTCTCTGGAGACAAACACACCACTTCCCGTCTGTCCAAACTTTAAGATCAACTCAGCAAACTTTAAAAGTATTAAATACTTGACAAATCTCCCTTTAAGGTACATTTTGAACAAATAAAAAAATGTGATTAATTCGCGATTAATCATGATTAACTATGGACAATCATGCGAGTATTGTGATTAAATATTTGAATCGGTATCGATCTGATGTCTGAGAGCTCAGAGCTGGAGTCAGGGTGCAGTTAGCCTAGCTTAGCATAAAGACTGGAAGCAGGGGGAAACAGCTAGCATGGCTCGGTTGGTTTCAACACGACTCCAGAGAGTCAACAAACAGTTCCAGCACGTAACTTTGGTGTGTTTTAACATTTCCGTTTGTTTGTACCAAACGGTTTTGAAAAATATATAGTTGTGAGTATTTTGACTTTTATTAGAGGGAATGATAATTTTTACATCATTATTCTCATTTTCATTAAAAAACATATTAAAATAATTATGGTACCAAACAAAGTTGTTTTCTTAAGTCTGTAGAAGATGATGTGTAGGTCAGGAAACCTCTACAGAACCACAATATTTAATTTAAAATGGTATTTTGGAATAAATAAAAGGAAAAAATTAAACAGAAGAGTAAATAGATAACGGAATTAATACAAAGATAAATAAAAATAAAAAACATACATTTATGTCACATTTTATCAATTAATTGAAGGCTAAATTTATTTTTAATATTATTTTTGCTACATTTAATGACTTATTTATTTATTATTTATTTATTTATCGAGTCATTTATTTTTGATTTTTACTCACTACACATAATTCATAATATAGTGATTAAATTAAGAATTTCTAGCAGCCTGAAAGTCTATTTCCAGGACCTCCCTGCAAATGAGGATGAATAAATGAATAAATAAATAATTAAATAAATAAAGGAAAAATAAAAACAATAAAACAAATGCACAATAAAATGTAAAAGACGTGAAGTTGTGATTGGCTCCTCATGTTGGCTGATGTCATCCATGAGGAGCCAATCAGCTGCAGACACAGCTGAGTGTCATCAGTTAGTCTGGAGGAGATCCAACAGAACAACAGCTGAAGGTGAGCTGACGTCCTTCATCCATCTCTCATTCAATGTGTCTCAGTGAGAGGTCAACAGGTCAAATCTGACCGTCAGCCAGTAGAAACTGTCTTTATTATTTACCTTGTTGAGCTGCTGATTCCAGGCGTGTTCTGTAGGACTGAAGGAACCAGTCTGGTGCTAATGAGGTCTGGTTTCCACTGCTGGGACTTAACAACCTGCAGCTCCTCAAAACATGAACCTTTAAAGAGCTTCGAGCCTCCTCCCAGTGTTCCCAGTGTTCCCAGTGTTCTTCTCTTCATGTTGTTATCTGTCCCTCAGGACCGGCTGCAGCCCTTTAGGTTCCCCGAGGCCTGTTGTGATGCGCATGGCACTGTGCACCCCCAGAAATTCTTTCACATTTACATTAAATCCAGGTCCCTTTGGGGGCCACCAGGAGCTGGTTAGTGGGCCAAAGCAACTTTGTGATTTTGTTAGTTTGCTCCTTGGTGTATTAAAGTAAAGGTTGTGCTTCTACAGACAAATGCAGTAGCAACACGGTGGTGACTGTTGTGGTTGTTGTGATGTGACGTCACATCTGAAAAACGCTGGTTTACTTTAAATAACAACATTTAGAAAAGAGGGAAACAGTGTGATGTTGTTCTGGAGCCACAGAGGGTCCGGTCGGTGCTGGGTTCCCCGACATTAATCAACTAGTTCATTTATTTGCATAATGTGGCAGAAATTCATAAAGAAATGTTTAATTAAAAGAATATAGAAATAAATATGTTTGGGGAAATAAATAAGGGGTGAAATGCAAACGGGAAATCGTGCAGAAATAAAGAAAGAAAGAAAAGAATAAATACATAAATACACACATTTAAAAATGAATATAAAATATACTAAAAAATAAATGCAAAAGTGAATAATAAAAACAAATACAGAAATAAATACATTTGGGGAAATCAATAAAGGGTGAAATTGTGCATAAATAATTAAATTTACACATGTAAAAATAAATATAAAATATATAAAAAAAAAAAAAATGCATAAATAAATAAATAATTAAATACAAATGAATGCAAAAAAATAAATATATACACAAATAAATATACACATTTAAAAATAAATATAAAATTAAAAATAAATTAGAAAAAAAAAAAATGAATGCAAAATAAATAAATTAAAAATAAGTGCAAAAATAAATAAATACATTTTTGGGAAATTAATAAAAATAAATACATAAAATTAAAGATAAATTAAGGAAGAAACTAATTAAAACAGAAATATCAATATAAGTCACATTTTATCAATTAATGGCTATATTTATTTTTAATATTATTTTTGCCACATTTATTTACATTTGTTTATCAAGTTATTATTTCTTTTTATTGATGATTTTGGCCGGTTCCGTCCTCCATCGTGCACGGGGCCAGTCAGGGTTTATCATCAGCCTGGTTTGGGTCACATGATCTCCTCTTCCTGCCAGATCAGACTACAGTTTATAGTTTCATCAACATGTTTCAGGGCGTCGGCCTTTAAACTCTCTCCTCTGGGTCTTCAGTAGAAACCGGCAGGTTTTCAGGAGGTTTTAGTGCCAGAACACAATCAGCTGTGTTGAGTAACACTGAGAAACATCAGAGTGTTGAAATAAAACATTTGTTATTCTGAGTTAATCTGCCAAACACAATAAACACGTACAGTATATACAGAGATTATTCCTGCTGATGGAGGTCGACTAGTTTATCAGCTAACATTAATCATCTTTAAATTCAACAAACTCTGTTTTTTTTAGGGCAGAAACGCTTAAAAACTCATCAAATACTATGAATATAACGTAAAATTAGTAAATAACAAATACAGAACTCAACTATGACAGAGAAGAGACACAGACTCGTGTTTCTTGCGTTCAGACTTTGTTGGTTCAACCTCTGGCGAGCAGATAAGAGCATCTCGACCTCCATCAAGACAATAATAATATGATATAAAATGTTACATAATAGTGAAAAGCGTTGACGTATTTATTATCTAACGCCCCGAAACCTCAGCATATTAAATTTATAATTATATGAAATAGACGAAAGCAGCAAATCGTCACATTGAGGAAGCTTTTCAGCAGTGTGAAAACACGTCCTGGACCAAATGATGTCTCCTGTGTTGTGTATTAACTAAAATATTCCTTAAAAAAAAATCATCAGCATCTAATTAATGCCATTAAAAGTGATATTAATGCACGTTGCAGCATGTTGATGCTAAAAAGACCGTTATTGAGATGTGATTTTAGTAGTTTTAAAGGTAAATTAATTTGGTCTCATTAGCGGCTCAGGTGTCTTTTAACATCATCATCACCTGACGGAGCAATTTGATTGGCTCTCTGGGGGCTGAACGTGTAAACACACACACACACACACACACACACATGATCCATACATACTGTACTCAACTGTTTTCATCCAAGTAACTGCAGAAGTTTATGAGATAATAGAGAAAATGTTTTTAAAAAATGTTCTACGTCATTGTGAGCATGTTAGCATGCTGACGTTAGCATTTAGGCTGCAGACTCTTAGTCTAGTTTTCATGTCTCTTTATTTATTTTATTTTGAAAATGATTTGTAGCGATTAATTTGCAATTAATCGTGATGAACTATTTTAATTGATTGACAGCCCTAATAATAAAATAAATTCCCCCATTATCTGCCGATTATTTAGGCCCAATATTTATCGTGAAAACCAGAAGAAGTTGATATTGTTCTGTGTAACTAACTGATGTCCTCTGTTCCTGCAGGGAGTCCTGTACAGGCAGCGGAGGAGGAGGAGGAGGAGGAGGAGGAGGAGGAGGAGGAGGAGGAGGAGGAGGAAGAGGAAGGTGGAGGCTCCATCATGTCGTCCCAGTCGTCTTGCTGTGGATGAGTCTGCACAGAGACGGTAGGATCGCGACTCCTTTTGATCAGAACAGGAAGTATCAGGACAGAAGGATTTAGTCTCTAATTGACCTAATCTGAGCTGTTGCTCTCACAGCTGTTAAACTAAAGAAGAGTCAATCTGACCGGGTAAAGGTGGAGAGTTTAATTTCCCCTCATCTGATATTTAATCAATTAAATCACATCAACATCTTTTACACACACGAGGAGCCTCAAATCTAAATCTTTAACCCAAAACTTCAGTTGGAATCAAACTCAAAAAAGCAAACGTTGAGTGTTTGCTAAGATTTTATGTTGCTAAAATTACAGCTATAGTTACAGATTTTGGGTGTGATGTCTCATTTGAACACTTTCTCCTTGAAGTGAAAGTCAGGAGACGTAATCCCAGCTTGTTCGCTCGAAAAGGCGTATAAATGACACGATAATGTGCAAGGCGTTTAGCGTGCAATAAATATGCACGTGATTATCATAAAGTGGGCATGTCTGTAAAGGGAAGACTCGTGGGTACCCATAGAACCCATTTACATTCACATATCTGGAGGTCAGAGGTCAAGGGACCCCTTTAAAAATGGACATGACAGTTTTTCCTCGCCAAACTTTAGTGTAAGTTTGGAGCGTTATTTAACCTCCTTCACTACAAGCTAGTATGACATGGTTGGTACCGATGCTCTGAAGTTAGACTTCCGTCACTACACAACGCTGCACCCAGCGTCCTCACAAGTATAGAAGTATAGAGTGTTTATGGCTCCCATCAGTCACCATCAGAAAACAATCAGCTGTGAGAGCAAATCAACAAAAAGTCTCTCGTTGTTTTGACTCAACGAGGCCGTCAGTCAGATGATGAGTCGAGCTGTGAAGCAATTAGGACTCATTACATGTAATGATATTGGTGTCCAGTAGAGCAAAAGTAAAGTCCATTATTATCTGGAGATATTTTAATTAAAATTAAATCTGAATGAGAGTGTAGAGGCCACGAGGCATTAAATGGTTATTATAATTAAATCAGAGAGTTGAATACTTCACTGTGCTTTTAATGACTAAATTGGATTTAATTCTCCAACGTTTGAGTGATGATTAAACTTGAGAATAACCCTCTTACTGTTAAGACCAACGCTGTCTTTCATTTCATTTCATGGTATAAGATGCTTTACATGTTTTGTTTTTCCATGTTTTTTGTGTTTTCTTGCTGCTGTTGGATGAAACGTTCTGACTTGAATAGAAAATTGAGGACGTTTTGTGTCATTGTCCTGTTAAAACAGCTCTTTGTGTGCTTCATGGGAACATCAGTGTTCATCTGACAGCAGTGATTTATATGATTTCCATCTATTTCTTCCTCCCATGTTTCCATCTTCCATACACTTGTTTCCTCTTCGCTTCATTCTGTCTTTTTTTTTTGTGTGTGTGTTTTTTTACTCATATTTTCCGTCTGCGTGCCGGAGCAACGCTTCGTCGTTGTCTTCCTGTCATGTGCTTCCATTAACAACAACCGCTCGCCGTCATGTTGCAGAAAAAAAAGTCACGACTCATTTCATGAAACCTGCAGTCAGATATCGTTTCTATCTGGTTCCTTCTGTCATCGCTGTCAAGTGCTTTTTCTTGATCGATCGGTAGGGCGGCATGGTTTAGAAAAAATATCTAATAGTGATTATTTTGGCTGATGATTGGTGATATTAGAGGGAATCATTGAAAAACATCAAAATGATGATGGTGTGATCTCTGCAACACGACAATATTCATTTAAAATGGTATTTTCACACATTTCACCTTTAACAAATATTGCGATTTTTTAACAAATACTACGATTTGACAGTTGCAGGAGGCCATATTACGATTATCGATAACATTTCCAATAATTGTGCAGCCCTATCGATCAGTTAGTTTATTGGATAATTTCTTCATTTGTTCGTACGCTGGATCTCTCATTCATTTGATTGTTCAATCATTCATTTATTGCTTAGTTTGATTGATCATTTGTGTGTTTATTCTAAAGTTTATTGGATCAATTCTTCATTTGTTCGTACACTTGATCAAATGAAGAATATTTTGTTTGATCAATCACTTGTTCGTTCTGTTGATTGTGGTTGATCTCCTTCTGTGGAAAAACACCACATAGTAAAAGTACACATTGCCTTTGCATTTTATGTACTTTTTCTTTTTCTGTCTTTTTAATATTAACAGTTCAGTGTGTTACATGGGAAAATTAACTTAGTTGTACTCATGAGTTGCCTCAAAGTTTTAAAGTTTTGAGTCTCATGATTTTGAGTTTAATAACAATTAAAAAATGCCAATAGAGACTAATAAATGTTGACTTTAGTTCATATAAAATAGAGTGTTTGTGTACCGATGGGAGAGTTGAATTAAAACCTGTAATTGACAGTAACTGAAAATATCTGAGTTGATTTTATAAGCACTTTAATCTCACTGTTATTAATAGGTTTTAGTTCTGTTAAGTTGTTGGTGTTTCCAGTCACGTTCTTCCGCACCAAACTGGGAAAACATTTTCTTTATGAAACCTTTAAAAGACAAACTGTTGGGACGGAGGTGTCCACATACTTTTGGCCACATTATGTTTCCTCTTTAGATCAGTTCTCTGATTAAAGACGGAGGAGGAGACAGCAGTGAGGGAGGACGGAGACAGAAGGTGGAGAGAGCTTCTTGGCTGTTGATGGTTTTTCATGTTCGAGCCAATAACTCATTAAAATGAAAAATTAAAACTCAAACAGAAAGTTAGAGACAGAGAGAGAGAGAGAGATGTTGGGAAGAAAGAGAGAAAGAAAGAGAGAGAGGGAGAGTGTTAATGTGTTTTCCAGACCCGACCAGCAGCCTCAGGCCAAACCGAGCGGTTCACTCGTAAAGTTCCCAGCAGCACGAAACCACACACACACACACACACACACACACACACACACACACACACACACACACACACACACACACAGAGGTTAGCGGTGTACACTCTGCTTCTGGTGGTGAGAACACAACCCAGATGTGTGTGTGTGCTGCTGACCAGAAGTTAAACCGGAGTTCTGAAGAGACGACAGAGAGGTTCTGACTTCATATTAATAACTAATATCTCTCCAGACTCGTGTCCGACAGATGAAAGTAGTGATGATGATGATGGTGGACGTTAACTCCAAACAATAAAATAAACATGCTGCTTCTGTCTGACCTCCAACAGTCACCTGTGAACGTGCTGTCTGGTAATTAAACTCCAGCCTGAGGCTACATCCTCACTGATATATCCTTGTTTTAAAACAAATAACTCTAATGCTTAGCGTCCACTCTACTCCGGCGTTTTAGAGCCCCTAAAACGGAGACGTTTTGAAAACATTTTAGTTTTAAAACTGCGGGGTTGCGTTTTAGTCCGGACGGGCAGAAACAGAGAAAACAATGACGCAGACGCCCGCGCTCGCTTCTTTATTTGGCCGTACCAGTCATGATGTGTCCTTCCACAACTCAGTTTGTGAAATAGTAACAAAATTTCAAAATAAAACTACTCAGTTAGGTTTAGAAAAAGATCGACTTGGTTAGGTTAAAATAACTCCGTAACTTAAGTACCTCCCTACCATCACCATCTTGGTATTTGGCGTTGCCATCTTGGTTTTTGGCGTCGCCATCTTGGTTTTTTGCCTTCGCCATCTTGATTTATGGCCGTCACCATCTTGGTTTTTGGACATCGCCGTCTTGGATTTTGGCCTTCGCCATCTTGGTTTATGGCCGTCGCCATCTTGGTTTTTGGCGTCGCCATGTTGGTTATTGGTTGTCGCCATGTTGGTTTATGGCCGTCGCCGTTCTTGGCTTTTGGCCGTCGCCATCTTGGTTTTTGGCCGTCGCCATGTTGATTTTTGGCCTTCGCCATCTTGGTTTATGGCTGTCGCCATGTTGGTTTTTGGCGTCGCCATGTTGGTTATTGGTTGTCGCCATGTTGGTTTATGGCCGTCACCATCTAAGTTTTTGGCCGTCGCCATCTTGGGTTTTGGCCGGTGCCATGTTGGTTATTGGTCGTCGCCATTCTTGGCTTTTGGCTGTCGCTATCTTGGTATTTGGACGACTCCCAGACCGGACAACGCCGTGGTAGCGACCTGTCAATCACAAGGTAGCCCCGCCCTAAAGCAGTCCCTGCTTTATGGTCTATCTGACTCTAAATGGGACCATAATTTACTAAATGAACATCATGTTGTAATGAAAAAGACTTGAAACTAGTGATTGAGACCATAAACTCATATTTACAATGTTTACTGAGGTAATAAATCAAGAGAGAAGTAGGATCATTTTCTCATAGACTTCTATACAATCAGACTTCTTTTAGCAACCAGAGGAGTCGCACCCTGAAAGAATAAAGGTTTAAGGCACTTCAGCATTGGCTTCACTTCTTAGACCCATTTTCAGTGTAGTTGCGCTCTGATAAACTGATTTATGGTCATTTATCTTGTTGTTTGGCACCGTTGGTCTCAAGTTTCTTTATTCAATGAAGCTGAAGAGTTCAGAGAGAAAAGGAAAGAGGAGGATATGTGAGGATGAAGAGGAGGATGTTTCATGTTTTCATGCTGAAGTTGATTCAGAGAATATCACGTGAGACTCTTGTCAACGGCTAATGATTAAAATCACGTCTGAGGCGCCACATTCTCACGATGAAGTGAAATTTAATTCATATTGTAATCAGTCCTCCTCCCCCTGAAGTCATTCCTCCTGAGAGAGAGAGAGAGAGAGAGAGAGAGAGAGAGAAAGAGAGAGGGCAGGGAGGTTTCTCTTCATACATATTTCATAACATTATGTAGGCGTGTGCTGGTGGTGAAAACCATCAGATTTTATCAGCTCTCCTCTTCTTCTCACTATGTAGTGAGAAGAAGAGGAGAGCTGATAAAAGAGCTGAGGAAAAGAAAGCAAGCTTTCTTTTCCTCAGTTTTCTCTTCTTCTCTTTTCTCATTTCATCTTTGTTGTTCTTCTCTTCTTTGATTATCTTGTTCTTTCAAAGACTGGATGCATTAAACACAAACAAGGAACGACTCTACTGCTTCTTCTGCTCTTCTCCTCCATCATTCCTCTCTTTTCTCTCCGGTCATCTGTACCTTTCACCTCCTCCTCCTCTCCTCCCCCCTCGGATTCCACTCTCAATGATGTCCTAGTGAAAGACGAGAGGAGGTGGGGGGGGGGGGTGGTAGAAACACCTGTGAGAGTGAGTCAGCGTTCACCTGGAGAGTTCAGCTCAGTAACAAATATGTCCTCCTGTTTTAACTTGTGATTATTCAGCCCGTTTGCACGAAAAGGCGGATAAGTTAAGGGTCAAGGAATTTTGTTATAACCCTTCTCTCTCCCTTTCCTTCAGCTTCATTACAGAAACACAAACCGCAATCTTTTCCTAAACCTAACTAAGTAGTTTTATTTTGAAAAGAGTGGAGCGGAAATTGACACGTGCATCACGTGTTGCTGGACATTTGTAGGAAAACGCATGAAAAATATGTTGTTGAAAGTCGTGCTGATTGTCACAAAAAAAAGGGAAATTCTTGTCAATGTATAAAAATCATATAGATTACATTTTATGACTATTTCACGATCTGCCTTGAGACTGAGTTGGGTATTTATACGTGAGGTCGGCTGCTCAGAACAGCTATAAACACGACACGAACCTCTTCCTTTATCACATGATCTTGTGTCGTGCAGCATGAGGTTGTAATCTGACTAAAACTTACTGTTATTTCCTGAAAATGATGTTGAAAGGATGTGGTGAAGATATAACTGATTTATCTAAGATCTGGATTGAGCCGTTGAGCGCTGCAGACTTTTGTCTCTGGAGAAAATATCGTTGAAGAGTTCTTTAAAAAAAACGTTTTTAAAGACGATCCTCAGAGAACGTTTGAGGTTTTGTCTCGTTTGTAACTTGAAGAACTTCTAACGGTTCCTTAAAAGCAGGTTTCATTTTCGGTCTGATGTCTTTCTCCCACCGTCGGACATTCTTACATTTCATCAAGCACAGGAGGCTGTTGTGCTTTACTCTGTTAAATTAAAACAGAGTTTAGCTGGTAGGAAGGGAAGAAAGGAAGGAAGGAAGCAGCGGAGAGATAACGGAAAAAAAGAGCCGAAGGAGAGAAAGAGGAATGAACGAGGGAGGAGAGAGGAATGCGGGTGAAAGAATGCGAGAGAAACGCCAGAGAGGACGGAGAGGTGAAAAGAGAGAAGGGCAGGTTGATGGAAGCCGACTAATCTGCAGGATTAGTGTCTGAAAAGGACTGAGAGGTATTTTTAGTGGAGATATCAGCTGAAGTATCACTGAGCTCCTGAAATGCCGGCAGCTCACTGATAGCTGCTCCCAACCTCAAAAGGTGTAAAAAAAGGACAGAGTTTAAGAATTTGAAGAATCCTTTCTACCTTTTCTACTTGGCTCTTGTTTCCATAGACATATATACGTCAGGGGTTCAGCAACCTGAAGCTCTTCAGCTCCTCTCCAGTGGCTACCTGTGGATTTTTAAAAATGGAAATGAACAACCGTTCTTTGTTTACATTTTCATTTCTATTTATCATTCTTGTAGGTCTATGGTACGACGGTACGACGTATTATGGCCACATTGAGGAAAAATAAATAAATCTGAGATTTCGAGAATAAAGTCGTAATATTACGAGAATAAAGTCATAGGTTTACAAGAAAAAAAAGTCGTAGTATTATGAGAATAAAGTCAGAAGTTTAAGAAAAAAGTCGTAGTATTATGAGAATAAAGACATAATATTATAAAGTAGTAATTTTACGTTATTTTCTTTTTTCCTAGTTAAGTTATGACTTTATTCTCGTAATATTATGCCTTTTTTTCTTGTAATATTACGACTTTTTTTTCTCGTAAAGTTAGGACTTTATTCTTGTAATATTACGACTTTTTTTCTCGTTAAGTTATGACTTTATTCTCGTAATATTACGAATTTTTTTTCACGTAAAGTTATGACTTGATTCTCGTAATATTACGACTCTTTTTTCTCGTAAAGTTATGACTTTATTCTCCAGTATGCAGAAATATTCAGATACACCATTTTAGAATAGGAGAAAATAACACATTTATACTGCATGTGATTATCATAAAGTGGGCATGTCTGTAAAGGGGAGACTCGTGGGTACCCATAGAACCCATTTACATCTACATATCTTGAGGTCAGAGGTCAAGGGACCCCTTTGAAAATGTCATGGCTAGAAAAACAGTCCTGATGAGAGCGGTTATTAAAGAGCAGCTCCGTCAGCCATCAGGACATTTATTCATTTCTGCTCTGTTAACCTCGTTTTGAGAACCAGACGTTTAAGAAAAGAGCTTCAAAATTAATACTTGAAATATTAAAGTGATTATAAATATATTTCTCCCTCCTGTAAAAGTGTGTGTAATTATAAAAGATGAAAGGACAAAGCAGCCTTGTATTGAAACACACACACACACACACACACACACACACCCTGTCAGCTGAAAGTAAAGCTAGTAATTAGCAGCTCAACACACACACACTCAGGCTGGTCGTTAGCCTCGGCCTCCGAGCTCGCTGACGTGTTTCACACATTAAATGGATGTTGATAATTACAGCGAAAGGCTGGTTGTATGAAGCTGGTTGTGTCACAGGAGTGTTATAGACACACACACACACACACACACACACACACACACAGAAGCCTGTTAAACAGCAGGCCATCCCAGCAGCCTGATGTCACCTCTCACACACGTGCTAAGAAAACACACAACTTTCAAAAAGTGAAGCAGTGTTTGTTGAGTCGTCTGTAGTTTGTTACATCTAACTCGGTGAATTAAGTTTTTATTTCGACCAAACCAGAGTTGGTGATTGTTGGAACAGTGGAGAGACTAAGAAAGACGGTTTTGATGAATTTTATTTTGTTTCTGTCAAGTTTTTAGTCTGTTTTCACAACCGGCGAGGTAAAATTGCTGCGTTTTTCAATGGAGTCTGGTGGCTTTGAGAAGTGCATTTAAGGGCTGTTTCTTTTCACATCTAACTCGGTGAATTAAGGGTTAATTTCGACCAAACCAGATTTGGTGATTGTTGGAACAGTGGAAAGACTAAAAAAGATGGCTTTGATGAGTTTTATATTGTTTCTGTCGAGTTTTTAGACTGTTTTCACAACCGGCGAGGTAAAATTGCTGCGTTTTTCAATGGAGTCTGGTGGCTTTGAGGAGCCAATATAACGGCTGTTTCTTTTCACATCTGATGTGGTGATTTAAGGGTTCATTTTGACCAAACCAGAGTTGGTGATTTTTGGAACAGTTGAAAGGCTAAAAAAGATGCTTTTGATGAGGTTTTATTTTGTTTGTGTCGAGTTTGAATGAAGTGTGTTTTACAATCGTCAAGGTAAAATTACTGCTTTTTTTCAATGGGGTTTGGTGGCTTTGAGGAGCGCATTTAAGGGCTGTTTCTTTTCACTTCTAACTCTGTGAATTAAGTTTTTATTTCAACCAAACCGGAGTTGGTGGTTGTTGGAACAATGAAAAGACTTAAAAAGACGAGTTTTATTTTGTTTCTGTCGAGTTTGAATGAAGTGTGTTTTACAACCGGCGAGGTCAAATTATTGTCTTTTTCAATGGAGTCTGGTGGCTTTGAGGAGCGTTTAAAGGCTGTTTCTCAGTGAATTAAGGGTTTATTTAGACCAAACCAGAGTTGATGATTGTTGGAACAGTTGAAAGACTTATGAAGACACTTTTTGATGAGTTTCCTTTTTTGTTTCTGTACAGTCTGAATGAAGTGTGTTTTACAACCGGCGAGGTAAAATTGCTGTGTTTTTCGATGGAGTCTGGTAGCTTTGAGGAGAGCATATTAATTGTATATTTTGTAGGTTTATAAATTATAATAATTGTCCAAATCGCCGTTGAATTTATTTATTTTTTACTCGGTTTATGTTGTTTTGAGGAATGCAATATCAATATTGCTACTAGAAATTGTAATGTCGTGCCATTTCTTCTGCGCACTTGATGTTTGATTGTCAGATTTCTTTCCCTCCTAAGTCACAAGAATTATATTTGTGTGATAAAGCTGAACAGTATTATAGATTTTTTTTACTTTGTATTATTTTTTTAAACACAAAAGTACTTAAATACTAAGATGCAGTGTTTCTTTTCTCCTGTATCATCATCATTTCTTCTCCATCCTTTCATTTTTCTATGCTTTCCTTCACCGAATGACTTCTTTTCTCTCTCGTTTCCTCTCCATTTCCTCTCCTCATGATGACCCAGAAACACGCCTCTGCATGTATAAATAGAAGTTAATAAACAGATTATCGAGCGTTCGTTTTATATTTCGTCAGCTGATGATTTGAAGCTTCGTCGCAATTTATTCTGTAAATAAATTCAATTTCATTCAATTAGATTTTGGCTTGAATCCCATTAAACACACACACACACACCAGCTGAGATGTGAAGCGGTCCGCAGAGGAAACACCGAACACAATGCTGTAAAATATTAACAGCTCCAATTAATTCTCTCACGGTAACGGAAACGTCTTTCACAAGCCGCCGCCGCCCTCGCACCGCCAAAACCATCCACCCATCTAAATGTAAATGTGTAATCCTCCAGTCATTACTCGTTATTATTATTAATAGTTCCTCCTGCAACACCGAGTTACTGAGACACAGAGTACACATGGAGAGGAGAGGAGACAAGGAGACAAGGAGAGAGAGGAGGAGGAGAGGAGGAGGAGAGGAGAGGAGAGGAGAGGAGAGGAGAGGAGAGGAGAGGAGAGGAGAGGAGAGGAGACAAGGAGAGGGAGGAAGAGGAGAGGAGAGGAGATAAGGAGAGGGAGGAAGAGGAAAGGAGAGGAGATAAGGAGAGGTGAGGAAAGGAAATGAGATGAAAAGGGAGAAAAGAGAGGAGAGGAGACAAGGAGAGGTGGAAGAGGGGAGGAGACAAAGGGAGGAAAGTAGAGGAGAAGAGGGAGGA